>JALHBL010000419.1:0-72420 GCA_023638675.1 Camponotus pennsylvanicus
TTACGTATTATATATATCTACATTATATAGTTCACTTTCTATGTGCAATGTATACATATAATTAAAACTTAAATTTAAACAGGTTATATCCATATCACGCATATAACAACATAAATTAAATAATTAATTCGAATTACTAATTATTTTATATCACTATAAAAAATATTAAAATATAACAATATCAGTAAAATATATATTGATACTATCAACATATGGCTATTATTATTCTAATTTATAGATACTTTTTCACCTTTGTTTCTCAAGAATTGTACTAAAGCTTAAATTAAGTCCGATTAATTTTAATTATCTTTAAATATATTCCATCCTTTGGTGCTAATAGAAGTGCTTTAGGATCAATTACGTAGGGTATTTGCGTTTTATCACAAATCTCAACTTTATAGTTTCGTAGTATTTTTATAAGACCAATCTTTGTCTGATAAACAGCAAAGCGAGCACCTGAAAATAAAAAAAAATTATTATTATGAGAAAAATTTCTCGATTAAAATAATATTCCATGTAAAAGCAAAACAAACAAAACTGAAAGAAATATATTTAAATATACGTATATCACTTTACCAATACAATTTCTTGGTCCATCACCAAAAGGTAGGTAGTGCATCGGATGCCTGGTTTGTATTGCTTCGTCATTAAATCTTTCTGGATCAAAAATATCTGGCTTCGAATAAATATCTGGATCTCGATGAATCGCGAAAATCGGAATCCATACTTTTTGATATTTTGGTATGTTAAGTGTGGTACCATCGAAAGTATAACTTGATGTCGATTTTCGCATAAGAAATGTCACTGGTGGATATTTCCGTAGAGTTTCTACATAGATTAAAAATAATGTAAAGAAGAATTATTTGAAAATTCGTTTGTGAAATATAAATTATCGAAATATGTACATATATGTTTTAAAAATTAATTTATAAGCAATAAAATTATTGATATTATAATAGTACTGAAAATTAATAGCAAATTATTAAATTTTTTTTTTGAATGATGTACCTTTGAAAACTTTATCCAAGTAATTCATCTCTTTTACATTTTCATATGTTAAATTGCTACCGTGCTTAGTGTATTCTTGATCAATTTCCTCACGTAGTTTATCTTGTATTTGTTGATTTAATGCCAATTCGTAAAGCGCATGACTCATAGTCGTCGATGAAGTTTCAAAACCGGCAGCGAAAAATACGAACGCTTGAGCAGCTATCAAGCTTTCGGTCATCTCTGAAATATGATATTTTTTCACAATTAATTTTAATTCTTCGAATATTACATCTAATATTATAAATTATGAATAATCGATTATTTCGTACAATTAATGTATATATTTATATATGCATGAACATTTTAAAAAATTTAAAAATATATCATTTTAAAAATTTTTTGTATCACACAAAATTTTCATCAAAGTATACAGTCATCACTCACTGATATCATTCACTTTATCTGGATTCTTTTTTAACTCGCGCAGCATATCAATGAAATCATGCCTAATGACATTATTTGTTTCTCTGTAATTCATGGTTTCTATGACAACACGTGTGAAAAATTTATTGAATTCCGTTTGTGGTAGGACATAACTGAGCATTTCGTAGAGCCATGGAAGGGCTTCTCTCATTCCCCTCCGTAGAATATTTTGCCAGGTTGGCGTGAAGAACATTCTTCCCATTCTACGAAATTCGCTATCTTTGTCTGATAGAGCATTCATCTCGATACCGAATGCGCAAGTACCGATTACATCGGTCGTATATTTTGCCGTTACCTCACGGCATTCTATAGGTTCGTTTTTACTCACCAATTTCTCAATATATTGTTCAAAATGATCGGCGCATTCCAATATTAAAGAGAACATTTCTTTTAGTTTTCCGGATGTAAAAACGGGTGACAATCTTATCCTTAAAGGTCGCCATCTTTTAGGTTCTAAAGCGAAAAGATGTTGCGTCAATGGTTCAGCCTACGATATAATAAAAAACAATTATTAAACAGTCGAATAAATTTACCAATTTTACTAAATTATAATAATTCGATTGACAAAATTCAAGGCTATATAAAAATAATATAATTTCTTCAATAATTTGGATTATTGGAAAATATCATAATATATGTAAAGTTATCACATATATAATTCGAAAGATTTACATAATTCGAATAGTATAATAAAATTTAAATTATTTACATACTTTTTCACTGACAGAAGATCCTCTATCGGCGAACTTGGAAAAATCTTTGATAAGAATATCCTTAATTAAATCTGGATCTTTTACAATAAGAACGGGTGTTTTTCTTATGAATATTCCAATCATGGATTCATCTTTATACTCATTGTATATTTCCATTAAATAATCTCCTGCGAACTGTTTATTAAACGTAACATCTTTAAAATTACCAAAAACTGGTATCGGTTTTGGACCGCGAATGCCACGTGACTTCCAAAAGTCGTAGGTCGATGTAAAATAATAATAAACTGCGAGAAACGTAACCGCAATACCGCATAGTATTTCAAAAGGTCCCATTGTTCTGTAGCTGCCAATCAACTATTTCGAGCGATGTTTGCTAATAAAGAAAAAATAATATTTCATCATAAAAACTAATTTCAGCAACTTTAAAATTTAATAAAAGGATTTGATAAACATTAAATGGATATTTAACAAAGTATACATTTATGACAACTAATTTTTTAATCGGGTTTTACCGACATCGGAACAATCGATAGGTCGCTTATAGATATATGTAAATAATTTGTAAATTGTAATAATTTGCAAATTGTTATAATTTGTAACAGTTTATGATTTTGCAAATTGTTAAGAGAGAAATGATGTAGTTTCGTAATATGTAACGCATTTAAATTATGACATGCAAATTACCTTTCATTTAAAATTTATTAATGTAATTTAAAGAATAAACAGTAATAAGTAAAATTTTATTGAATAAATATATAACAAATATATTAAATATTCATTTAATAAATACATACCTGAATTAAAAATATAATTCTATGCCTATTTAGCTCAAATTTAGCACATTGAAATCAATCGAATGAGAAATCTCATTCCTTCACTTTAATATATTATATTCTATGTCAATATACTATATCATAAAATCGCGAAGGAATGCTGTCGAGCATGTTTACAATTAGTAACTAAGTGAAGATAAAGTGAACAAGAGCAAACATGACATAGGTAGAAAAGTTTATAAAGATAATCAACTATACATGTGACACTCTGCATAAAATTTCCGATTAAACAATGCGTTTCAATATTGTGCTTCAACAATAGTAACTCGCGTACTGCTACAATCGTATTAATGTGACGTAATAAAATCAGTAATTTATCGTTTATCACTTCAAAACGTAAACATATTTGATGTTAAACTGACGTCATTGTTATTGTATGTAAATTAATGGATGAAGACACATTGCATCACTTTTTTAAATCAATTATGTATTGAAACACAATGCATCGCTTATTTTAAATCAATTATCTATTGATAATTCACATTCTTTTCATCGTCAAATGAACGACTTCCGCGAAGAAATCTGTGATCATGAAATACGTGAATGAAAGACGTTCTCTGTCTGTCTGTCTGTCTGTGTCTGTGTGTGTGTGTGTGTGTGTGTGTGACATACATTTTGAAATTCTTGAATTCTTTTAAAAATCTTTGAAAATGTTATTATTTATATGATAATCGAAATATTTCGTTATACGCGATTCACAAGACGTATGATAAACAACACCCAAATAAATAATAAATGATAAATATGACGTACTTGAATGCGGTACCGTAATGGATGATTACAGCAGTTGACACATCCAGAGCTATCTCAGCCGACCAACTTATCACGAAGTGACTGGAAATGATACTGGCTCATGGTTCTGGGTCATGGTTTAAGTTGGATCAAATTATAAAGCGTACGCGCTACAAAAAGGTGTACGAGTAAGAAGATAAGTCACGATGAATTGCGAAAACTGATATGATCTCACGAAACTGAATAGTTACCCCAAATACAGAATGTCGAATACATGACTTCGCATATTATAATAACGAGAAAACGCTATATGCTATTGCATACATTACTCTGCATTTAAGAAAGTTAACTTATAAAATAAATGTCATTCATTTTTCGGTCGGTAATTATAATTAATTACACAGGCCTGCGAGGTTCAGTTACAAAAAGCAGAGTAGGTAAATCTGATAGATTTTGTGACGCTAAAAAACGAATCTGGTTGCAGAATTTCCCTAGCACGTCAGGAATTTGTAGTGGAATGTCTCAAAAATCGTTATTTTGGCCAATTTCAATTTCTGAATTACCATTGAATTTACTGTGGGGAAACCAAATTTTTTGAAAAATTTTGCCTCTAGCATTCACTTTTACCTTTCAAATCCATTTTCGATTGCCGCCGACGCCGCCGCACATTTTTTTTCGCTGAGACATATAAGTATGAAGTTATAAGAAAACGTTACGTTAAAAGAATTTACATAGGCATCAATATGGCATATTCATCATTTTGAAATTTGAAAAGACCGATATATGTCAGGTTCGGTTGCCCAAAAAAGTATTGTAAAGAAACATCTAATACAGTTGTTACACATTTTGATAAGTTTTTCTAAAATTTATGCCCTTTTAATGTGTTTCTATCTGCCATATTGGATGCTCCATTTTTAATTTCAAAAAATGACAGAAGTTTAAAAATGTATGTTTTTACCGTAATTTTGATTCGTAGTGAGACAGAGATGTGGCACGGTTGATTTAGAATGGCTTATTGCATCCCTGTGCATGACCGATTTTATAACTTGTATATCTGAGCGAAAATGAATCATGCGGCGGTAATCGAAAGTGGGTTTGAAAGGTAAAAGTGAGTACTATACGATGCCATAACAGAAATATTTTTAAAAATTTGGTTTCCCCACAATAAATTCATGAAATTGGCCAAAATAGCTATTTTTGGGCCATTCAACTACAAATTACTCAAAAACCTGACGTGCTGGGGAAATTCTGCGGCCAGATTCGTTTTCAGCACCACAAAATCTATCAGATTCACCTACTCTGCTTTTTGTAACTGACAAAAGCTCAAATTTCGCAGGCCTGTGTTATCTGACTGTGTAAGACATAAAATATAAAATATATTTTATCAGATATATTGAACTAACAATTAATTTTTTAACTAGATTACACGTAATGTTTTGTGTACCCAAACAGACCATTTGTGTACCAAATCGACTGTTAGTTGACTGTCAGTCGGCAAAAAAATCGATTTCAAAGTCAGACTGAATGTCAACTTAAAGTCGACTAACAGACGACAAATAACTCGATTATAGTCGACTATCAGTCAGCTGATAAGTCGACTTAAAAGTCAACTTTATGGCGATCATACATAAGTCAGCTTTCAGTCAAGTTAATTTTCAGTCATGTGCATTAACTACTAAATTTTTATTTTAATGTTATTTCTCAAAAACTTGATCGATTTAATTCCCAACGGAAAATAATTGGTATTAGATATCCACTAGATATTCTTCATAGGCTTAAGAATATACACGAATATATGAAAAATAGCTATTATAGATGCTGTAGATATCCAAATGTTCGCAATTCGAGGTTTCATAAATACTACAGGATATGTAAATCAATAACTTGTAAATATCTGTACAACATTCAATGGACATTTATTATATATAAATCCATTTTTTATTACGTATATATTGATATTTATTTTAGGACGGATATTCATTTAATTTTCTGTATATAGATACATATATGATGGAATTAAAAAAAATTAACCGTCTGTGGTTAATTATATGGAGCTCTGTAGCCCCTTGCAAAGCTAGAGGAGAGGCGGCTATAATAGTCCGCCTCTTTGACCGATAAGCCGTAATTCGTGGGACCTGTGTCGCGGCCTTACTGTCTTATTGTTAGATGAATTCCACTTTCGAGTTAGGCGTTTTCCTTTTCGTCACCTAGCGGCAAGGCGTGAATGTATAATATATGAATATTTCTATTTATCTATTGGATATCTTTGATAGCTACTTGGTGAATATACACTCACACGCAAGAAAAAACGGACTACTAAATTTTAACAAAATATTTTAACATCTTTTAATGGCAACAAATCAGCAAAAATCACCGTATTGATATGAAATAAAGTTCAAATTAAACAGTTCTCTTAAAAATTAAAAAAACCAAATTTGAGTTACAAAAAATGTTTTACAAAATGACGAATGCTGAAGATAGACTTTGAGAAATATTAAACAACTTTTTTTAACTACTACATTGCTCAGGAAAATCGGCTCCCTGGTGCAAAAATGTTTTTAAGCTTATTTATTTCTTAACAAATCCATATTTTAATAAATTTCCTACAACCTTTTTTAATAAAGTTACACCGTTTTGAAGAAAATGTTATAAAATGAAACTTTCCTTGTAAAATCTGCAATTCAGAGACGAATTATTATAGAAAACTTTTTCAAAAAAGAAATTAAAGTGTAACTCGATCCAAGATGCTTCACATAGAGATAGACGGTGAGATTTAAATCTTTCCTCAAATCGAGATATAACTTTATCAAAAAAGATCGTAGAAAATTGATTAAAATATGAATTTACTAGGAAATAAATGAGCTTTTTTAAAAACCCATACATTTTTGTATCAGGAAACAAAAATTTTTGTAAAATTTTTGTACCAGTTTAAAAAAATTGTTTCTCATTTCTCAAAGTCTATCTTCAACGCCCGTCATTTTAAAATATTTTTTGTAAAATATCTTTAGTAACTCAAATTTGTGTTTTTGCTTTTCAAAGAAATGTTCAATCTTTAATTTGAGTTTTATTTCATCTTAATACGATGATTTTTCGCTGATTTATTGTTATTGAAAGATGTTAAATAATTGTTCTAAAATTTAGTGGTCTGTATTTTTTGTGCGTGAATGTAGATATGTGGATAACATGTGTAGTCATATATCTAGGAGATATCTCTGGTAGCTACTTAGCGGATATAGATATGTAGATGATATATAGGGTGATTCAAAACAACCTGTTGTTTTTGAAATATGATATTCTTGAACGAATTCTAAGACTATTTTTCCTCTTGAAAAAATTTTTTTTTAATTTTTTAATTTTTTAATTTTTAAAATTTTTTAAATTATTTTTTATTTTTTTTGATATTTTATTCTTAAGAGTTACGTTATAACCCTCCTAGACGGTAATAATATTGTAAAATATTGTGTAGAAACTGCAATAATAATTTAATACACTTCAAAGGATCAAATATTGTCCAATAAAATTGACTGTCTAGGGAAAAAATTAAGCTTTGGACAAAATTTTTCAAGAGGAAAAATAGTCTTAGAATTCGTTCAAGAATATCACATTTCAAAGACAGGTTGTTTTGAATCACCCTGTATATACATCTACTAGTTATCTATAGAAGATATGGACTTCATATAGACATTTAGACATTTATTAGATATCTATTGGATAAATTTTTCCGTGTAGGTTTTATTATACTTTAATTCCTTGAGTACTTCATCCATGGTCAAATTCTTATCATCATTAGGTACATTTTATTTAGTCCTACAACTTTGTGCCTTACATATTTTTTATTATAGTTGATCGTTTTCGAGATATTTTAGCGTTCCGGGACTTTTTGAAGACCCTGTATATTTAACTCTCCATTTCTATTTTTTTCCTTTTCTCCCTTTCATTTACCTTTAATTTCTCATCTTTCTTATTATTTTTTTTCTCTTTATATCATTTTTTTATATTATCACTACTTCTTTTCTCTTTATATCATTTTTTTTATATTATCACTACTTTTTAGAGAAACCGTTAGAGTAGATGACTAATTTTTGAACTTAGACTTGGCGAATCTCTTATCTTAATTTTATCATTGTATTTTAATTTAGAACTGTGTTTTAGCGAATTTAGAAAATTTTAATTCTAATTATAACACATATGCGCAAGTGACGAAATATATACTATTTTTTATTTGATGTTTTTCTTTTTTAGATATATTATTAACAATTTATTTCTATATATTCTTCAATAAAATAAATTTTAAATTAATAATATTGTATGTATCATGAGCTAGAGAGAAGAGAGAGAGAGAGAGAGCAGAATGAATACGAAATATTGTAGTAAGTGAGATAGAAGTTCAGATGGCGTTAGGGCTCGTTTCCACTGAGCGCGTCATGCGTCGCGTCAACCAGCGTGAGGAAATCAAAACAACCCATTGTAATAACACGGAAGACATGTTATTACAATGGGATGTTTTGGTTGGCTCACGCTGATGACGCGACGAGTGACGCGCTCAGTGGGAACGAGCCCTTACTGATCAACTTAGTTATTTCGCGCATGCGCACTCCGTTTTGGCCAACACTGACATCAAAGGTGCTGACAGGGAGTTGCGCTACTGTATATAATGTGGCACAGACGTAATGGAAATAAAAATGAGGCACCCGAAGCGATTATAGCGGTCTTTAATACAATATCACGCCAGACATGGCACACCGAGCGACGCAATAAGTAGTTCGAAGAGCTGAACTCTGCTTACAAGCACCAGGGAGGCACTTTGAACATTTGTTGCATTAAATGATGAGAGTGGATTAGGCGTACTGGGAAAACCTAACTGACCCCACTAAAAGAAAAAACGCGCTATCTATCTCAAGGTGGTGGAAACAATGGCTGGTGGTGGAACAATTGGGAATGGCCTTGATACGGAGAGAACGACTGTGTCGTGAAAATGGCGAAGCAGTTGGAAGCCGTGAAAACAACTGTTTGGTCAGGAGCCGTGAAAACGGATGCTCGGTCAAGAGTCGTGAAAACGGTTGGTGTACGGGAGCGATGAAACCGCTTGTTCGGTCAGGAGCCATGAAAACGGCTGTTTGATCGTCGTCGAAGACTTGGTTTAGAAGTAAGACGGACGGATTCGGACGCCGAATGCGTTCGGTCGAAGACGGGAGCACTCGTTCCCTGGACCGGAAGGCTGGTAGTGTACGGGAGCGCCCGTAGTACACCGGGATACTGGCCATCCGATGCGTCCGATCGAACACATGAACACCCGTGCCTTAGACCACAGAGCAAGAACAGCACTAGGAGTCAGTAGCTCGAAACTCAAAGTGCGCACCGAACTCCGAACGTCCCGAGAATCGGGACAGGAATAGGTGCCGGTCTGCTGGGGAGGCTGGCTTATATACCCGGCTAGATACCTCCACGCGATCATGCACGTCGAAATGGGATAGATTCTCAATCCGCGGTTCGGCAAAGGTGCTCTCAAACAATGGCGCTTAGCGCCAGCCTATCTGCGGATGGGATGGTCAGTCCGCGGGGCTCATATATAGGGGCTCACAACATCAGACCTCTTTGTAACAAGTGATTATCAAACTTGTACTGCCGCTTTCAAAGGCAAAATTTGTTTCTCTCAATTTGACGCATGCGAATATTCAACTGATATGACGCGCATGCCTATCTATCTATAATGATCGAGGTGTGAGTGCCTCATCTCTGCTCATCCTCTTTCGTTCTGGGGCTCTGGCACGGTAAACATCGAGAAATCGACGATTCCATTGATCTGTCCATTTGGAAAGAAGAAGGAAATAGGAGAAGTGTGAATACCCAGGAAGTGAGGTCTGGCCAACCTCTTCATAATTCGCCCAGTCTTCTTCACAAAATACAGAAGGATTTCAAGCCCCGAACAGGTGAGAGAGCCAGGGATACCAGACGAGACATCTCGAAGAGCAAGAAGATAAGTCATTCGGAAAGAGATATAGCAAATTATTATTATATACATTTTTTATTAATTTCTGATGTGATTAGACTGAACCTCTATCCATTGTCAACATTACGAATAAAAATAAATAAGATTGTTATATCTTGCAGAGGTCTCAATAGTAACGGCCTTACCGTTACAAAATATATAACAAAAAATAAAATTAAAAAATTGAATTTTGTAAGATATTGTTTTATTTCTATTTACTGATAATGTTTTATCTGTGATTTGTAGAAAGTTGGGAAACGAAACATGTTTAAAAATCGTTTAATCCATTTTTTTTGGAAGAATTATATGTGTCTTATGATTTTCTTATAGTTTTATTTATAGAGATGAATAATATATCAATTATCGCAAAATGTTCACACATTATGTAAGAAAACGTTAAATGTGTGTCGAAAATGTGCATATAACTTATGTTATTTTTCTCGCTATTTTTGTATGTTCTAAAATCTGAAAAGGAAAATATTTTAATATACTTCTTTATATATATTTTTATGTTATCATACATTAGTAAAACTTCGTTAAGATTTTTAAAAATAAGGTCTAAATAAGGTTTAAATTAACGTAATCGATTTCTTCTTAGCTAAATATGACTAAATTTTATCTTCGATCATAATTATTATTAGGTGTATAACTAAGTTCTCGCCGTCTTTTTGCTTGAAAAATTTATTCAGTATTTATTTCAATAAGAAAATGAATTAAAATATTAATCAAAATATAATCCTTTGTTTTCTATGACTTTTCTCCATCTCTTTTGCAAAAGTTGGATTCCGCAACGATAGAACGACTTGTTTTTTTAAGCAATCCATTGATCGATGCATTTTTGGACTTCTTCGTAATTGGAGAAGTGTGTATCGGCGAGTACGTTTTGCACTGATAGGAAAAGGTGATAATCCGATGGGTCCAAGTCTGGAGAATAGGCGGGTGCAGGAGAACTTCGCATTCGAGCTCCAATAGTGTTTCTTTTACGATTCTTGCAACATGAGGTCGCGCATTGTCATGCAAAAGAATCACTTTACGTCGATTACTGGCCTTTTTCGCATCAATTCATCATTCAATCAGTATAATTGTTGTTGGTAGCGGTCAGCCGTGACTGTTTCAGAAATCAATCAATGAGCTTCAGCTGCAGTTTTATTTAAATCAAAGCAGTGAAGAAGTATATGTCGAAAAAACAACTTATCATGTTTCATTTTAAATCGATTCAAAAAATATCTCTTTCACAAAAAATGAATCTTTGCGCACTCAGTTTTATTGACAAATGCCTAACTTCACTACATTTGCAGCTGGAGCCATTTAATTATGAGCGGCGGGAACTTAGTAATACACGTAATATACTATTTTAACAATAAATATCTTAAAAGTTTAATTTAAAATCGATAATGATATCATAGTAATTTTTTAGAAGTGAATAGTGTTTTAATATGATATATTAACTCGCGAAAGATCTTTTATTTTAGATATTTTATTTTAAAAGATAATTATGAATATTTTTCGTGAAGGACATTAATGAATATTTTTAGTTTTATTTCATATTTTTATTATTTTTATATCCAACATATATATTTTTTATGTATTTTAACATATTTTATATAACATAGTTATATAACATTTTATTATTTTTATTAACAAAGAATATTTTGCATACAAAATGTTTTACATCATGATTTGTCAATATTATATATATCTACATTATATAGTTCACTTTCTATGTGCAATATATACATATAATTAAAACTTAAAATTAAACAGGTTATATCCATATCACGCATATAACAACATAAATTAAATAATTAAATCGAATTACTAATTATTTTATATCACTATAACAAATATTAAAATATAACAATATCAGTAAAATATATATTGATTCTATCGGGATATGGCTATTATTATTCTAATTTATAGATACTTTTTCACCTTTGTTTCTCAAGAATTGTACTAAAGCTTAAATTAAGTCCGATTAATTTTAATTATCTTTAAATGTATTCCATCCTTTGGTGTTAATAGAATTGGTACTTTAGGCTCAATTACGTAGGGTATTTGCGTTTTATCACAAACCTCAACTTTATAGTTTCGTAGTATTTTTATAAGACCAATCTTTGTCTGATAAACAGCAAAGCGAGCACCTGAAAAAAAAAAAAATTATTATTATGAGAAAAATTTCTCGATTAAAATAATATTACATGTAAAAGCAAAACAAACAAAACTGAAAGAAATATATTTAAATATACGTATATCACTTTACCAACACAATTTCTTGGTCCATCACCAAAAGGTAGGTAGTGCATCGGATGCCTGGTTTGTATTGCTTCGTCATTAAATCTTTCTGGATCAAAAATATCTGGCTTCGAATAAATATCTGGATCTCGATGAATCGCGAAAATCGGAATCCACACTTTTTGATTTTTTGGTATGTTAAGTGTGGTACCATCGAAAGTATAACTTGATGTCGATTTTCGCATAAGAAATGTCACTGGTGGATATTTCCGTAGAGTTTCTACATATATTAAAAATAATGTAAGAAAGAATTATTTGAATATTCGTTTGTGAAATATAAATTATCGAAATATGTACATACATGTTTTAAGAATTAATTTATTAGCAATAAAATTATTGATATTATAATAGTACTGAAAGTTAATAGCAAATTATTAAATTTTTTCTTTGAATGATGTACCTTTGAAAACTTTATCCAAGTAATTCATTTCTTTTACAATTTTATATGTTAAATTGCTACCGTGCTTAGTGTATTCTTGATCAATTTCCTCACGTAGTTTATCTTGTATTTGTTGATTTAATGCCAATTCGTAAAGTGCATGACTCATAGTCGTCGATGAAGTTTCAAAACCGGCAGCGAAAAATACGAACGCTTGAGCAACTATCAAGCTTTCGGTCATCTCTGAAATATGATATTTTTTCACAATTAATTTTAATTCTTCGAATATTACATCGAATATTATAAATTATGAATAATCGATTATTTCGTACAATTAATGTATACATTTATATATGCATGAACATTTCTAAAAATTTAAAAAATTATCATTTTAAAAATTTTTTGTATCACACAAAATTTTCATAAAAGTATGCAGTCATTACTCACTGATATCACCCACTTTATCTGGATTCTTTTTTAACTCGCGCAGCATATCAATGAAATCATGCCTAATGACATTATTTGTTTCTCTGTAATTCATGGTTTCTGTGACAACACGTGTGAAAAATTGATTGACTTCCGTTTGTGGTAGGACATAACTGAGCATTTCGTAGAGCCATGGAAGGGCTTCTCTCATTCCCCTCCGTAGAATATTTTGCCAGGTTGGCGTGAAGAACATTCTTCCCATTCTACGAAATTCGCTATCTTCGTCTGATAGAGCATTCATCTCGATACCGAATGCACAAGTACCGATTACATCGGTCGTATATTTTGCCGTTACCTCATGGCATTCTATAGGTTCGTTTTTACTCACCAATTTCTCAATATATTGTTCAAGATGATCGGAGCATTCCGATATTAAGGAGAACATTTCTTTTAGCTTACCGGATGTAAAAACGGGTGACAACCTTATCCTTAAAGGTCGCCATCTTTTAGGTTCTAAAGCGAAAAGATGTTGCGTCAATGGTTCAGCCTACGATATAATAAAAAACAATTATTAAACAGTCTAATAAATTTACCAATTTTACTAAATTATAATAATTCGATTGACAAAATTCAAGGCTATTTAAAATTAATATAATTTCTTCAATAATTTGAATTATTGGAAAATATCATAATATATGTAAAGTTATCACATATATAATTCGAAAGATTTACATAATTCGAATAGTATAATAAAATTTAAATTATTTACATACTTTTTCACTGATAGGAAATCCTCTATCGGCGAACTTGGAAAAATCTTTGATAAGAATATCCTTAATTAAATCAGGATCTTTTACAATAAGAACGGGTGTTTTTCTTGTGAATATTCCAATCATGGATTCATCTTTATACTCATTGTATATTTCGATTAAATAATCTCCTGTGAACTGTTTATTAAGCATAACATCTTTAAAATTACCAAAAACTGGTATCGGTTTTGGACCGCGAATGCCACGTAACTTCCAAAAGTCGTAGGTCGATGTAAAATAATAATAAACAGCGAGAAATGTAACCGCAATACCGCATAGTATTTCAAAAGGTCCCATTGTTCTGTAGCTGCCAATCAACTATTTCGAGCGATGTTTGCTAATAAAGAAAAAATAATATTTCATCATAAAAACTAATTACAGCAAATTTAAAATTTAATAAAAAGATTTGATAAACATTAAATGCATATTTAACAAAGTTTAAATTTATGACAACTAATTTTTTAATCGGGTTTTACCGACATCGGAATAATCGATAGGTCGCTTATAGATATATGTAAATAATATATAAATTGTAATAATTTGTAAATAATTTGTAAATTGTAATAATTTGTAACAGTTTATAATTTTGCAAATTGTTAAGAGAGAAATGATGTAATTTCGCAAAATGTAACGCATTTAAACTATGACATGCAAATTATCTTTCATTTAAAATTTATTAATGTAATTTAAAGAATAAGCAGAAATAAGTAAAATTTTATTTTATTCATTTAATAAATACATATCTGAATTAAAAATATAATTCTATGCCTATTTAGCTCAAATTTAGCACATTGAAATCAATCGAATGAGAAATCTCATTCCTCCACTTTAATATATTATATTCTATATCAATATACTATATCATAAAATCGCGAAGGAATGCTGTCGAGCATGTTTACAATTAGTAACCAAGTGGAGATAAAGTGAGCAAGAGTGAATATGACATAGGTAGAAAAGTTTACAAAGATAATCAACTATACATGTGAAACTCTGCATAAAATTTCCGATTAAACAATGCGTTTCAATATTGTGCTTCAACAATAGTAACTCGCGTACTGCTACAATCGTATTAATGCGACGTAATAAAATCAGTAATTTATCGTTCATCACTTCAAAACGTAAACATATTTGACGTTAAACTGACGTCATTGTTATTGTATGTAAATTAATGGATGGAGACACATTGCATCACTTTTTTAAATCAATTATCTATTGAAACACAATGCATCGCTTTTTTAAATCAATTATCTATTGATAATTCACATTCTTTTCATCGTCAAATGAACGACTTCCGCGAAGAAATCTGTGATCATGAAATGCGTGAATGAAGGACGTTGTCTGTCTGTCTGTCTGTCTGTCTGTCTGTCTCTCTCTTTCTCTCTCTCTTTCTGTGTGTGTGTGTGTGCGTGTATGTGCGTGAGTGACATACATTTTGAAATTCTTGAACTCTTTTGAAAATCTTTGAAAATGTTATTATTCATATAATAATCGAAATATTTCGTTATACGCGATTCAGAAGACATATGATAGACAATACTCAAATAAATGATAAATGATAAATATGACATACTTGAACGCGGTACCGTAATGGATGATTACAGCAGTTGACACATCCAGAGCTATCTCAGCCGACCAACTTATCACGAAGTGAAATGGAAATGATACTGGCTGTCGTGGTTCAAGTTGGATCAAATTATAAAGCGTACGCGCTACAAAAGATGTGCGAGTAAGAATATAAGTCACGATGAATTGCGAAATCTGAACAATAGTTATCTCAAATACAAAATGTCGCATACATGACTTCGCATATTATAATAACTAGAAAATGTAATTGATTAGATAACCTTTCTTAATCATTACACACTATATGCTATTGCATATGTACTCTGCATTTAATGAAGATAACTTATAAAATAATTGTCAATCATTTTTTGGTCAGTAATTATAATTAATTACACAGGCCTGCGAGGTTCAGTTACAAAAAGCAGAGTAGGTAAATCTGATAGATTTTGTGACGCTAAAAAACGAATCTGGTTGCAGAATTTCCCTAGCACGTCAGGAATTTGTAGTGGAATGTCTCAAAAATCGTTATTTTGGCCAATTTCAATTTATTGAATTATCCATTGAATTTATTGTGGGGAAACCAAATTTTTTGAAATATTTCTGCCATCATATAGCATTCACTTTTACCTTTCAAATCCATTTTCGATTGCCGCCGCACGATTTTTTTTCGCTGAGACATGTAAGTATGAAGTTATAAGAAAACGTTACGTTAAAAGAATTTACATAGGCATCAATATGGCAGATTCATCATTTTGAAATTTGAAAAGACCGATATATGTCAGGTTCGGTTGCTCAAAAAAGTATTGTAAAGAAACATCTAATACAGTTGTTACACATTTTGATAAGTTTTTCTAAAATTTATGCCCTTTTATTGTGATTCTATCTGCCATATTGGATGCGCCATTTTTAATTTCAAAAAATGACAGAAGTTTAAAAATGTATGTTTTTATCGTAATTTTGATTCGTTGTGAGACAGAGAGGTGGCACGGTTGATTTAGAATGGCTTATTGCATCCCTGTGCATGACCGATTTTATAACTTGTATATCTGAGCAAAAAAAAATCATGCGGCGGTAATCGAAAATGGGTTTGAAAGGTAAAAGTGAGTACTATACGATGCCATTAACAGAAATATTTTTAAAAATTTGGTTTCCCCACAATAAATTCATGCCCTTTCATGAAATTGGCCAAAATAGCTATTTTTGGGCCATTCAACTACAAATTACTCAGAAACCTGACGTGCTGGGGAAATTCTGCGGCCAGATTCGTTTTCAGCACCACAAAATCTATCAGATTCACCTACTCTGCTTTTTGTAACTGACAAAAGCTCAAATTTCGCTGGCCTGTGTTATATGACTGTGTAAGACATAAAATATAAAATATATTTTATCAGATATATTTTGAACTAACAATTAATTTTTTAACTAGATTACACGTAATGTTTTGTGTACCCAAACAGACCATTTGTGTACCAAATCGACTGTTAGTTGACTGTCAGTCGGCAAAAAAATCGATTTCAAAGTCAGACTGAATGTCAACTTAAAGTCAACTAACAGACGACAAATAACTAGATTATAGTCGACTATCAGTCAGCTGATAAGTCGACTTAAAAATCAACTTTATGGCGATTATAAGTCAGCTTTCAGTCAAGTTAATTTTCAGTCATGTGCATTAACCACTAAATTTTTATTTTAATGTTATTTCTCAAAAACTTGATCGATTTAATTCCCAACGGAAAATAATTGGTATTAGATATCCACTAGATATTCTTCATAGGCTTAAGAATATCCACGAATATATGAAAAATAGCTATTATAGATGCTGTAGATATCCAAATGTTCGCAATTCGAGGTCGACTATCAGTCGGCAAATAGTCATTCGTGCTGTATGGATAGATAAACTATAAGATAAAATAGTTTTTTGTAAATAAATTTTACTAAAAATATATTTTTTAAGAATATAGTGAAGTATAATAAAGTATAATGTTGATGTAGATTATAAAATGTATTTGTTATTTGAATTTGTCAATCAAAATATACATTCTCTGTTGATTTTATTTAACTTACATTTAAAACTAAATTAATACATTTTACACTTTGTTATATGCAGGTTTATGAGACTTCTTGATTATGTCAATAAAAGTTGCAAATATTTTTTTGTGTAAGAAATAATGCCGGGATGACACGTAATGAATAGTCGTACAAAACTCAAAGAATAAATACCACGAGATATTATTAACTGAATATGATTTAATCAACTCGTCGGAAATCTCCTCGCTGACAATACAATACTCAGATTGAAACTCGACTATTGCTCTCCGCTGTCGGAATTATAATAATCTTAAACCGAAGGGCCACACCAGTGCGTCGCTTGCGTGACATGTGTTTACCCTTCGTGATCCCTTCTGCGATTCGATGTCGTAGTTAAAGAGAATAAGTTCGTAGATATCTCCGTGCTCGATATACAGACTGTCCGAGCAATGATGCTACGTAAACAAATAGGTTCAGTACTCGACATCGAGATGCCAAGAATAATTTCTTACATTTGCTTGTATTAATAGTGCAAATTATCGAAATGTCAATGTTATCACTTATTATATTCTATGCTAATAGATAAATAGTTATTTTAAAATATGTAATTAGATAACATTCGATATTGTATTGCAACGCTTAGTAATAATTAAATAGTGATTTAAAAAGCAAAATATAAAATATTTGTTCAACACTGCTGTATTCAGAGAAAGAAGTTCAAATGTTACAAGTTAACACGTTCGCTGCCAACTACGAGTATACTTGTATATGAGCTTCACAAGCCAATACTACGAATATGTGTACCCCCAACATTTGACTAAGGCAGAGGGTGTTACGTCCGGTGGATTCCACGATTCTTTTCTTTCTTCGAAACGATATCATGGAAGAAAGAAACTAAGGATCGGTTTGCATTTGAAACGCAAAGCGATCCTTCTTAAGAGCAATGATAGCGTATAAAGAACGCAACCTAACTCGCGCATATAACCGACATTTGAACCAAACAAATCTAATACTGAGAATGGCCAGTCGAGATAGCATTAACGAAACTCTAAATAAATTCGAGAATTATGAGACGAAAAGTTGTTATAAGAGATTTCAACCGCCCCATATCTATTGGTAGTATTGGTACGGCTTTTTGCTCGAAGCCGCTCTATCTAAAGAATTTTTAAAACAAAGATCTGCTGGTTCTCGGGAAGATTGTCAAAATCTAAACATACAAGAATATTCTTGAAATGCACGTGTTCTCGTTCGACAGGCCACCCTCAAGCGTTCTCCGAATCATTAAATCATCAAGAACGATAAGTTAATCAACTTACTCCCACTCTCTACTGGATGGAGCTAAGTCTCGAGCCAAAGGGCTTAACCAATTAAAATCTTAAGAAACGCCTCTCCTCCCAAAAATCAGCCTCCTTGTCTTTAAGAAGGGAGTAAATGAAATTATTTAATTTGTTCAAAAAGATTCCCACTATCTAGTAAGGAGGAGCAGCAATAACTTTAAAAAATGCAAGCGCAAGGCGCGACACACATTGCAGTTGATAGATTAGTTCACAATTTCTTACGCAAATTATATAGCCTCGAGGATCCTTTCTTGCGTTATGCAATTGAGTTATTAATTCGTCTTATATCACAGTGAAAATGATTTTGTTAACATTTAATTGTGCATCGTGTGTAAGTTAATATTTATTGAAAATCTTTTGGTAGACATCTCCATTAGCCAGCTCTTCATGTTATAAAGCTCCGACCTCAGTCATTGCAATTTTATCAACGCACTCATTTTTGTAACGCCAACGAGTAGGGAGTAAAATTGAGTAATTTTCATTTTCTCCCTTTCCCAAATCTTACTATCTCACCATTTAAAATCTATATCTGACAAATAATTCTAAACGGTTTAATAACCATTACATTTTTACTAATTACTGTCAATCAATCAATCCTTGTCTCATCCCTCCTCTAATGTCATTCCTTGTTCTTCCTAATTCGCCTTGAATCTCCGAAAGGCGGATCGAGAATAATCCTTCGTTCGCCTAGAATCTCCGAAAGGTGGTTCGCGAATAATTCCTTGTTCGCCTTGAATCTTCGAAAGATGGTTCGTGATTATTTCTTAATTCATATTTCTCTTTAATTGCTCTTTCTGATTTATTCAATGAGAATTTGTAGTTTTCCACCTTTATATCTCGTTTCGGCCTTTCCTTATATACAGGGTCTTCAAAAAGTCCCGTAACGCTAAAATATCTCGAAAACGATCAACTATAATGAAAAATATGTAAGGAATAAAGTTGTAGGACTAAATGAAATGTACCTAATGGTGATAAGAATTTGACCTTGGATGAAGTATTCGAGGTCATATGAAGGTTAAGTTGATTTTTTTAAATGGAACTGCTTATTTTTTATTACATATTCTTATAGCTTATCTTGAGAGCTTTCCAAAACACTATAATTAAGTTAATTTCCATTAAGTACTTTCCGAGTTATGAGGCTTGAATTCGTTTCTTAATTTTACATAAACCGTAAAATATCTTGTAAAATATTCATTTTACGATTATCTTACCTTAATACTTTCATGTACAAAATAATGAGAAGAATCAATTGGTGTAAAGAAAAAACAGTTGTTTTTAAGAAAAAAGATATAATTTACAATTAACAATTCCATATCTGAATAGCTCAGTGGTAAGAGCAGTCGCTCGGCAAGCGGAAGACTCGGGTTCGATTCCCGATTCAGCGACTTTCGGCCTGTTATTTTTCTCGCCAATAACTTCTTTGGGGGGTAAGAGGGGTATTATAAGAATCTCGAATTGAGATTATAAATTTTACTTGGTTTAACCAAGATAAATCCGTGCCCTGTGCACAAATATTAGTTTCACAGTAAAATTAATTTTTTGTGAAACTGTCGCACGATCACCAGTTTGGCTCTTATCGCTTTTGATATCTTTATATTTACATATTAGAGCCTTACTATCTTCTTAATTATATAATATAAAGGAAAAAACTTAACCGTTATTTCAAAAAGGAAAATAACATAAAACGCTTATACATTATGACAGAATAAGGCCGTTAGAAAAAGTTATAGAGAAATCGAGAGACGAAATGAGTGGACGGCACAAAAAGCGAACCATGCATACATACGTAAAGAGTGCAAAGACAAAGAGAAAAAGCCTTGTGTAGAAAGAAAGGAGTCTGATCATAGCAAAGGCCGAGACACTACTGACAAGGAAGATGTGGGAAACAGAGTGGATATAATTTGACCACGTTCGAAATGGCCACGGGTAAATTTGACCACGTTCGAAATGGCCACGTTCGAAACGGCCACGTTCGAAACGGTCACGTTCGAAACGGCCACGTTCGGAATGGCCACGGAATGTTGGAAGCACTATCCCCTCACACACGCACTCTCTCTCTCTCTCTCACACACACACACACACACGGGGGGGGGTGCAAGGGGGGCCTTCAGCCCCCCGTCCCCCTCGCTTCGCGTGAAAAGTTGTGTGGCCGTTTCGAACGTGTGGCCGTTTCGAACGTGTGGCCGTTTCGAACGTGGCCGTTTCGAACGTGTGGCCGTTTCGAACGTGTGGCCGTTTCGAACGTGGCCATTACGAACGAGTGGCCATTACGAACGTGGCCGTTTCGAACGTGGCCATTTCGAACGTGGTCAAATTTATCCGTGGCCATTTCGAACGTGGCCGTTTCGAACGTGTGGCCGTTTCGAACGTGTGGCCGTTTCGAACGTGTGGCCTTTTCGAACGTGTGGCCGTTTCGAACGTGTGGCCGTTTCGAACGTGGCCGTTTCGAACGTGGCCATTACGAACGAGTGGCCATTACGAACGTGGCCGTTTCGAACGTGGCCATTTCGAACATGGTCAAATTTATCCGTGGCCATTTCGAACGTGGCCGTTTCGAACGTGTGGCCGTTTCGAACGTGTGGCCGTTTCGAACGTGTGGCCGTTTCGAACGTGTGGCCGTTTCGAACGTGGCCGTTTCGAACGTGGCCATTACGAACGAGTGGCCATTACGAACGTGGCCTTTTCGAACGTGGCCATTTCGAACGTGGTCAAATTTATCCGTGGCCATTTCGAACGTGGCCATTTCGGACGCTCCCGGGAAACATGGTCCGCATTGGATCGAAACATACGTCTGTTAACATTTTTTGCATTGTATTACTTTTTAGACGGACAATGTTCTTCTTTTTTTACTATTAATTATTAAAGAATATATAAAGTATCCGTCTCAGATTTATGTTCTGAATTTAATTACGTAATAACATCCTACGCTACGGTCCTCAGCCTTTTCTTTTTTATCAAATTTGTAAACCATCTGTAATATCTTGTTGTTCGTAAGAATGTATGAAAGCATATTTATCTTCCTCCACGACTTCTTCATGTCCTCTACTTGTAGATGGTTGCTCACCAATAATTTCTGATCTTGCTGCCATAATTCTTATATTAATTTTACTACTCACAAAGTGTCAAAGAATGCAGGAAAATACCGTGTGTATCTGATTATTTTCGCTTACAGAACACACAAGACTGATTTTCAAACCGTTAAAATCTTTATTATTAGTCCAAATGTGATTATCTTCTATCCGACCCAATGTACAAAATCAATATAAACATTGATAAATATATGTGAGCAAAGTAAACATGTATACCTAATATTATGTCATTTATATAACAATAAAATAATTTATTATATATTTATATTTAATAGGAAATTTTAGAAAATGTATGAATATTTAAAAATAAAAGTAAAAATATTGCTCTGTAAAAATATTTCATTTATTTCACTGTTATTTTTATACAGACAAATATGCGTGTATTTAAATATATGCCAAATATTTATTTCTAAGTAATAAATAATTTGTATTACATGTGCATATAATATATAAAATAATTAAATATTACATATAAAATAATTTTAAAAAATAACAAATAAAATTATTAACACCACGCCGGTTTCGATCCCGATTCCCTCTGTTACTAATCTCGCGCTCATTCACTACACTAAACAGTACTAGTTGATAATATGTCTTTCTTTATGCTTTACAATATACATTACCGATCGTTAAAATTTCAAGTATAAAAGAATATTACTTACAAAGCGCATTGGACGAAAAGCTCTCACAGGGCTTAACCATATTCAATATAGATTCACAAAAAAGGAGAACAAAATCGGTGAAGCGTCAACTACAACCTTTCCTTGTAAGTAACAATGTTTCTTTTGGAATAGTTACAAAACTGAACGCGGACACGGTCTCTGTCGCTATATGCACGGTGATCAGGTACGATCCGGTGTAGACGTGAAACTTAACCTAGCGTACAGTCAGGCTATATACATGGTCGTCGCGTATAATCAAGCACGGATGCGGAACTTTACTCGAGTACAGTCAGATTATACAGGGTGTTCCTGAACACTCTATCACGCACTTGTGAGGAGGAAGAGCGCAGTAAATTAAATAAAGACGTTCTATGCCGCTTATCAATTTTCGCAATAATAATAGAAATATTAATTATTAAAACCAGACGAATGAGAGAAGCGCTCGACCGCTCGAGCTATAGCGCGGTCCACCGTGTCAGACGTCAGACATTGTCTGCCGGCGTGCGGCGAGGGGAGGGACAGCGCGTCGCTACCCGTGGTTACCGCCATCGCCATTTTCACGTTTCGCTGCATCCCGTCAAGGCTTTTTTTTATAACTCGGGGAAATCTTTTATGGATACCTTCACCTTAGGGGAATCGGGTGATAGTTATGCGAAAGTATAATTCTTTGTATATTTCATATATATGTATAATATATTAGTATAATTGTTATTAGTGTAAATGTACTTTAATTTCACATATTAATTATTTAATATAATTGTATTATAATATTATATAGTTTAATAATTATAATTTGTATTTACTTGAGCATAAAAAAGTATTTAACATTTTTTATATATTTTACTTTTTTTACTTTCTATTTTTTATTACATGTAATATATTTCGTTTATAACAATTATTTATTTTTTTATTTCATGTTTTTTTTTTAGATATATTATTAACAATTTATTTCTATATATTCTTCAATAAAATACATTTTAAATTAATAATATTGTATGTATCATGAGCTAGAGAGAAAGAGAGAGAGAGAGAGAGAGAGAGCAGAATGAATACGAAATATTGTAGTGAGATAGAAGTTCAGATGGCATTAGGGCTCGTTCCCACTGAGCGCGTCACGCGTCGCGTCAACCAGCGTGAGCCAATCAAAACATCCCATTGTAATAACACGGAAGACATGTTATTACAATGGGATGTTTTGATTGGCTCACGCTGGTGACGCGACGCGTGACGAGCTCAATGGGAACGAGCCCTTACTGATCAACTTAGTTATTTCGCGCATGCGCACTCCGTTTTGGCCAACACTGAAATCAAAGGTGCTGACAGGGACTTGCGCTACTGTATATACTGTGGCACAGACGTAATGGAAATAAAAATGAGGCTCTCAAAGCGATTATAGCGCTCTTTAATATCACACCAGACATGGCACACCGAGCGACGCAACAAATAGTTCGAAGAGCTGAACTCTGCTTACAAGCACCAGGGAGGCACTTTGAACATTTGTTGCATTAAATGATGAGAGTGGATTAGGCGTACTGGGGAAACCTAACTGACCCCACTAAAAGAAAAAACGCGCCAAGCTATCTATCTCAAGGTGGTGGAAATGGCTGGTGGTGGAACAATTGCGAATGGCCTTGATACGGAAAGAACGACTGTGTCGTGAAAATGGCGAAGCAGTTGGAAGCCGTGAAAACAACTGTTTGGTCAGGAGCCGTGAAAACGAATGCTCGGTCAAGAGACGTGAAAACGGTTGGTGTACGGGAGCGATGAAAACGCTTATTCGGTCAGGAGCCATGAAAACGGCTGTTTGATCGTCGTCGAAGACTTGGTTTAGAAGTAAGACGGACGGATCCGGACGCCGAATGCGTTCGGTCGAAAACGGGAGCACTCGTTCCCTGGACCGGAAGGCTGGTAGTGCACACGGGAGCGCCCGTAGTACACCGGGATACTGGCCATCCGATGCGTCCGATCGAACACATGAACACCCGTGCCTTAGACCACAGAGCAAGAACAACACTAGGAGTCAGTAGCTCGAAACTCAAAGTGCGCACCGAACTCCGAACGTCCCGAGAATCGGGACAGGAATAGGTGCCGGTCTGCTGGGGAGGCTGGCTTATACTCGGCTGGATACCTCCACGCGATCATGCACGTCGAAATGGGATAGCTTCTCAATCCGCGGCTCGGCAAAGGTGCTCTCAAACAGTGGCGCTTAGCGCCAGCCTATCTGCGGATGGGATGGTCAGTCCGCGGGGCTCATGTATAGGGGCTCACAACATCAGACCTCTTTGTAACAAGTGATTATCAAACTTGAACTGCCGCTTTCAAAGGCAAAATTTGTTTCTTTCAATTTGACGCATGCAAATATTCAACTGATATGACGCGCATGCCTATCTATCTATAATGATCGAGGTGTGAGAGCCTTTTTTTTTTTTTTTTTTTTTTTTTTACCCAGTGGAAATGCTTGATGCATACCCTCGCTCTCGGGGGAGAGACGAGGGTTATGCGGGACTCCCGGCAGCGCCTGATGGTGGCCCGCCGGTTTACCCGCTAAAACCACTGGGGTGGCCTTCCGCGCATCTGGAGGGGCAGGCAGGGACCCGGAACTGCTGTTGCATTACTTCGGAATCCCTGACTGTAGATCCCCCTCCGCGCTTACGGCGCGCTTACGGCCGCGCCTTACGGCCTCCGCGCTTACGGCCGCGCTTCCTTCCCGGGGGGAGGGTTCTGGACCCCTCCCCCTACTCCGTCCACTTGTGGGCAGACGGGGCCACGCCGCCTGCCCACCTTCCTCGCGGACTCTATGTTGGCCGTCAAGGACCCCCGTCCTTGGCGACCGAGTCCGGAGGGAATCGAACTTTGGGGTAGAGGGCCGCCCTTGATTGGCGACCCCTCCCCGTGCGTTCCTTATTGAGGGGGGGGGGAGATTTCACCCCTCGTTATCTCCTCTCCGCCTGTTTTTTCCAGGCCAGAGGGAGCCTTGGCTCCCTCTCCTCGCCCGCTACCTAACATGAGGTAGCGGAGAGGAGGTGAGGGGGTGGATTTTCTACCACCCCACCCCCCTGGGGGGGGAGCGGCTCCTCTGGGGGGGGGGGGGGGAAAAGGAGAAACAAGGATTCTATTATTGTGATTGGGAGAAAAAGAAAAAGGGGGAGGGGAGAGGAGGGGGGGGACCCCTCTATCAGTTTTAAAAAAAGAGGAGGAGGGACAGGCGAGAGAGCAGGGATACCAGACGAGACATCTCGAAGAGCAAGAAGATAGGTCTTTCGGAAAGAGATATAGCAAATTATTATTATATATATTTTTTAATTAATTTCTGATGTGATTAGACTGAACCTTTATCCATTGTCAACATTACGAATAAAAATAAATAAGATTGTTATATCTTGCAGACGGATGTTCGATCTGCGAGGTCTCAATAGTAACGGCCTTACCGTTACAAAATATATAACAAAAAATAAAATCAAAAAATTGAATTTTGTAAGATATTGTTTTAATTCTATTTACTGATAATGTTTTATCTGTGATTTGTAGAAAGTTGGGAAACGAAACATAGTAGGTATACAAGGCGGGTTCTAACCCGGGGATCTCAGGGGGGGTGAGGGGCGGGGGGAACCGGGGGAGAGGGGTAATGACGTCACGGGGGGGGGGTAATGACGTCACGCGGGGGGGTAATGACGTCACGCGGGGGGGGGGGGGGGGGGGTAATGACGTCACGCGGGGGGGGGGGGGGTAATGACGTCACGCGGGGGAGAGGGGTAATGACGTCACGCGGGGGAGAGGGGTAATGACGTCACGCGGGGGGAGGGGTAATGACGTCACGCGGGGGGGGTAATGACGTCACGCGGGGGGGGGGGGGGGGGGTAATGACGTCACGCGGGGGAGAGGGGTAATGACGTCACGCGGGGGGAGAGGGGTAATGACGTCACGCGGGGGGAGAGGGGGTAATGACGTCACGCGGGGGGAGGGGTAATGACGTCACGTGGGGGGGGGGTAATGACGTCACGCGGGGGGAGAGGGGTGATGACGTCACGCGGGGTGGGGGTGATGACGTCGCGCGGGGGACCTCCCGGTACCCCCTCACCCCCTCACCCCCTTACCCTGTACAAGTAACATCTCTCGCGGTACCCCTCACCCCTCACCCCCTCACCCCAAATCGCATCTAATATCATATTACATACCCGGTTATCGCAACGATAAGAGTAATATTATATTATATTACCCGGTTATCGCAATGATAAGTAATGTTATCGCAACGATAAGAGTAATATTATATTATATTACCCGGTTATCGCAATGATAAATAATTTTGTCGCAATGATAAGAGTAATATTATATTACATACCCTAACGCGCGCCGGAATCATCTTCAACGATTTTTTTCTCGGAAGGAATGCAACGCGTATCAGCGCCGATGTTCGGCTGCTTCGCACCTTTGTTTCAAAGATAAGAAAGGATTAGATAAAATATATATATAAAAGACAATTGGATGTTTTATCGCAAGTATAAGTAATATTATATTACATACCCGGTTATATCGCAATGATAAATAATTTTATCGCAATGATAAGTAATATTATATTACATACCCTAACGCGTATCAGCGCCGATGTTCGACTGCTTCGCGCCTTTGTTTCAACGATAAGAAAGGACTAGATGAAATGTATACCCGGTTATCGCAATGATAAGAGTAATATTATATTATATTATATTATATTACCCGGTTATCGCAATGATAAATAATTTTATCGCAATGATAAGAGTAATATTATATTACATACCCTAACGCGTATCAGCGCCGATGTTCGGCTGCTTCGCGCCTTTGTTTCAACGATAAGAAAGGACTAGATGAAATATATACCCGGTTATCGCAATGATAAGAGTAATATTATATTACATACCCGGTTATCGCAATGATAAGTAATAAGTTTATCGCAATGATAAAGTAATATTATATTACATACCCTAACGCGTCGGGACATGTTTTCGCGAACAAAATAGCTCTCCCCGGTAACCCCCCTCACCCCCTATAAACAATATAAACAGCGGTATTTCTTTGAAGAGGATTGGGCGGGTGGGAATACGTGCGAAGAAATTACATGATTTAGACTTATCTAATCTCTTTATTCTTCTTTTTATACATATTTTTCTTACACACTATGTGGATTAAAAACTAAAGCTACCAGCTCGCAATCGACGAGTTGATGCTTATTGAAAGCGTCACTCGCGCGTATTACATTCGATACTTCTTTCGGATCCGTTACAGTGGACGCGATATTGGAGAATAGCGTAAACTTGACATCAACTGTCTCGATAATTTTATCCAATCGAGCAAAAGTTACATCTATGCAACCATCGAGATCGAACATACGGTGTAACGTCGATTCGATCATCATCATCATGCGTACATCTGAAGATTCGAGACTTATGAGTTTAGCGTCGTTAATCGTACGAACTCGCACTGTTAGCGGTCCAACACTTATAAAATTGTAGATGTCTTGAGAGCCGTTCCGAAGGAGATTTAGAATATTATGACGTTGCTCGTAGAGTCCCTTCCACGTTTCGAGAGATAATATCAGTTCCTTTCCCCGATGATCTCCTATGACAATCACCACGTAACTCGGCGGACCCACGTTGATACCAATTTCGAGGAATTTGAATTCCGTAGCTGTCAATGCGTATCGTCTACCTAGTATACGAACCGCGCGACGCTCCAATGAAATGCTATGGGAAAAATTAAAATTAAATAATAGTAATAATAATACAATTCGCGTAAAAATAGAAAAATAGAAAGAAGTTAAACGAAACTTACTCGTCACATTTCTTCTCAAACGATGGAGCTTTATCACGACTCGGCACGTAATTATTCACCCGTCTTCCGATGCCGCCGCCGCCGCCGCCGCTGCTGCTGCTTCTTTCAACGTAGTACATTTTTCTGGGGGGGTTATGAAAAGTGAACCACCAAGTGAACGGTTAACGCGACACTGATCGTACAGGAATTAACCGAGTATACGTGACGCTCATCTTCCAAAAGTATAATGTGGTGGGGGATCAATGCTTCTAACGCTCTGAAATTTAGGAGAAGGGGGAGGCGGCGCTCGGACAAAAGAATTCTTAGAAACGCAATGAAGGATTAGGGTGGGGAAATAAGAGATAACACATATTAATGTTTACATATTTTATTTTTCTTGCAATTCTTTCTGGCGTTGCGACCACCAGTTAAATATTTTGAATACATTTTGTAATGCGCAATTCTTAACATGTTTTCCACATCGCATACTATTGGTAATATCTAATTTATTTAGAGAATCAATATCTTCGTAATCTGCATCCAAGGTTTCAATGATATAGCCGTTTCCCGCATCGTCTAGTATATCGGTCAGCCATTCTCGCTTTTCAAGTCCTTTAACGTACACGACAGACGATTTCTTCTTCTTCTTCTTCTTCTTCTTCTTCGTGTATCGTACCAACGACAGCTGTTGTAATTACACGCTGAGCCAAGCCATACGGAACGTTTCCGTCTTCCCATTGTAATCCGTGATGATTTCTAATCAGCCATGAGACTTGACATCGCTCAGATTTTGTAAGCACTCTCCACGGTACGGGACTTGCGAAAAAGTAATGCGAGAGAACATATCCCTTTCTCAGAACCGCAGCTTCCTTCACGACAAAATTTCTCCCGACAATAAATCCTTGCAGATCCACAAACGTTGGTACGGACATGACGAGATCTCTCTCTCTCGTCGCGAGGAATGACGACACTCTAAAACCAACGCCTCGCAACACTTTGATTTATATATCCTGCTCCTCTTCCCCTCTCTCTCTCTCTTGTGTCGCGAACACTTAGGTGATTTTGCGTACAACGTTGGTCAACGGATTGTACTGGATCACGCGATCGTGTATGATGAGACAGTACGCAGTGGTATTCGTCGGCACGTTCTCCTTACACTCGAATTCCAATCTCACGTCCACGGTTGCGCTCTTGACCGATTCGTTTTGTCGAGAACAATCGATAATCACGAACGGACCGTTACGTAGAAACATCGAGACGGTGAGATTCGGCTCGAGATACTCGTATCCGTAATAATTCTTGCAGAAGCGCGTGTACGTGTCGTACAGAATGGACCATCTGTTTTTATCGAAATCCAGGTTCATATCGTCGTACGGATAACATTCCGAGTTCAGATAGAGTTTCACGTTGATCAATTTGCAGTCGTCGAATCGACTCGTATCCTCAGACATAACATTCTTCCGACCTGTTTGCAGAGCGAAGACAACGTAGCGTGGTTTCTCCAGCTGAGTCGCGGTCTTAATGGCCCACGAATGTTTGGTTGTACGCTGCAATAGCGGATACTCGTACAGATCCCACGAGCGAAAACCCATGCTGAGATATCGTCCGCTTTCCAGAGCACGCAGCATCGACAGTTTTTCGATCTCGCTCAACAGCACGTGTGGCATTCGCCATTGTATCTTGAATATGTTGATCGCAGGCTCCAGCGTCGAATCTCCAAGCAGACAATTGTTGTCGTTGCGCGATCGTATTAAGATCAATTCGTGACGAGCGTTAATCACCACGCGTTTGTAATCCTCGCAAAAGCCCAATAACATGTAGAGCGGTACGCAAAAATTGAAGTGTCCATTCGCATTGGTCGACGCATCCCAGCCGGCGTTCCTCATAATAACGCTTCTATCGGATGATACCGTTACATAGTTTTTGAGCGTAGTAGTTATTCCTACGTTTCTATTGCGATCAATCTCAACGCCATCGAGTTCGTATCGAATCTCATCGAACATGAATGCGACGCAATTATTTCCCAGCGCCACATCAGCTCCTCCTCCGTCAGCTGGTGGTCTGTTTTTCGTTAGTTCTCCCTCGATGTATAGGAAACTCTCATACGGCAACGTATACAGATCCTGTTGTTGTATGGGTATTCTTATCTCGTCACTGTATCCGAACGTTGTATTGGCGAACGGGTTGTACGTGTGAGTCTCGATCTTGACGATACGATCGTCGAAGATTGGCGCGTCACCGATGTTGAGGATGTCGGTCATCGTTCAGCTGTTTCGTACCGCGAATCCCAAAGATTGTAAAAACGCAACGTTCGATGCGCTGAGTTTCTTTTTCTTGGATGATTGGATATTAGCGAACGTCGACGTTGTTGTTGTTGTAGCTGGCCTCGTAAAGATTGCGTTATCTCTCACGTCTTTCGATCCGTTCAACACGAGCATCTCATACGTCGCATACGTATATTATCGCCGTAGCCGTCGTACGTGTAATCTTACGGTGATCTCTTCTCCTCGAAAATCGAGTAATCGTCCGTTCTGGTCGACAACGCGTAACGTTAAATCCGTAATGCTCCGCGCGATGATCGGCAGGTAAATGATCTGCGCCGGCGTTTCCGATATCTTATATCCCGGTGGTACCCTCGGTGAAAATTCATGTATCGTATGAACGAGTTTGCCGTTGTTGTACGCGCCCGCGGTCACGTTACACTCTACGCGGATAATATTCACGTTGATAATGTTAATCGGCATGTTCGATTTGTACCATTTTCGCGGCTCGAGAATACGATTCGAGAATCCTAGCAACGATCCAATGTTGTCGGGCTTGCTAAAGTTTATTCTGTATGCGCATTTGATCTCGCTCCTCATCGTATTGTAATTAGCGCGGAGCACTATCGGATATTCTCCATCTTCATAGTCACCGTCGTCAATGTGTTTCTTATCGCGATGTTTCCGTGAAATTGCATGTTTCAAAAATGCATGTATATCTCGCAACTCGTAGGATCCCTCGGGAATCGTAATTTCCGCGTCGTCTTTGCCAAAGTAAAATTTATTATTCGAAGAATTCACATTCGGTATCGTGTGATAAGTCTCAAAATCCGTTAGACCGAGCTCGTATGCATCGTCGCCCAAATCTACGGCGGGAAAGAAGTTTGCCGCGAGAACGCTACTCTTCCCAGTCAACGTGAATGTCATAGACATGTCGGCAAAACTGTTTAACGAATACTGAATTAAATAGCGCAATATCAGTCTTTAAATTCACACGCATCGACCGTTCGAAGAAACTGCAAGCACAATTGTCCGCAGATGCTCTGATCGTAAGTTTGAACAGATGTGTGATTGTACTGTATCTTCGTTACGTTTCGTCCGAAATATCGCACCAATTCATTCGGTGGTCGAAGATTGCCGAAACTGTCGAAATATACGACACGATCTCCCCTCTTTGCGTACGCTACCCAATGAGTACCCGGTCCTTCGACGCTATCCAAATTTACGATACCGCTCTCGTTTCGATATATACCACCGATCGGTAAAGAGTCGCGCATGAAAACACCTCTAAAATATGGAATTCGCACACGTCTTGCCAGTTGTAGCAATTGTACGTTGGTAGTTGCACCCTGCGGCATTTTTAGCGTCTCTTTGACGTTTTTTTTTTTTCTTCTCGTTGACACTCCTCGTCCGTATTTGTAAGGAGCGAGATATAATCCGCGACCTTCCATGGCGCGATTGTGACGTAGCATCTCTTGCAAGTGACGTTGCGCGGCTTTTCCGTCGTTCACCGCCTTCGCTACACCCGCCGCTCCACCGATCATGGATCCGAGCGCACCCAACATTGGTAGAATCGGCAACACGCCGCCGCGTTTCGCTACCGGAAGTATTCGTTTCTTCGCCGTTTTTTTCTTCGTCTTCGTCTTCGTCTTTGTCCTCCTCCTCTTCATACCCATACCGAGCTTCGTCTTGGCTTTCATCGCTGCCCAGACAGCTGTGGCGGCGGCTCTCTCACGGAGAGTCGAATCTCCCGCACCGATGCGATTTCGCGCTTTCTCGGCGAGTATCCTATCCGCCGCGTGTCTCTCGGTGAGATCGTTGCTCCGAGAGTATGCTATATCGTGTTCACGACACGCCGCGTCCAATGGATTGATACCTCGATCGCCTCTGGCTAATCGCTTCTGCAACCGCGTGCCTGGACCGCAAAACTGATAGCCGGGAATATGGAATTCGATCGGAAGCGCGTTTATCGCACGATTTAAGAGACCGCTGCCTCTCACAATTCTCGCTGACATACGTAGCAATCTTTTATTAACGGTGGCGGACCGTCGATGTGCGTTCGCTGCCACGGCTGATTGTAATGTTGCATGCACGAACGATATTGTTGAACCTCCGAATCAGCCTTTATATATTCTGGAAGCTTGTCCCACAATCGTTCCACGTAATCACCAAAATTTTGCAGTAAAACAATCTTTGGGATGTACTGCAGTTGTTCGGCGGTAAGCCGGAAAATGTCTCTTTCATCCGACAGAAGGAGAAACATTTTTGATACTGAGCGGTTTCGCGTCGAGACACCTCTATAAATAGGTCTCCCCCCTCGCGATCATTCGCAAAATTGATTCGAAAGAGGAAACATGCGGTTCGTACGACAACCGTTGACGATACGCGTGACGAATTGCGATGATAGATTACGATCAATGGGAGACAACGCGGAGATGCGCAGACACGGTACGATGCTACCGACTACTATACGCGCGATCGTTTGCGGCCCCTCGAATTGCGGTAAAACCAACGTTCTGATAAGTCTACTGGAAAGTCCGCACGGTGTACGTTTCGAGAACGTGTACGTGTACTCGAAGTCGCTGCAACAGCCTAAATATCGATATCTGGAGAATTTGTTGACGCCGATCGACGAAATCGGCTACTTTACGTTCTCGAATAACAGTGACGTCATTCCACCGAGCGAGGCACGTCCAAACTCGATTTTCGTCTTCGATGATGTGGCGTGCGACAAGCAAGATACGATAAGAGAGTACTTTGCGATGGGTCGTCACTCGAACGTCGACTGCTTCTATCTCTGTCAGACGTACGCGAGAATACCAAAACATCTTATACGCGACAACGCGAACCTGCTGATCTTGTTTAAACAGGACGGTACCAACTTGAAACACGTGTACAACGATCACGTGAATACCGACATGTCGTACGAGGATTTCAATGAATTATGTCGTACTTGTTGGCAGCAAAAGTATGGATTCCTAGTGATAGATAAGGACAGCTCGCTTACGAACGGGCGATACAGAAAAGGATTTAACGCGTTCGCGATACCGCGAAACGATTAGTCGCTGCTGACATTCCGTCGAGAGGGGTGAAACGCTCGAGACACTCCGTCGACATGGCTGGAAGCGATAATATTCGCGAGCGTGAAAAGCTTGCGAAGCAGATTGAGAAAACGAGCGAATCGATCCGCAAGAAACATCGCGCTTTGAAGACCGGTAAGATCGACGACGATATCGCGGTCAAGACCCATTTTGGGCCCATTATCGAGCCACTGCAAAAGATCGCCGGCAACTCTAGCTCAATCGCGGTGAAAAAAGAGCCGGAGAGTAACGCTGACGCGAAGATTAAAACGTTACCCATCAAGCGGTACAAGAAGGAAGAGGAGGAGGAGGAGGAGGAGGAGGTGGTGGATGCAACACCGAAAAAGAGGAAACGATTGAAGGCGAATCGTTTGTTATCGACACCGCGTGCATCCGATCTATCGGATGCTTTACTGGATGAACCACCGATAACCTCTACACCGTCAGCGACAACGAGAATCGTACAACCCACGATCAACCCTGAATCACTCGCAATCGAAAATGTTTTCGAAACCACGGGCAACCCGCTCGAAACATCCGTTCGAAACAGGTTACAAACGTCGGAAGGTCAAGAAGTGTTACGAGAGCACTTGGGACCATTGGGACAAAAGTACATGAGCGCTCTGCTTAGTGGCGACGAAAAAAACCAGATCGATCACGTGTACGGTGTCTATTTCGACGAGAATGAAATGCGTCTCGGTAACAAACGATTCGACATTGATAGAGATGACTCTATAATCATTGACAAAGTGAGGTATATCGGTACACCTGGATTATACGAGTTGATCTTCAAGAGAATTCCCGATGACGTCGTATACACTGAGGACGATATGCAAAAATATAAGAGCATATTAATGGCGACGAGTGCGCATAAACGCAAATATAATGCGCAAGCTCGATTAAATAGCAACAAGGGATACAAGTATAAACAAATTATCGCACCGTTGATGTCGATCGAATCGAAAAAGAATAAATCCGGAACGGGAGTATTCATGCCTCGCGCGATGACGCTAACCGACAATAAGATCGATTACGTGCACTGGGACGACCCCAACGAGCTAGTGGATCGGCTACGATTGCTCGACGCTTCGCACCGAGCTGGCCACAACGCTCACGACAACGAGATCCTGTCGATCCTAGAGGAACTTCGCGAAGCCGGCCTTATTATAAATTAAACGGTGTCTCGACGAAACTTATCAGTCGATCGATGTCACTCGCATCGAAAAAAAAAATGCCTATCAACAAATTTGGATTATTCGAACGGAGAAATGATGCGATCGACACAAGCGATCGTTGGGGTAAAGTGGTGACGAGTTACTTGCGTCAAAACGCTCTGTGTCGCGTCGCTACGGACTATGACGCGAGGTCGCGCAAAATTCGCCGTGTAGCGCAACCTGAGGCCGATACCGATGCAGTCAACAAACTGTACGTGGAAGAATGCGTTAAAACGTTGAAGAATCAACAGAAAGAATCAGACGAGAAGCTGACTGCGTTCGAGAAGGACGTGCGAGCTTTGCAGACTGCGATAAACGAGCTTCGGCGTGCGATTAACACTAATTCAGAAACGGCTATCAACCTGTAATGAGCGGCTGTAGTGAACGGCTTAGGAGCGGCTATTGTACAATTATTGAGCATCTACAAAGGCTTATCGAACATCTACGAAGGGTTATCGAACGCAGTCAACAAACGGTTATCGAACGGCTATCAAACTACAATGAGTGGCAGTGATCGAAGAGGAAACGGCTGCGAACGAGGCTACGAACAATTCAAGAACAGCTGCGAACGAGGCTACGCGCACCTCAAGGACGGCTGCGAACAAGGCTATGAACACGTCAGGAACGGCTACATACGAGGCGGCATACAACTCCGGAACGGCTACGAACGGGTCAGAAACGATTGTCAACGAGGCTACGAACGGGTCAGAAACGATTGTGAACGAGGCTACGGACTACTTAGAAGCGACTACCAACAGGGTCAAGGACGGCAACAAACGGGTGAAGGACGGCAGTGAACGACTATCGAACGTGTGAGGAACGTCTATCGAACGCCAACGAACGTGCCATCGAACGTCTATCGAACGCCAAAGAACGTCTATCGAACGTCTATCGAACGCCAAAGAACGTCTATCGAACGTCTATCGAACGTCCATCGAACGTCTATCGAACGACTATCGAACGTCAACGATGGATCGGCGATCGGGAATAACCGAGGAAGCGAAGAAACAACATAGTTTAGAGAAACGGCAGTTGGTGAACGAACTGCACGCACCGGCGAGAAAAAATTTTCCCCGAAGACACGTCATAGTGCGGGGATACGATGACCTGTGGCAAGCCGACATCGTCGAGATGCGTCCGTATTCTCGTTTCAACAGAGGTTACCACTACATACTCACAGTCATCGATGCGTTGAGCAAGCACGCGTGGGCTGTGCCACTCAAGAGTAAAAGCGGAAGCGAGACAGCTGACGCTATCGCTGAGATAATTCGAGATAACAAGAGGTGTCCGAAAAACATACAGACCGACAAAGGGAAGGAATTTTATAACGCCGACGTGCAACGGCTCGTGCGAAAACATAACATTAATCACTATTCTACGCATTCGGTATTGAAGGCATCGATCGTTGAGCGATTCAATCGCACGCTGAAAAACGACATGTGGAAGATGTTTACGCTGAACGGATCTTACAAGTGGATCCACGCGTTGCCGCGACTCGTATCGGATTACAACGCGCGCAAGCATCGAACGATCGGTATGCGACCCGTCGACGTTACCCCCGCGATCGCTGAAAGACTCTTGACTACGGTGTACAACCGCGTAAATATCGCGGGTCCGGCGAAATTCAAAGTAGGTGACTCGGTACGCGTTAGCAAGTACAAGACAATTTTCGAGAAGGGTTACACGCCAAATTGGACAACCGAGGTGTTTAAGATCGTTAAAGTGCAGCATACTAATCCCGTAAGCTATTTACTCGAGGACTATCGCAAAACATCTATCGCCGGAGCGTTCTACGAGCACGAGTTGCATCGCGCGAATTATCCGGACGTATATCTCGTGGAGAAAGTACTGCGCAGGAGGGGTGACGAGGTTTACGTGAAATGGCTGGGATTTGACAATTCGCACAATTCTTGGATACATAAGGACAATGTGATTTAATTAATCATACAGTGTTTATTTTTCATTTTCAAGAAAAAATATGTACAACATATAAAAAATATACATGAAATATATAAAATACAAAAATCTTTATTAATGCATCCTTTCCACAATAATCGTATATAATACAATATATGAAATATGAAATACATATACAAAAATAATATTTCTTCTAATAGTATAATACACACACACAAACACACACACACACACACACACACACACACACACACACACAAATATATGTATTAACATATACACATTTAGAATAAATTTATATTTTTTACTTGTAGAAAGAAACATTTATTTATACACCTTTCGTTGCGCTCCCATCCTTTGACATCTCTCTCTCTCGCGCGCGCTAGTTGTAAGTCTCGCGATATCTTCGTTGCGCTCTCTCTCTCTCGCGCGTTAATCATAAGTCTCGCGATATCTTCGGCATGTGTCATTGTTCTTTCACGCTATCTCTTTCTCTCTCTCACACTTAGATATAATACGTATAGTAATCTCTCTCTCTCTCTCTCTCTCTCTCTCTCTCGCATGCGCTATGATACAAAAATGTACACGGTTAAATAATTTTATATTTTATAAAGTTATCCTATAATGTCCCCACGGTAGAGTATCGGTGGTTTCGGGTACGATATACCGCTTGTCATCGTACGGGCTCAGAGCAATTTTCGTCTCGCGGACGGTATATACTTCGTGCAATTTTGATCTTATACAGGACTGTTGTCGCGTCATTTCGATCTGATCGTGCAAACACCGCGTGTAATCGTCGAATGTTATCGTTCTCGCGACGACGTTGCTCTTGACGCCTTTTGCCTTTTTTGTATCCTTTTTCCCGTCCACTCGCAAAGCGTACATTTTTGCTCTAAGCCCGACGAATTCGGTCATTATCGCACCGTTATTTTCATCCTTCATCAAGCCCGGCACTTTTTTATTCACGAGCGGTATACCGTACGCATTGTCCGCGGTATAATCGCTCGTATCGAATCTAGCGATATCGCGCTTCATGTTCTCGTACACATCGACGCACTCGACGTGATATATTAGACTATCCGTGTCGGTGTACATGATCTTACATTTGTCGCGATACAGGGGAGACATGTACTCGTGGTGAAATTCGTACAAGCACGTTTTAGAAATGTCGAGTATACACATACCGACGTAAATGGGTTTATAAAATTTTACTTCCAATTTGTGCAATTCTACGGCGATTAAATTTTCCGAAAAAACGCTTCGACTGTGGAAATTTGGTTTGGCGATCATCGCTTCTGCGCCGTATCGTCCGTCCCACTTTGTTAATAATTTTACATCGACGCGATTACGCACATTTTCCATCGTCTTGCCAAATACCGCGTTATTCATCAGTTTATATAAATTTTTTTCAAAATCGTTTTTCGCGAGTGTTCTAAACTGTGTATTTAATTCGATATAACTGCGAAGCCACGGAGATTGTGTAAATTGTAATACGCGATGTATTTTTGTAACGCGAAGGCCGTGTCGCGTACACTGCTGTAGATTACGATAGTGTATGACGTAACGCTTCTTATCGTATAGCGTTGCGAGAAGTTTGTCTTGCCGCTTGCCGGGCGGCTTGTCGCGTGTCGGACAAAACGGTAGGTCAGTGTGCGTATCGTGAAGATGTTGCGGGTACTCGAGATCGACTTCGAGGATATAACCCGTAGGCGAATCTAACGCGATCGATGCTACGTCAAAATTCGACACGTCGTCGACCCATCGAAAATCGGCATAAGGCAACGGTTGACACATTGCCCATCCGTATAAATTATTAACGTCAAAATACATCAAGTACGACGATGATTTCGATGAGTCGTACGATTGCATGTACTTGTTATTAGCACGCGCGTATCTGTTGGAACATTGGCTCAGACCACCGCGTATACCGCGTTCGATAAACATGACCATGTCGATGTCGGTAAGCAATTCGAACGTAATCTTTGTATGCTTCAACATGGCATCCCACGTGTATCCGGGGAGAGTATAGTAATACGCGGGGTCGAGTCCGTAACTTTTGATGCAACTATCGCGAAAGTTTTCAAAAATATCGGCTAATAACAAGACGTCGATTTTCAGGTACAAATCGCTATATTCGCCTAGCGTTCGAATGGAGAATCGCGTCCAGATGTTCTCGGCGTGCGCGTAATCGCTCTCGGATATAGTTTCACCGGTCAAGGAACTGTAGAATGATTCGCGCGGTGGTAAACATGTATCTTGCAACCTATCTACAGAGTCGACATATTCGTACGGAAAGACGCCTTTCCGTGTTAAAAAACTGAAATTTTCTGCGGATAAATTTGGAAATTGTGAGTGTAAAATTTTGAGTTTATCTTTGTCCAGATAAGATGCCAATTTGTCGAGACTTGCCGTAAGAAATTTATACGAATCGATGAAGCGTAATTTTACATGATTTTTCCGTGATTTTCTTTTGTCTTCCTTACAGTCAACATTTTTCGTAAACGAAATATATTTTTCCTTGGTTATCGGAAGTAATTCGATTTCCCCTTCGAACGCCGTGGCTATATCCTTGATAATAAAATGCGCGTCGTAACCGGATAAATTATGAAAGACTATGGGAATGTAAAAAGATTCTTTGTAATTTAGATTGCAATTTGAGTGCGCGGGACCCCTATATCGCCCAGTCAAATGACAATGATCGCGTACACGCGTATCGTCTTCTTGTGTAAACAATTTTTCGCATATATGACAATGCGTTGCACTATGAAATTTTTCCCACTCTTCGGATGTTAAATCTACCATGGGGACATTTGTTGTTAAAATAGTCTTTACACGTAACGCTAAATTTTTCAGTTCTTCGACGAACCACGCGATACAATCGGTGCTGCGGCGAGAATTATAAACGGATAACGAGTTATCGTGCGAACAGTGTATATAATAAGCTATACTATACACCTTATGATGCTGATAATTTTTTTCTTCCTCAGTCTTTGTCAACGTACATTCCAAATCGGCATAAATCACAAATGGAAGCCGCTCTTTCCTCGTGTAGTTGTTGAACTCGAGCCACTTGTCATTGTCGCTCGGCAATCGGATAGCGCAGTCGTTCATCTCCCCGCAGTCGACCATATGTGACAGCAATTTGTCCTCCGATCCAAAATAGTGCAAGCATCTGTAAAAGAATATTTAAATTAAAGATTTCGGCAATGCATTATATATTTTATAATTACATAAACTATTTAAATTATACGTACCGATCACAGATATATTTTTGATTCTTGTGTTTGCTCAACTGTGAACTGACAAGTCGCGATAGATTTTTGATGCACGTGAAATGTCCGACGCTGTTACCGTCTTCCACGTACAACAAGTTCACATGTTTGTCTTTCTTGTGTTCCGAAAGACGTATCGGCACAATGCTGTTCTCTTTCTCGATGCTGTACACATTGATCGAGATATTGTTTGCAAGTTCAAATTTTTTTAGTTGGTTCAACGTCATCGGAAACTCAATATTTTGTACATTTAACACTGTCGCGTAATGCGGGTACGATGATTCCCGTTCCATCTTTCTTTCAGCGGGGTATAGTGCGGCCACCACTGCCCACGCGAAACACGCATTGTCTCTGGATTGCACGTTAACCACCGCTTTCTTCGCCGTAATTTCTCGCGGTAATTTAATATAACATCCCGCGCGCATAGAATTATATTTATTTACATTAACAGTCAAATTCTGTATTTGCGACAATGCCCAACCACTATCGCGTTCCTGAAATTCTTCCAACGATGCTAGGGTGGGCTCGATAACGCGACGCTCGTACCACTCGTGCAAATCGGACGTGCGAAAGAGTTCAAAGTTTCTCGTATTGATACTTTTATTCGCACGCTTATCACCCGACACAAATTCACCGTTGAATATTGTATTCACTTTTACACTGTTGTGTCTTTTTATAACGTCTTGAACTTGCTGGAGCACTATGTCTTTAGCATCCTCGAGAAATTGACGAGGTTCGATATAGTTTGCGTTAATCACAGCACCGGTCAGAATACGGCTATCGAACGCGGTATCGATCTCTCGCCAAACGAGTCTTTCCGCGTTATTGTCGCCGCTGTAATCACCACCGCTGGGTATAAACCGTCTCTGCAATCGAGTCTTTGCACCTTCCAGTCGCGCGGTTTTAGCCACCAGAGACTGTCTACTTCCGATCGAGAGTCGCGGATGCTTGACACGGCTGCGTTCTTCGAGCTGTTCGATAACTTCCTCGCAACGCTGCAGCCATGCAAAATACTCGCCCAAGGTGGCAATTTGGCGGGACTGCTCCACCAGGTCGCGTTCAATCTGCTCGATGTTTTCCATTTCTTCCTGTCTTTTTTTCACACTTTTAAAACACTACGTCACAGTTTTCTACGGAGCACTTGTAACAAGTAACTGCTCTTTTCGACCGATCTATGCGCTCTCAATTCGTACTATGGTTCAACACGGTAGCAGTCCTCAATATATATTTCGTCCAACCCTTCCCATCCCTCAGATAATTCTTCGAAATATCTATCGTAGTATTAGATATCTGTTTATAAATTCCAGCGGCCGAGTATCGGCGCTCATAATTCCGCGTATGGGGGGTGGTACCGCCAAAGAAAAGGTAATCTTAGCAACCCTAAGATATTAGATATCGTAGTATTAGTTATCTGTTTATAAATTCCAGCAGCCGGACATCGGCGCTCACCGTAATGCAATATCCACGAAGAAACATGTCCCGACGCGTTAGTCAGCCTCAAAATCTAATCCTCTTCAAAGAAATACCGCTGTTTATATTGTTTATAGGGAGAGCTATTTTGTTCGCGAAAACATGTCCCGACGCGTTAGGGTATGTAATATAATATTACTTATCATTGCGATAAAATTATTTATCATTGCGATAACCGGGTAATATAATATAATATAATATAATATTACTCTTATCATTGCGATAACCGGGTATATATTTCATCTAGTCCTTTCTTATCGTTGAAACAAAGGCGCGAAGCAGCCGAACATCGGCGCTGATACGCGTTAGGGTATGTAATATAATATTACTTATCATTGCGATAAAATTATTTATCATTGCGATATAACGGGTATGTAATATAATATTACTTTCTGCGATACTTTATTATTTCTTCTTTCTTGATCATTGCGATAACCGGGTAATATAATATTACTTTATCATGCGACAAAATTACTCTTATCATTGCGATAACCGGGTAATGTAATATAATATTACTCTTATCGTTGCGATAACATTACTTATCATTGCGATAACCGGGTATGTAATATAATATTACTCTTATCATTGCGATAACCGGGTATGTAATATGATATTAGATGCGATTTGGGGTGAGGGGGTGAGGGGTGAGGGGTACCGCGAGAGATGTTACTTGTACAGGGTGAGGGGGTGAGGGGGTGAGGGGGTACCGGGAGGTCCCCGCGCGACGTCATCACACCCCCCCGCGTGACGTCATCACCCCTCTCCCCCCGCGCGACGTCATCACCCCCCCCCCGCGTGACGTCATTACCCCTCTCCCCCGCGTGACGTCATTACCCCTCTCCCCCGCGTGACGTCATTACCCCTCCCCCCGCGTGACGTCATTACCCCTCCCCCCGCGTGACGTCATTACCCCCCCCCCCCGCGTGACGTCATTACCCCTCCCCCCGCGTGACGTCATTACCCCTCTCCCCCCGCGTGACGTCATTACCCCTCTCCCCCGCGTGACGTCATTACCCCCCCCCCGCGTGACGTCATTACCCCCTCCCCCCGCGTGACGTCATTACCCCCCCCCGCGTGACGTCATTACCCCTCTCCCCCGCGTGACCCCCCCCCCCCCCGCGTGACGTCATTACCCCCCCCCCCGCGTGACGTCATTACCCCCTCCCCCCGCGTGACGTCATTACCCCCCCCCCGCGTGACGTCATTACCCCTCTCCCCCGGTTCCCCCCGCCCCTCACCCCCCTGAGATCCCCGGGTTAGAACCCGCCTTGTATACCTACTAAACATGTTTAAAAATCGTTTAATTCACTTTTTTTGGAAGAATTATATATGTGTCTTATGTTTTTTTGGTGTTTTTTTTTAAGAGGAAAAAAAACCCAAAAAAAAATTTTTTTTTTTGGGGGGGGGGGTTTTTTTTGTGGGCCGAATCCGAGGTCTATTTAACCCCATCACATCCCAGGATTTTGCCATAACCTCAAAAAACCCATAATTTAAGCTATTAAACGCATATAATCCTAAGAATGAAGTTGTAATCTGAAAACCCAAGCTCTTAAACCCCATAACCCCATAACCCACTTAACCCCATAACCCACTTAACCCCATAACCCATTTAACCCCATAACTCAATGTACATCAACTCCAAAAACCACGTATGTCAGACATTTAACTTGATATATACGTTATTTTAATAACCGCATAAATCTGGTTATTGCACCTTTTCTCGCACAATTTTTGTTTTGTCTGAAGCACCCGAAACATACTGTTGTGTCCTAAAAACCCCTTCACCCTAAAAGTCTATATTTTTACGTTTATTCATTTAATGTTAGTTTTTCAAATCATTGCACCGTCGGCATTGGCGTTACCCGATGTACACGGCGGGGAGATGGATTGTGAATTCTTCTTGTGGTGTTGTACTCTACATTAGCCAAGTCGCCAACTAATGTAGAGCTGCGGTCGGTGGATAACGACGACTGCGGGCCCACTTTCTCACCCTGACCAGCTGCCGATTCTGGGATTCCGAGTCCCTGTCTCGTAATACGCTTGCGTGCGCCTGCCATGACGGCATGAAAGCCATAATCCAGGGACTTTGCCGGATGACGGAATTGCTCCGTTGCCCACCGTCACCATGTGGAGGTGCCCTGGATGCAGACGCACGCAAGATATAATCGCTCTGCATAGTACCTGAGCTTTGAATTCTTTGAAAGAAAATATCTTCTAGAACCACGTACCAAAATATGGAGATTTATCACTGATATTTTTCATTGATATACAAAAACTCATGAATGAATTTGTATAGAATTAGAGCATTTTTGGAGACCTGACAGATACGCGTACATATCAAGTTAAATGTCTGACATACGTGGTTTTTGGAGTTGATGTACATTGAGTTACGGGGTTAAATGGGTTATGGGGTTAAGTGGATTATGGGGTTATGGGGTTAAGTGGATTATGAGGTTATGGGGTTTAAGAGCTTGGGTTTTCAGATTACAACTTCATTCTTAGGGTTATATGCGTTTAATAGCTTAAATTATGGGTTTTTTGAGGTTATGGCAAAATCCTGATGTGATGGGGTTAAATAGACCTCGGATTCGGATTCAGCGACCCCAAAAACATATAGTAAACATGGTCAGACCCCCAGATCAGAAAAAAAAATTTTTTTTGTGTGGCTGTGTAATATATCAATTATCGCAAAATGTTCACACATTATGTAAGAAAACGTTAAATGTGTGTCGAAAATGTGCATATAACTTATGTTATTTTTTCTCGCTATTTTTGTATGTTCTAAAATCTGAAAAGGAAAATATTTTAACATACTTCTTTATATATTTTTTTATGTTATCATACATTAGTAAAACTTCGTCAAGATTTTTAAAATAAGGTCTAAATTAACGTAATCGATTTCTTCTTAGCTAAATATGACTAAATTTTATCTTCGATCATAATTATTATTAGGTGTATAACTAAGTTCTCGCCGTCTTTTTACTTGAAAAATTTATTCAGTATTTATTTCAATAAGAAAATGAATTAATATATTAATCAAAATATAATCCTTTGTTTTCTATGACTTTTCTCCATCTCTTTTGCAAAAGTTGGATTCCGCGACGATAGAACGACTTGTTTTTTTAAGCAATCCATTGATCGATGCATTTTTGGACTTCTTCATAATTGGAGAAGTGTGTATCGGCGAGTACGTGTTGCACTGATAAGGTAAAGTACCCAGTACTTGAACACCACAAAAAATGGGACTAGTACTTGAACAAATTTATATGAGTTGTATTATTACAAAATCCTGGCATTAAATATAAGTAATATCAGTATTTAAACATTATTTGATGACTTAGCAATTAATTTCGAAAAACTTTTTTAAACTTTAAATCGAAATAATTATAGTTTGACTAATTTGAATACTGTCGTATTAAGAATAACCGATAAATGCTACTTTTGTCATAAAAATGATACTCAAGCTTGGAATAAGCAACCAGCAAAAAAAACGTTATATGATAATTTTGAGTAAAAAAAATGGTACCAATAAATGAAATAGTCTTTTTTAGACATTATATATTTTTTGCAAGGTCAAAAAATATTTTTTTAATATCGAATTTTATCATCTAACTATATCTCCAATTTTCAAACCTGTACTTAGAACTTGAACGAGATGGCGTCACATATTCAAGTATCGGTCCTATGTTTTTCTCATCGCAGCAGTAGTTGAACAGAGTGAATAGAGTTACGGTGCAATAACAAGCAATCTAGTTTAATTACTTATTTCGGATAAAAACTATATAAATATAATATTATAGTGATTGTATTATTGTTTAGTGCAATAAATAAAACTAATTTGAAGTGAAAAGTTATTGATTTTGTAAGAATAAAATATTGACAACGTTCTAACCTATAACAATTCATGACACAGGTAAGATAAACATTGTGAATAATATTATTTACTGCTAATTAATCAAGTTATATATGATAAAATCAGTAAAATTAAAAATTGTTAATGGCTTTAAATCGTGTTTTTCTTGGTTTTTCAGAACTTTACGATTCCTGGTATAAAATAACAGCAAAATGCCTAAGCGTCAGAAAAAAAAGTCGGCAGAAAAATCTAATTTACAGTGTAATGCAAGAAAAAAAATAGTCTCTAATCGCAGTGGGAAAGTTAAAAAAACAAATATAAAAAATCTGAAAAATTATGGACCACTGAAATGATGTCTCAAGCAATGGAAGCAGCTAGTAATTCAATGACACTTTCTGAAGCTGCTCGTAAATTTGGAGTTCCAAAGAGTATTTTGTCATTAAAATTGAGGTGTTTCACACCTGTTGAGTGTAAAAAAGGCTCGTCAACTATTCTCAATAATGACGAAGAAAACGAAATTGTCAATTGGATTATATTCTGTGCTGAAAGAGGCTTTCCTGTCACAAAAAATCACCTTTTTGACTGTGTTCAAAACTATTTAATAAGAAATAAGAAAAAAAATCCTTTCAAGAATAACCGAGCAGGTAAACATTGGTACAACGCTTTTATGCGAAGGCATCCATCACTAGCTGAAAGGGTTTCCCAAAATTTGACTTCAACTAGAGCTGCTGTCACTGAATCTGATCTTCGTGGATGGTTTTCTCGAGTGCTAGAAAATTTGACAAGTAAAGGTTTACTATCTATTAGCCCTGAGCAAATTTTTAATTTAGATGAAAGCGCATTTATGATGGTTCCCAAAGACAACACGGTTCTTACAACAAAAGGAGCAAAGGCAGTATATCAAATAGTAAGTGCCAGTGAAAAAGCCTGTATAACTACGTTGATAACGGCATCAGTTTCCGGTGAAATGGCACCTCCTATGATTATATTTGATCGTAAAACTACTCCCAAAAAAAATATTTTGGATAACATACCGAAAGGATGGAGTGTCGGTTATACCGAAAGTGGCTGGATGTCAGCGGAAAGTTTTTACTATTATATCAAAAATGTTTTTTTCAAATGGCTGAAAGAGAAAAATCATCCCTTTCCTGTGATTCTTTATGTTGACGGCCATTCCTCACACTGCACATTACCTCTGGTGAAATTTTGTAAAGAAAATCAGATCGAATTGATATCCTTATATCTTAATGCTACCCATATCATTCAGCCACTGGACGTTGCATTGTTTCGTCCTTTAAAGGCTTCATATGCAAAGGAACATAGAAGATATGAAATTGAAAATAATGTTGTGGATTTTAAGAAATGGATGTTTGCTTCGGTCCTTAAATTAGCTTTAGAAGCTGTCGATTTTAGTAAAACCATTCAAAGTGGCTTTCGCGCTTTCGGATTATATCCATTCAACCCTGATGCCGTAGATTACAATATCCTGAACAAAAGCATAAAAAAGAAGAGTACTCCCGAAGCATGTGAGTTAAATAACTGCGAAAATATTGGGGAAATGGATTCAAACATTCAGCGCCAAATGGATTTGTTACAAGTGTTAGAAAGTCAAATAATTCCTTCAAGTACACTTGAATTATTTAAAAAACACGAGTCGGAAGCATCTTGGACTGGCGACGTTAAACAGGAAGCACTTTTTGAAGCCTGGAAAAAATTGTCACAAGTTTGTGGTACAATATTATGATTTAAGTAACTTTTTTCTATATTTAATAAGATAATACATATTATAAATAAGTTATTATTCTATATAGTTATAAAGGATCGTGAAGAGTGCGTGCAAGAAAGTTGTAACAGTGAAGGGTTGAATGAAGCTGATAGTACCCATAAGTTAATTTATATTAATGATTCTATTACTTTAGAAAATAATTTAGATACACAGCAACTAAATGAAAATTTAGTTTTCGATCCTCAGCAAATAATAGAGGTTGAAAATATTGTCCACGATGATTTGTTTAAAACAGCTCTCTTGCATACGATGTTGTAACAAATCCAACATTAAGCATTGAAATTATCCAAGAAACTGAACAAAACATTGTTTTTTTCCCAATGAATCCTCATCTAAATTGTTACATAAAGGTAAGATGGGTCTATTGAATTAATTTTGTAGCTTTTTTTTATTTTTATATGACAAATCTAATTATTCGCAGACAATTTCGAGGTACCGAGTTCTATTAATTCAATCGACATATTTGATGATAATGCATTAGATTATTCATCTATTCATGACAATAGTAATGTTAATTCATCATCAAAATCTCAATCTACATTTTCTAATTCTTCTGATACCACTATCATGGCAAGGACCAATCCAGAAATATTGAAAGAAATTCAAAATACGTCTGATGGTTGTGAAGGTTGGTGAAAAACTTAATATTGTTATCATTTTTTATAGTTTTCGGTATAGTAATAACTAATAAATATTTCAGCTTTAGACTTATCATGTCACTTTGCTATTTCGGATAAACAAAAGAGTTCGTGTACCAATAATAACGAAACTACTTCCGCAAGTTCCGAGAAAACTTTATCACTTATATCTACAGAAAAATCGACCTCTGATTTTGAAAAATCTTTTCACAAACCAAATTTCAATGTAAATAAAAAAAAGAAAAGAAAAAGATCTGATGAAAATATCCCGATTGCTTGTACTGTTGATGACATGTTAGAAATTCTAGAAAAAAAAGATTCTGCCAAAAAATTAAAAGAAGAGGAATTGTCAGAAAAACGAAAAAATCGAACCAAGAATAAAATTCTCAAAGAAAAAGAACGAGTGTTAAAAAACAGTTCAGTGGAGTCAAAAAACAAATGTTGCAGCAAAAAAAAGAGTTGAGTGTAGACATTAAAAACTTAAAAAAAGATCTGAAAGTGAAGAATGATATATCATCTCAAAATAAATTAGTAGCTCTTGAATTAAAACTTAAAGATTTGGAAAAATCCATAAAACTCCACGAGTTAACTGTTTTACAGCAAACGCTGAAGATTAAACAAGAAACTGTTTAGATTTAATGGTTTAAATTTTTATGTTAGTTGCTTGTGATATAAAAATTATAATATTAATAATAATATATAAATAAAAATATTTTTGATTTTTAAATGAACGTATTGTATATTTTTAATTTCTTATAGATATTATTTATTAATTCTTTATAAATATTCTCTGATATCAATAAAAGACTAATTTTTTAGCTGTATCTCATGCTTGTTCAAGTAATGCTCCGGGAATGTTCAACTACTGCGGCTTCTCTGAATAGATTGTTCAACTACTACTGCATCTTTAGTGTATTTTAATAATCTTGTAAAAATATAAAAATTTTATTATCTATGATTTTTTTTCTTGTTATTAGATTCAAAACTATCCATATTTTCATGAGAAACACTTATTTTATTGAATTAATCAATTTTTATTTGCTAAAATTAGACTTAAATATGTTTCACTTTGAAACCTGTTCAACTACTGGGTACTTTACCTTAGGAAAAGGTGATAATCCGATGGGTCCAAGTCTGGAGAATAGGCGGGTGCAGGAGAACTTCGCATTCGAGCTCCAATAGTGTTTCTTTTACGATTCTTGCAACATGAGGTCGCGCATTGTCATGCAAAAGAATCACTTTACGTCGATTACTGGCCTTTTTCGCATCAACTCATCATTCAATCAGTATAATTGTTGTTGGTAGCGGTCAGCCGTGACTGTTTCAGAAATCAATCAATGAGCTTCAGCTGCAGTTTTATTTAAATCAAAGCAGTGAAGAAGTATATGTCGAAAAAACAACTTATCACGTTTCATTTTAAATTGATTCAAAAAATATCTCTTTCACAAAAAATGAATCTTTGCGCACTCAATTTTATTGACAAATGCCTAACTTCACTACATTTGTAGCTGGAGCCATTTAATTATGAGCGGCGGGAACTTAGTTATACACTTAATATACTATTTTAACAATAAATATCTTAGAAGTTTAATTTAAAATTGATAATGATATCATAGTAATTTTTTAGAAGTGAATAGTGTTTTAATATGATATATTAACTCGCGAAAGATCTTTTATTTTAGATATTATAATTTAAAAGATAATTATGAATATTTTTCGTGAAGGACATTAATGAATATTTTTAATTTTATTTCATATTTTTATTATTTTTATATCCAACATATATATTTTTTATGTATTTTAATATATTTTATATAACATAGTTATATAACATTTTATTATTTTTATGAACAAAGAATATTTTGCATACAAAATGTTTTACATCATGATTTGTCAATATTATATATATCTACATTATATAGTTCACTTTCTATGTGCAATGTATACATATAATTAAAACTTAAAATTAAACAGGTTATATCCGTATCACGCATATAACAACATAAATTAAATAATTAAATCGAATTACTAATTATTTTATATCACTATAAAAAATATTAAAATATAACAATATCAGTAAAATATATATTGATTCTATCGGGATATGGCTATTATTATTCTAATTTATAGATACTTTTTCACCTTTGTTTCTCAAGAATTGTACTAAAGCTTAAATTAAGTCCGATTAATTTTAATTATCTTTAAATGTATTCCATCCTTTGGTATTAATAGAACTGGTGCTTTAGGCTCAATTACGTAGGGTATTTGCGTTTTATCACAAACCTCAACTTTATAGTTTCGTAGTATTTTTATAAGACCAATCTTTGTCTGATAAACAGCAAAGCGAGCACCTGAAAATAAAAAAAATTATTATTATGAGAAAAATTTCTCGATTAAAATAATATTACATGTAAAAGCAAAACAAACAAAACTGAATAAAATATATTTAAATATACGTATATCACTTTACCAATACAATTTCTTGGTCCATCACCAAAAGGTAGGTAGTGCATCGGATGCCTGGTTTGTATTGCTTCGTCATTAAATCTTTCTGGATCAAAAATATCTGGCTTCGAATAAATATCTGGATCTCGATGAATCGCGAAAATCGGAATCCATACTTTTTGATTTTTTGGTATGTTAAGTGTGGTACCATCGAAAGTATAACTTGATGTCGATTTTCGCATAAGAAATGTCACTGGTGGATATTTTCGTAGAGTTTCTATATATATTAAAAATAATGTAAGAAAGAATTATTTGAAAATTCGTTTGTGAAATATAAATTATCGAAATATGTACATATATGTTTTAAGAATTAATTTATTAGCAATAAAATTATTGATATTATAAGAGTACTGAAAATTAATAGCAAATTATTAAATTTTTTTCTTTGAATGATGTACCTTTGAAAACTTTATCCAAGTAATTCATTTCTTTTACATTTTTATATGTAAAATTGCTACCGTGCTTAGTGTATTCTTGATCAATTTCCTCACGTAGTTTATCTTGTATTTGTTGATTTAATGCCAATTCGTAAAGCGCATTACTCATAGTCGTCGATGAAGTTTCAAAACCGGCAGCGAAAAATATGAACGCTTGAGCAGCTATCAAGCTTTCGGTCATCTCTGAAATACGATATTTTTTCACAATTAATTTTAATTCTTCGAACATTACATGGAATATTATAAATTATGAATAATCGATTATTTTGTTCAATTAATGTATACATTTATATATGCAAGAACATTTTTAAAAATTTAAGAAATTATCATTTTCTTGTATCACACAAAATTTTCATAAAAGTATACAGTCATTACTCACTGATATCACCTACTTTATCTGGATTCTTTTTTACCTCGCGCAGCATATCAATAAAATCATGCCTAATGACATTATTTGTTTCTCTGTAATTTATGGTATCTATGACAACACGTGTGAAAAATTGATTGACTTCCGATTGTGGTAGGACACAACTGAGCATTTCATAAAGCCATGGAAGGGTTACTCTTATTCCCCTCCGTAGAATATTTTGCCAGGTTGGCGCGAAGACCATTCTTCCCATTCTACGAAATTCGCTATCTTCGTCTGATAGAGCATTCATCTCGATACCGAATGCGCAAGTACCTATTACATCGGTCGTATATTTTGCCGTTACCTCACGGCATTCTATAGGTTCGTTTTTACTCACCAATTTCTCAATATATTGTTCAAGATGATCGGCGCATTCCGATATTAAGGAGAACATTTCTTTTAGCTTACCGGATGTAAAAACGGGTGACAACCTTATCCTTAAAGGTCGCCATCTTTTAGGTTCTAAAGCGAAAAGATGTTGCGTCAATGGTTCAGCCTACGATATAATAAAAAACAATTATTAAACAGTCGAATAAATTTACCAATTTTACTAAATTATAATAATTCGATTGACAAAATTCAAGGCTATTTAAAATTAATATAATTTCTTCAATAATTTGGATTATTGGAAAATCTCATAATATAAGTAAAGTCATCACATATATAATTCGAAAGATTTTTAGATAATTCGAATAGTATAATAAAATTTAAATTATTTACATACTTTTTCACTGACAGGAATTCCTCTATCGGCGAACTTGGAAAAATCTTTGATAAGAATATCCTTAATTAAATCAGGATCTTTTACAATAAGAACGGGTGTTTTTCTTGTGAATATTCCAATCATGGATTCATCTTTATACTCATTGTATATTTCCATTAAATAATCTCCTGTGAACTGTTTATTAAGCGTAACATCTTTAAAATTACCAAAAACTGGTATCGGTTTTGGACCGCGAATGCCACGTAACTTCCAAAAGTCGTAGGTCGATGTAAAATAATAATAAACAGCGAGAAATGTAACCGCAATACCGCATAGTATTTCAAAAGGTCCCATTGTTCTGTAGCTGCCAATCAACTATTTCGAGCGATGTTTGCTAATAAAGAAAAAATAATATTTCATCATAAAAACTAATTACAGCAAATTTAAAATTCAATAAAAGGATTTGATAAACATTAAATGCATATTTAACAAAGTTTAAATTTATGACAACTAATTTTTTAATCGGGTTTTACCGACATCGGAATAATCGATAGGTCGCTTATAGATATATGTAAATAATTTGTAAATTGTAATAATTTGTAAATAATTTGTAAATTGTAATAATTTGTAACAGTTTATAATTTTGCAAATTGTTAAGAGAGAAATGATGTAATTTCGCAAAATGTAACGCATTTAAATTATGACATGAAAATTATCTTTCATTTAAAATTTATTAATGTAATTTAAAGAATAAGCAGAAATAAGTAAAATTTTATTTTATTCATTTAATAAATACATACCTGAATTAAAAATATAATTCTATGCCTATTTAGCTCAAATTTAGCACATTGAAATCAATCGAATGAGAAATCTCATTCCTTCACTTTAATATACTATATTCTATATCAATATACTATATTCTATATCAATATACTATATCATAAAATCGCGAAGGAATGCTGTCGAGCATGTTTACAATTAGTAACCAAGTGGAGATAAAGTGAGCCAGAGTGAACATGACATAGGTAGAAAAGTTTACAAAGATAATCAACTATACATGTGAAACTCTGCATAAAATTTCCGATTAAACAATACGTTTCAATATTGTGCTTCAACAATACCCACACAGCACATGATATCATTCGAATATTCTATACTCATACTGTAAATATACGTTACAGATGTAATATACTGAGAATAATCCCATAATATCTCTTGTTGTATATTATTTTTCATATATTCTCAGAATATACTTTGAATATCTCGTATTAGTATATTCTTTCTCGTATATTTTTAGGATACTCTATGGCCGGTATTCATAGTCCGATCTTATATTTAAGATTGTCTTATGTCTGGTCTGAGGTTGACTCAAGACTTCATTCAACCAATCAAATGGCTGCGTAGCATTTCAAACTCGAACTTAAGACGATCTCAAATATAAGATCGGACTATGAATACCGGCCTATAATATTGCATGTGTTTCCTCATTTTGCCGCTACGCGCGCCACCAAACTCGTACTTAATTTTTGGTGAAATGGACATAAAAGACTGGTACTAACATGAGTTCCAAAGTTTCTTCTTTTTTCTTTTTAGTCAGTTTAATTTATAATAAACTGACTTAATTTAAAATTTTTCATTTGTTTAGTAGTTTAGTTGTTCTGGATTCCTTGTTGGGAAATGAACGACTTCCGCGAAGAAATCTGTGATCATGAAATGCGTGAATGAAGGTCGTTCTCTGTCTGTCTGTCTGTCTGTCTGTCTGTCTCTCTCTTTCTCTCTCTCTTTCTGTGTGTGTGTGTGTGAGTGACATACATTTTGAAATTCTTGAATTCTTTTGAATTCTTTTGAAAATCTTTGAAAATGTTATTATTCATATAATAATCGAAATATTTCGTTATACGCGATTCAGAAGACATATGATAGACAATACTCAAATAAATGATGAATGATAAATATGACGTACTTGAATGCGGTACCGTAATGGATGATTACAGCAGTTGACACATCCAGAGCTATCTCAGCCGACCAACTTATCACGAAGTGACTGGAAATGATACTGGCTGTCGTGGTTCAAGTTGGATCAAATTATAAAGCGTACGCGCTACAAAAGATGTGCGAGTAAGAAGATAAGTCACGATGAATTGCGAAAACTAATCAATGGTTATCTCAAATACAAAATGTCGAATACATGACTTCGCATATTATAATAACGAGAAAATGTAATTGATTAGATAACCTTCCTTAAGGGGGAATAGGCAGTCAGAAGGGCGAAAAAATAGGGTTTTTCTCGAATTTTTTATAAAAAAACGAATGAAGTTATTTATTCAGAAACTTTTGCATGATATTAAGTAACATTTGAAGAACATTTGGTAATTTTTTCATAAAAAAATAATAATTATAGCAGTTGTGAATATTTTACGGTGGCTCCTAAAAAAAAATTGTTTTTCTGGTGGACATGATAACTCGAGACAGAATCATCAGAAATAAAAAAACCAAAAAGATTTCGTTAGTAGATGACTTTGTCTTCCGTGTGAACGAAGGATTTTGAAAAAAATTAAATTTTGAATTTTTTAGAAAACTTTGAAGTGAAAGTCACGATTTTTGTTTAAAAAATCGACCATTTTATTTTTGTAAAACAAGTTCTAATCATTGAAAAAAAAAATCCTTCGTTCACACGGAAGTTTAATATGTATAAAAGAAGTGTGTAAAATTTCAAAAAGATCGGTGCATTAGTTTTTGAGAAATCGTGTCCACCGACTTTGAAAATGCAGTTTTGAAATAAACGCGTTTAAAGTTTTCAATAAGAATAAAACCTTGATAAAATTTTTTTTTTCAACACACGGAATCATCGATTCCAGGCCCATAAAGCAAGTCCCCGGCTGCTTCAGCAATGTCCAATATATCAGTTTGTTGCTGTCTGCGAAGCATTCTTGGTTAGTTTAGGTTGCGGCTTTGAATATCAGCTGTTTACCTGCGCGTCGACCGTTTCTCAGTGGATCGGATGGGTGGGGCTTCAAAACGCTCTATCTCTTTCAATTTTGCTCGAATCGACTTGAAATTTTGAGACAACATTTGTAAGATGTACTTTAATATAAAAAATTATGAAAAAAACCGATTTTTCAAAATTTATGACTGCCTATTCCCCCTTAATCATTACACACTATATGTTATTGCATATGTACTCTGCATTTAATAAAGTTAACTTATAAAATAATTGTCATTCATTTTTTGGTCAGTAATTATAATTAATTATAATTATTCAGTAATTAATTAATTATAATTAATTATAATTAATTACACCTGCGAGGTTCAGTTACAAAAAGCAGAGTAGGTAAATCTGATAGATTTTGTGACGCTAAAAAACGAATCTGGTTGCAGAATTTCCCTAGCACGTCAGGAATTTGTAGTGGAATGTCTCAAAAATCGTTATTTTGGCCAATTTCAATTTATTGAATTATCCATTATTATCCATTGAATTTATTGTGGGGAAACAAAATTTTTTGAAATATTTCTGCCATCATATAGCATTCACTTTTACCTTTCAAATCCATTGCCGCCGCACGATTTTTTTTCGCTGAGACATATATAAGTATGAAGTTATAAGAAAACGTTATGTTAAAAGAATTTACATAGGCATTAATATGGCAGATTCATCATTTTGAAATTTGAAAAGACCGATATATGTCAGGTTCGGTTGCCCAAAAAAGTATTGTAAAGAAACATCTAATACAGTTGTTACACATTTTGATAAGTTTTTCTAAAATTTATGCCCTTTTATTGTGATTCTATCTGCCATATTGGATGCGCCATTTTTTATTTCAAAAAATGACAGAAGTTTAAAAATGTATGTTTTTATCGTAATTTTGATTCGTAGTGAGACAGAGAGGTGCCACGGTTGATTTAGAATGGCTTATTGCATCCCTGTGCATGACCGATTTTATAACTTGTATATCTGAGCGAAAAAAAATCATGCGGCGGTAATCGAAAGTGGGTTTGAAAGGTAAAAGTGAGTACTATACGATGCCATTAACAGAAATATTTTTAAAAATTTGGTTTCCCCACAATAAATTCATGAAATTAGCCAAAATAGCTATTTTTGGGCCATTCAACTACAAATTACTCAAAAACCTGACGTGCTGAGGAAATTCTGTGGCCAGATTCGTTTTCAGCACCACAAAATCTATCAAATTCACCTACTCTGCTTTTTGTAACTGACAAAAGCTCAAATTTCGCAGGCCTGTGTAATTTACGAAATTTACGAAATTTACGAAGACATCGAATAAAATTATTCTGAGATAATGATGGATCTGCCAATTTAATATGGATTCCTAGCCACTGTGGCATTAAAGGAAATGAAGCTGCGGACACACTTGCCAAAATGGCTCCGAAACTGGGAATAGACTATCAATTTTGCACGTCCACGGGAGATTTCAAATCTGTTTGGAAAACAGAACAATTTGATTTATTTTTCGAACACTGTAGGTCATCAGGTAATGAGAAAGCTTCCTGGTACATGAAAAATTGTCTGTCGTATACCAGATCTTCCTGGTTCTATCCCTATAATATTTCTCGCAGGGGAATAACTTCGATTTGTAGGATGAGGTGCGGCCACACATCTCTTAATGAGAGCCTCTTTAGATTTTCAATAGTCGCGTCGCCCAACCGTTCAGTATTGGGACTGGCGGTCATGATATCATCAAGGCAAGATGGCCGAAGAGAGTAGGTCGCTCGTAGTTACAATATGTGTATTTGAAAAATTATTTAAGTAATTAAAATGAAACTCTCCATAAGTGAAATATGTAATTTTACAAATTCGACACCTTCATGCCGCAATTTCGTTGAAGGTGAAAGAGTATTAAATGCAAATCACGTTATATTTTGCGGTAAAATAAGTGTCAATGATGAATGTGTGTGTTTCATTGCATTTTGTTTACAAACGTCGAATTTAAGAAGCAATCCTCACGAGATTACTAGATCAATTTCTTCTGATGGAAAAATCTTAAATATAAAATGTTCTTGCAAAGCTGGATTAAGTAAAAAATGTAAACACAGTGTGGCTGTTTTTCTGCATCTGAACAGGTTAGTTTATTATTATTGCTTTTTCTCTGCTTATAGCTTTATCAATTAATTTATAATATAAATTATACTTCTTTATTGTAAATTGAAAAAAATATTAAGTTGTATTTAAGTCTTGTATAAAAGATAAAAAGAATATGTAATATTACAGTATCTGTTTTAGAATTAAAGTAACATGACAGTATTGACATTATTTAAACACTTATTTGCAATTGTTGTTTTCCATCTATACTGAAGATAATTTTTTTTTTAGGATAGATGTTAATGACTTGGATTTAGTATCTTGTACTGATACTAAATGCTTGTGGAAAATGCCACATGCAAAATCAATGGAAAAATACACACCAAGCCCATTATGTGAACACAAATGTTTAAATGAAAAATTAAAAAAGGAATACAGTCCAACATTAACGAAAGAACAAAGAGAAGAAATAAATAAACTTCTAATTACTAAGAACCAGAACTCAGCTTTGTACAAGCATATGTACGGATAATTTTGATCAAATCTTTTTATAAAGTAACTTTCAATCAATCAATCAATCATATTAAAACAAGTTTATCAAAGTAAATTATTATTTTAAGTATTAACTGATAAAAGTATTGATTTTTTTATTTTGAAAAGACTTGATATTGTGAACAACATTTTTACAATTTTTAAATATTATATACATTATTTACAATTCTTATTCAAGATTGGTATTATATTAAATTTTTACAATTGATTTGTACATAAAATTTTAAGATTTTTACAATTTATTTTTATATGTATACAATTATTTTTATTTTGTAAAAAAAGTTATCCGAATACTTATAGAGTGTAGAATAATTCAATTGTGTAACTTTATTTTTTAAATGAATTTATTAGATCTGGAAGACATGAACCTGTAGTCTCAGAAGAGAATAATAATACTTTAGATATAAATAATACTAATGAACTAGAGGCTATTTTAAGTGTTCAACCGTCAAATTCAATGTTAAATTTGTCAAGAATTCCTCCAAATCAACCAGAAAAAGAGTGTTGTGTACGATTTTTAAATTCATTAAAAGTAAACACTAAGTCAGTTTGTGAAGAAACTTTCAAAAGTAAAGCATCATGGAAGAAGAAAAGGCAGTTTCGGATAACAGGCTCAAGATGTTATGCCTTATACACATATACAAAAAATAAGACACCAAATTGGGAGCAAAAATCACAGCAATATTTTTACCCAAAAGTATTTAAAAAAACAGCGGCCATAAAGCACGGCATTAAATATGAATCATCAGCAAGAACTCTCTATGAAGATTACACCGGCATTAAAGTTAAACAAATAGGCCTTGTTGTACCAGAAATAAATCCTTGGCTAGGATATAGCCCAGATGATATAATTTTAGATGAGAATGGAAAACCTAACAAATTAATAGAAATTAAGTGTCCATTCGCTGGCAAAACGAAAACTATATTAGAAGTTATTCAATCTCTTAATTATTTAAATAAAGATTTAACATTAAAAGAAAAAACCAACTATTTTGCACAGATTCAGTTTGGAATGGCAATCTTGAATGTACAAAGAACCGATTTTATTATATACGCGTCTTTTGATAATAGTTTCCTTATTCTAACAGTTGAATTTAATTATGAATTTACAGATCATATGTTAAAATCTTTAAAAAATGTTTACTACAATGTAATGTTGCATCACATTTGTATTAAAGAGGGATTTGCTAAATAAATTGATTGATTAAAATAAAATAAACTTTTTTTTATATAAAAACCAATTTATTTTTACAGATAATAAAAACATTTTATAAAATTTTTAATATAACTTATAAACTTGAAGTTTTAACATTTTTAATATAAGAAACTATGTTTACAAAATCTGTTTGCATTTATAGTATTTGTATACTATAGCATTATAGTATTTATAGCATTATAGTATTTGTATACTATAAATATAATAGTTTTATTAAGAAAAATTAAGAAATTTATCATTCTTGAAAATGGGACTGCTTAGATTTACTATTGCACATAAAATAGTCATAATTTTCTCGCTTTTTGGTATAAGACATGAGGACATTTTACTGCCCAGTATTTCAAATACTTTTAATCTTTGGTTGAGTCTTTCAACGTGCACTCTTGCACTTGCGATATTTGCATTCTTTTTAGCATCATCTTCAGAAAACTGAATATTATCTTTAAGAAATGGCGGTCTAATCAATTTTACATCATAGTCACAACACAATTCATCTATCAGGAAACCTCTGTCTACCATAACTGACACACCCTTCTCTAATCGTTGCAACAAAAGACTTTGTTCAAAGATTGCTTTATCTGATGCTCTGCCTCCGTAAGCTCTGCTGACAAAAGATATTATACCACCTGGTGTTACTCCAGTCATAAACTTTACAGTATATCTCCCTTTGTAAGTCGAGTAAGTTGTTATTTGACAACATAAATTTTTTGGCTTTTTGTATTTCTATTTCGGTGCAGTCTAATATTATGCAAGTATCAGGATAGTCAGCAAAGCATAATGGCATGTTTCTTAAGATTTCATCTCTTAATGGAAAATGAATACATGGCTTTAAAACTTCACTTAAAATATCCAACATGTTACAAATAATCTCTGAACAATATCTTACACTAACCGTTGGGAACAAAATAGATAAAAACGAATAACTTAAATTCTGTTTCAATTTCATAAAAGTCATTAAAACTCTTTCACGAATATTTAATATACTAGTGTGCTTATTAAAGTGTGGTGCAACTATTTTAACAGCAGCTACAATACTGTCAAACAATTGAAAATTTTGAATCCCAGTAGCAGTACTCAATTCTTGATCAGTTTTTAAAAAATGTAAAAAGCAAGTATCAATTAAATCTCCACTTTTTATTTGCACTCCAACATCAATCAAAATTTTTTTCTGAGGAACATCACTGGATTTTTCTATATTAATTTCTTCATCAAGGAGTGTGTCAGTTTGAACAGTAATATTTCCCTCTACAGTAAGAAAACAATTACATTCAGTCTCTTTTTCCTTTGCATTTAATTTAATATTTTGCAAACGATTTTCCAATCGAATTTGCCTTTCAGTAATTGTCTTTTGTGAAATATCAGGAATCCCAATGCTAGAATGTGGTAAATTAATAGATGGTACACTTGTTTTTTTCAAAAATCTTGCTTTAGCTGGGTAATCTAAAAAATAATATTAATTTAAAAATAAGTTTATTTTTTAGTTAATTATTGTGTAACTAAATAAAAATTTTGTTTGTCAAATGTACATATATTAGCTTAAAATATTGTATATAAACAGTTTATTATATTTTGAGATTAAATAATAATCGAGATTTATAATGTAATTAATATGCATAAAACTATTAAAATTTAATTATTAAATAGAAAATATAAAAATAATAAAAATTGCTTTTAAACGAGTGACAATTTACTTGGTCCTGTAAATACAGAGTAATCATCTTCGATGAAATGAAGCGAGCAAACTCGCATATTTTGTGTCACTTTTTTGCCTATTTTTAAAGCTCTCTCCCACAACACTCTTCTGTCAATCAGTTCACTTTGTCCAAATTTATTTAAATGATTGACTTTTACTTGGCCGACTTCAGGAAAGCGATGAAAACTCAATTCTGGATTTGTACATGCTTTACTTATTGCAGCCGAAAACAGAACAAAATATTTTGCTTTTGGACTTTTTAGGTGGGAATTTCACTCCGGTCTCCATAACTATTGTTATCCATATATAATTGTAAATAGATTCGATGTATTAAAAATGTTACATAAAAAAATTTACCGTTATCAAATAAAAGTAACAAATCGATTTATTTATTTACATACTTCTCATAAACGTTATGACAGCCAGCGACCTACTCTTTTTAGTTCTGATTTCTGCCACCAGATAGCGTATCACAGTTTAGCCAATCCCAATGCGATACTCCGGAAACGCTCGACCACGTTCTTTGGGAGTGTACACGGTTTAATTCTCAAAGAACACAACTAATTAATCATTTAATAAGCTCTATAAATACTCTATCTCTTCCAGCCAAGTCTTTGTTGGTATGCCTAAAAGACGAAAATATTGTGCTAGCACTCGATCACTTTGTGAATACTATTGGATATAATATCTGAACCGATTAAATTAAACTATATTATCCCCTATGTACCTCTTGTGTATGTATGTGTATGTGTATACGTGTGTATAAGTGTGTGCGTGTGTGTGTATATATATGTATTTGTGTTTGTGTGTGTGTATGTATATGTATATATGTGTATATATGTACATATATAGTTTATATTTAATAGTCTGTAATATCCCTTTGTACATACTACGCTATGTATTTTATTAGTTTACAAGCTCTTTGTATATATTACACATAATATTTACATTACCTATATTACGCATTATACTATATAATAACGAGCTAGAAATACTTGTATGTTATTATAATATATATTTCTAAGAGCCTATCGTGGATGTAATTGCGCAAAATTTTTTCCTTGATACAATGATCAAGACTTTATTTGGAATAATCTCTTGGTTTGAGATTTAATTCCAACGAATTCCCCTCTAACCCCTCTAGATGGAAGTAGGCGAGAAAAATATCGGTCCGAAAGTCGCTGAATCGGGAATCGAATCCGAGTCTTTCGCTTGCCGAGCGACTGCTCTCACCACTGAGCTATTCAGACCCTTCGATCCGATACTTTTCTCATTGCCTATAAACACTAAGTGTAAACATGCTTCTTTTTCACCCTAAAGCGTAATAAAACTTTAAATATTAGATTCTTGATGTCGGCTCTCGAATATAAAATAAACTTGTGTGATATTAATATTCGGGTAAAAAAATGTTAAACTGCTGACATTTTATTCCGTAACATCCTCTTGAAACGCAGTTATTGTTTTATTCACTTCAACTTCAATTATCAATTATCCGATATTTTTCGATATCTGAGTGTGAATTAATCGCACAATTCGTCTTTTTTCCAAAACCATCCCTATTCGCAGAACGATATTTCTTCCCCTGCTTGATTTGTTTTCAGACAAATAATTCGCCCTTTTGTAGCTTGGACAGAAAAATATTATATTTTATTTTCGACTATATTCAGAATAATCGAAGTTCTTAATAATCCGTTTTTCCTCACACTGGTAGGTTTCAGAATTCGATTGCGCTTACCCGTATTTTTTGAGACGACTTGCTTTAGAGGCAGATTCTTCCCTAAATCTCCTTTAAGTGAAGAAAATGTAGTAGTTCGATGGTCATTTCAAATCCATCTTTTTCAAGACGGAATTGACTTTCAGATTGTTCCAAACAGTTTTGTTTTGCGAAAGGTGATAACATTTCATTTTTTGGGCTTTTTCAATCATGAACCGTCATCGTCGATTTCAACACTTTGAGTCCAAGTATCTCAGAAACTGGGCATTTTCTGAACTTGCATTGAGACTTTTGATCAGGACGGTCTGAACTTCATCACTAAAATTTCAGTCAATTTGACTGTGTCCACTTTTTCATTGGTTTTGTGCGGGGTCCCTTTTTCTTTTATTCCGCTACTTTTCTCGATTTATACTTTGCCATTTTTTTAAATCGCTTTTATTTTTAAGTGCACGACCTCCATGTTTTTAAATTGTTTTCAAACTCCAATTTGGATGTTCTCTCGCCATATTTAAAATTTTAATTTTTGTATCGAGTGATATATAATCACTTTTTAATTTTTTGCATACCGGTTCAAATTCTTCTCCACTATCTTCTGTACTTTACGAAGTACTCGTGTTTAAATCAGAAACTGATATTTTTTCTAGTGAAGAAGGACTAGTTTACAGCTGTTCTATTTCATGTTCTCCTGGAATATTTTCTAGAGGTAGAAATAATTCTTCTTCTTCATTAAAGTCCCATTTTTTTAAAGTTTCTATTATTATTGTTGCAAATCTTTCCCCTAAAGTTAATACTTTAGATGTTACTGATTTACCTCGCAGATCCTTTAACAATTTGCAATTTTTCCAAAATTTGACAACAAATTTGTAAACAAAAAGAAAATAACGGTCCGTAAGATAACAATCAAATTTGATAAAAAAGAAAAGGCTGTGTGATCGTGGGGTCCGAATAGCTCAGTGGTAAGAGCAGTCGCTCGGCAAGCGAAAGACTCGGGTGCGATTCCCGATTCAACACTTTCGGCCTGTTATTTTTCTCGCCTATAACTTCTTTGGGGGGTAAGAGGGGTATTATAAAAATCTTGAATTGAGATTATAAATTTTACTTGGTTTAACCAAGATAAATCCGTGCCCTGTGCACAAATATTAATTTTCCTGAAAAATTAATTTTCTGTGAAACTGTCACACAATCACCCATTTGGCTCTTATCGCCTTTGATATCTTTATATTTACATATTAGAGCCTTACTATCTTCTTAATTATATAATATAAAGGAAAAGAAGCATGCGTTATTTCAAAAGGAAAATAACATAAGTAACCCTTATACATTATGATAGAATAAAGCAGTTAGAAAAAGTTATAGAGAAATCGAGAGACGAAATGAGTGGACGGCACAAAAAGCAAAAAATGCATACATACGTAAAGAGTGCAAAGACAAAGAGAAAAAGCCATGTGTAGAAAGTAAGAAGTCTGATCCTGTAAAGGCCGAGACACTACTGACAAGGAAGATGTGGGAAACATGGTCGGCATTGGATCGAAACGTACGTCTGTCAACATTTTTTGCATTGTATTACTTTTTCGACGGACAATGTTCTCCTTTTTTTTTACTATTAATTATTAAAGAATATATAAAGTATCCGTCTCAGATTTATGTTCTGAATTTAATTACGTAATAACATCCTACGCTACGGTCCTTAGCCTTTCTTTTTTATCAAATTTGTAAACCATCTGTAATATCTTGTTGTTCCACGTAAGAATGTATGAAAGCATATTTATTTTCCACGACTTCTTCATATGTCCTCTACTTGTAGATGGTTGCTCACCAATAATTTCACAGTCTTGCTGCACCCCCCTTTCATAATTTTCTTATATTAATTTTACTACTCACAAAGTCAAACAACATTGATAAATATAAACGATAAACATGTATAAATATTATGTCATTTATATAACAATAAAATAATTTATTATATATTTATATTTAAAGGAAATTTTAGAAAATGTATGAATATTTAAAAATATAAGTAAAAATATTGCTCTGTAAAAATATTTAATTTATTTCACTGTTATTTTTTATACAGACAAATATATGTGTATTTAGTAGTAGTAGTAGTAGTAATAAGAACGGTGGGGGCTAGATCAGTCCCTGATGTCACCTAGATTTAAAAGAGCTTCTGTAACCCCGTGGTTGTCTGAGGTTATAAGTGGCGATCCAATTTGGCCCTTATAAGAAGGTTATGTAGATCGCCCACCCTCACGTTTTGTAATGCACTGGGTTCAATGAACAACCCCAGATGTGTATCCCTAAGAGCAAGTGCGGGGCAGTAGCACAGTGTGAATCTCTTTTTCTAAGCCAGGCCAAGTGGGCTGAGGGCCACATGGCCCGTAAGCAGGCCAGCTTTCTGCTCATAGTTGGAGTTCATCCGTCCTTTTAGAATGGGGTCGGTTCAGCAATAACTTGGCTTGACGACAGCCCTGAACCTGGCCCCACGAAACCAGATGTTCCCGTTTCAGAGACTCTTTGATGAGCCTTTTATCTATGGTAAACGGGACGCCGACGACTTGTCTAGCCGGGACCTCGAGGGTGCCTAGCTTTGCCAGGCCGTCCGCCACTTCATTGCCATGAATTCCTTGATGACCGGGAACCCATACTAAGGTGATCCTATTGGATTCGCCTAGTCTGTTGAGCGCTAGCATGCAGTCCCAAACCACCGAGGACTCAGTGGTGGTCTTGGGTAGAGCGTTAATGGCTGCCCCTATCGGACTATCGCATATAATATATAAAATAATTAAATATTTAAATATATGCCAAATTATTTATTTCTAAGTCAAATAAGCGTAATTATCGCATTTATTTTTTTTGTTTTACGTGCATACTTTCGTTAATATATAAAAGTAAGGACGTGTTTTTTTTTTCAAAAAATTTAAACGGGGTGTATATTTTTTTCGTCAATATCATCATAACTATCATAAAATATGGACTTTTCTTTACAAGTTTAAAAAAAATTGAAGCCCGTGCGATTTTCTTTCGCGGAGTTACGGCGTATCAAAATTATCTATGCATTTTTGTGCAACCGCCAACATTTGTATTAACCGATGGGCACCACGGGGACCACTCCACATAGCGTATCGCTGTCATTCCGGGAGGTAATAAAATTACGGGATTTGTCGTTTATATGTGGATATTCCACCCCTAATTTTCGTTTAAACGAAGAATTTTTGTTTTCCGAATGAACAACAGTATTTTTAATATTGTGAAGTTTCGTACGTACTGAAGTAAGTACTTACAGTACATAATTTCACAGTACTGAAGTTCTTACAGTACATAACTTCACAATACGGAAGTTCCCACAGTATACACTGTGAAGTTATGTACTGTACTTACTTCAGTACTGTGATAAAATAATTTTAAAAAATAACAAATAAATTAATTAACCACGCCGGTTTCGATCCCGAGTTCCCTCTGTTACTAATCTCGCGCTCATTCACTACACCAAACAGTACTAGTTGATAATATGTCTTTCTTTATGCTTTACAATATACATTACCGATCGTTAAAATTTCAAGTATAAAAGAATATTACTTACAAAGCGCATCGGACGAAAAGCTCTCACAGGGCTTAACCATATTCAATATAGATTCACAAAAAAGGAGAACAAAATCGGTGAAGCGTCAACTACGATCTCTCCTTGTAAGTAACAATGTTTCTTTTGGAATGGTTACAAAGCTGAACGCGGACACGGTCTCTGTCGCTATATGCACGGTGATCAGGTACGATCCGGTGTAGACGTGAAACTTAACCTAGCGTACAGTCAGGCTATATACATGGTTGTCGCGTATAATCAAGCACGGATGCGGAACTTTACTCGAGTACAGTCAGATTATACAGGGTGTTCCTGAACACTCTATCACGCACTTGTGAGGAGGTAGAGCGCAGTAAATTAAATAAAGACGTCCTATACCGTTTATCAATTTTCGCAATAATAATAGAAATATTAATTATTAAAACCAGACGAATGAGAGAAGCGCTCGACCGCTCGAGCTATAGCGCGGTCCACCGTGTCAGACGTCAGACATTGTTTGCCGGCGTGCGGCGAGGGGAGGGACAGCGCGTCGCTACCCGTGGTTACCGCCATCGCCATTTTCATGTTTCGCTGCATCGCGTCAAGGCTTTTTTTTATAACTCGGGGGAAATCTTTTATGGATACCCTCACCCTAGGGGAATCGGGTGAGAGTTATGCGGAAGTATAATTTTCTGTATATTTCATATATATGTGTATAATATATTAGTATAATTGTTATTAGTATAATTGTACTTTAATTTCACATATTAATTATTTAATATAATTGTATTATAATATTATATAGTTTAATAATTATAATTTCTATTTTCTTGAGCATAAAAAAGTATTTAACATTTTTTATATATTTTACATTTTTACTTTCTATTTTTTATTACATGTAATATATTTTGTTTATAACAATTATTTATTTTTTTATTTGATGTTTATCTTTTTTAGATATTGTTATATATATGAATTAGCGTTTAAGAAGCGCGCGCTAGTGTAAAGTAGCGCGCCGCCGTCCGGAATATTCGCGACCGCTATGCGTGCGCGACGCGACTACATTTATCCCCGCAGATAGCCGTTAGAATTCGGAGCAGAACGAGCTCTGCTCGCACGTAGACACCGACGGCATACAGAACCACGTAACTAAACGGCCAGTAGTGAACCCACAACTCTGTTGTATTAAATAAGATATTGTAAGATACAACAGATATATTATTAACAATTTATTTCTATATATTCTTCAGTAAAATACATTTTAAATTAATAATATTGTATGTATCATGAGCTAGAGAGGAAGAGAGAGAGAGAGAGAGAGAGAGAGAGAGAGAGAGAGAGAGCAGAATGAATACGAAATATTGTAGTAAGTGAGATAGAAGTTCAGATGGCGTTAGGGCTCGTTTCCACTGAGCGCGTCATGCGCCGCGTCAACCAGCGTGAGCCAATCAAAACATCCCATTGTAATAACACGGAAGACATGTTATTACAATGGGATGTTTTGGTTGGCTCACGCTGATGACGCGACGCGTGACGCGCTCAGTGGGAACGAGCCCTTACTGATCAACTTACTTATTTCGCGACAGGAATAGGTGCCGGTCTGCTGGGGAGGCTAGCTTATACACCCGGCTGGATACCTCCACGCGATCATGCACGTCGAAATGGGATAGATTCTCAATCCGCGGCTCGACAAAGGTGCTCTCAAACAGTGGCGCTTAGCGCCAGCCTATCTTCGGATGGAATGGTCAGTCCGCGGGGCTCATGTATAGGGGCTCACAACATCAGACCTCTTTGTTACAAGTGATTATCAAACTTGAACTGCCGCTTTCAAAGGCAAAATTTGTTTCTCTCAACTTGACGCATGCGAATATTCAACTGATATGACGCGCATGCCTATCTATCTATAATGATCGAGGTGTGAGAGCCTCGTCTCTGCTCGTCCTCTTTCGTTCTGGGGCTCTGGCACGGTAAACATCGAGAAATCGACGATTCCATTGATCTGTTCATTTGGAAAGAAGAAGGAAATAGGAGAAGTGTGAATACCCAGGAAGTGAGGTCTGGCCAACCTCTTCATAATTCGCACAGTCTTCTTCACAAAATACAGAAGGAATTCAAGCCTCGGACAGGCGAGAGAGCCAGGGATACTAGACGAGATATCTCGAAGAGCAAGAAGATCAGTCATTTGGAAAGAGATATAGCAAATTATTATTATATATATTTTTTAATTAATTTCTGATGTGATTAGACTGAACCTCTATCCATTGTCAACATTACGAATAAAAATAAATAAGATTGTTATATCTTGCAGACGGATGTCCGGTCTGCGAGGTCTCAATAGTAACGGCCTTACCGTTACAAAATATATAACAAAAAATAAAATAAAAAATTTGAATTTTGTAAGATATTGTTTTAATTCTATTTACTGATAATGTTTTATCTGTGATTTGTAGAAAGTTGTGAAACAAAACAAGTTTAAAAATCGTTTTTTTGGAAGAATTTTCTTGTAAATTTATTTATAGAGATGAATAATATATCAATTATCGCAAAATGTTCACACATTATGTAAGAAAACGTTAAATGTGTGTCGAAAATGTGCATATAACTTATGTTATTTTTCTCGCTATTTTTGTATGTTCTAAAATCTGAAAAGGAAAATATTTTAACATACTTCTTTAAATTGCAAAAAGAATCACTTTTACGTCGATTACTGGCCTATTTCTGCATCAATTCATCATTCAATCAGTATAATTGTTGTTGGTAGCGGTCAGCCGTGACTGTTTCAGAAATCAATCAATGAGCTTCAGCTGCAGTTTTATTTAAATCAAAGCAGTGAAGAAGCATATGTCGAAAAAACAACTTATCACGTTTCACTTTAAATCGATTCAAAAAATATCTCTTTCACAAAAAATGAATCTTTGCGCACTCAATTTTATTGACAAATGCCTAACTTCACTACATCTAAAGCTGAGCCATTTAATTATATAGTTATACACCTAATATATTATTTTAACAATAAATATCTTAGAAGTTTATATCTACTTTTATTTTAGATATTTTAATTTAAAAGATAATATATTATTTTTAGTTTTATTTCATTTTTTTATTATTTTTATATCCAACATATATATTTTTTATATTTTATGTATTTTAATATATAACATAGTTATATAACATTTTATTATTTTTATTAACAAAGAATATTTTTGCATACATAATGTTTTACATCATGATTTGTCACTATTATATATATCTACATTATATAGTTCACTATCTATGTACAATGTATACATATAATTAAAACTTAAAACTAAACAGGTTATATCCAATATCACGCATATAACAACATAAATTAAATATAATAATACGAATTACTAATTATTTTATATCACTATAAAAAATATTAAAATATAACAATATCAGTAAAATATATATTGATACTATCGGGATATGGCTATTATTATTCTAATTTATAGATACTTTTTTACCTTTGTTTCTCAAGAATTGTACTAAAGCTTAAATTAAGTCCGATTAATTTTAATTATCTTTAAATATATTCCATCCTTTGGTGCTAATAGAAATGCTTTAGGATCAATTACGTAGGGTATTTGCGTTTTATCACAAATCTCAACTTTATAGTTTCGTAGTATTTTTATAAGACCAATCTTTGTCTGATAAACAGCAAAGCGAGCACCTGAAAATAAAAAAAAATTATTATTATGAGAAAAATTTCTCGATTAAAATAATATTACATGTAAAAGCAAAACAAACAAAACTGAAAGAAATATATTTAAATATACGTATATCACTTTACCAATACAATTTCTTGGTCCATCACCAAAAGGTAGGTAATGCATCGGATGCCTGGTTTGTATTGCTTCGTCATTAAATCTTTCTGGATCAAAAATATCTGGCTTCGAATAAATATCTGGATCTCGATGAATCGCGAAAATCGGAATCCATACTTTTTGATTTTTTGGTATGTTAAGTGTGGTACCATCGAAAGTATAACTTGATGTCGATTTTCGCATAAGAAATATCACTGGTGGATATTTCCGTAGAGTTTCTACATATATTAAAAATAATGTAAGGAAGAATTATTTGAAAAATCGTTTGTGAAATATAAATTATCGAAATATGTACATATATGTTTTCAAATTAATTTATTAGCAATAAAATTATTGATATTATAATAGTACTGAAAATTAATAGCAAATTATTAAATTTTTTTCTTTGAATGATGTACCTTTGAAAACTTTATCCAAGTAATTCATCTCTTTTACATTTTCATATGTTAAATTGCTACCATGTTTAGTGTATTTTTGATCAATTTCCTCACGTAGTTTATCTTGTAATGCCAATTCGTAAAGCGCATGACTCATAGTCGTCGATAGTTTCAAAACCGGCAGCGAAAAATATCGAACGCTTGAGCAGCTATCAAGCTTTCGGTCATCTCTGAAATATGATATTTTTTCACAATTAATTTTAATTCGATTCGAATTTAATTCGAATATTATAAATTATGAATAATCGATTATTTCGTACAATTAATGACAGTCGAATAAATTTACCAATTTTACTAAATTATAATAATTCGATTGACAAAATTCAAGGCTATTTAAAATTAATATAATTTCTTCAATAATTTGGATTATTGGAAAATATCATAATATATGTAAAGTTATCACATATATAATTCGAAAGTATTTACATAATTCGAATAGAATATTCCAGAATCATGGATTCTTTGATAAGGATATCTTAATTATATCTTTTACACGGGTGTTTTTCTTATGTATATTTCCATTAAATAATCTCCTGTGAACTGTTTATTAAGCGTAACATCTTTAAAATTACCAAAAACTGGTATCGGTTTTGGACCGCGAATGCCACGTAACTTCCAAAAGTCGTAGGTCGATGTAAAATAATAATAAACTGCGAGAAATGTAACCGCAATACCGCATAGTATTTCAAAAGGTCCCATTGTTCTGTAGCTGCCAATCAACTATTTCGAGCGATGTTTGGTCCCATTGTATGACAACTAATTTTTAATGTAGCTGCCAATAACAATTTATAACTATTGTTCGAGCGATGTTTGCTAATTTCGAAAAAATAATATTAGCACATTAAAAAGAAATCTCATTCCTTCACTTTAATATACTATATTCTATATCAATATACTATATCATAAAATCGCGAAGGAATGCTGTCGAGCATGTTTACAATTAGTAACCAAGTGGAGATAAATGAGCAAGAGTGAAATGACATAGGTAGAAAAGTTTACAAAGATAATCAACTATACATGTGAAACTCTTAAAATTTCCGATTAAACAATACGTTTCAATATTGTGCTTCAACAATACCCACACAGCACATGATATCATTCGAATATTCTATACTCATACTGTAAATATACGTTACAGATGTAATATACTGAGAATAATCCCATAATATCTCTTGTTGTATATTATTTTTCATATATTCTCAGAATATACTTTGAATATCTCGTATTAGTATATTCTTTCTCGTATATTTTTAGGATACTCTATGGCCGGTATTCATAGTCCGATCTTATATTTAAGATTGTCTTAAGTCTGGTCTGAGGTTGACTCAAGACTTCATTCAACCAATCAAATGGCTGCGTAGCATTTCAAACTCGAACTTAAGACGATCTCAAATATAAGATCGGACTATGAATACCGGCCTATAATATTGCATGTGTTTCCTCATTTTGCCGCTACGCGCGCCACCAAACTCGTACTTAATTTTTGGTGAAATGGTTATTAAAGGACTGGTACTAACATGAGTTCCAAAGTTTCTTCTTTTTCTTTTTAGTCAGTTTAATTTATAATAAACTGACTTAATTTAAAATTTTTCATTTGTTTAGTAGTTTAGTTGTTCTGGATTCCTTGTTGGGAAATGAACGACTTCCGCGAAGAAATCTGTGATCATGAAATGCTGTCTCTCTGTCTGTCTTCTCTCTCTCTTTCTGTGTGTGTGTGTGTGTGTGTGTGTGTGTGTGTGTGTGTGTGTGTGTGTGAGTGACATACATTTTGAAATTCTTGAATTCTTTTGAAAATCTTTGAAAATGTTATTATTCATATAATAATCGAAATATTTCGTTATACGCGATTCAGAAGACATATGATAGACAATACTCAAATAAATGATAAATGATAAATATGACGTACTTGAATGCGGTACCGTAATGGATGATTACAGCAGTTGACACATCCAGAGCTATCTCAGCCGACCAACTTATCACGAAGTGACTGGAAATGATACTGGCTGTCGTGGTTCAAGTTGGATCAAATTATAAAGCGCACGCGCTACAAAAGATGTGCGAGTAAGAAGATAAGTCACGATGAATTGCGAAAACTAATCAATGGTTATCTCAAATACAAAATGTCGAATACATGACTTCGCATATTATAATAACGAGAAAATGTAATTGATTAGATAACCTTCCTTAATCATTACACACTATATGCTATTGCATATGTACTCTGCATTTAATAAAGTTAACTTATAAAATAATTGTCATTCATTTTTTGGTCAGTAATTATAATTAATTACACAGGCCTGCGAGGTTCAGTTACAAAAAGCAGAGTAGGTAAATCTGATAGATTTTGTGATGCTAAAAAACGAATCTGGTTGCAGAATTTCCTAGCACGTCAGGAATTTGTAGTGGAATGTCTCAAAAATCGCTATTTTGACCAATTTCAATTTATTGAATTATCCATTATTATCCATTGAATTTATTGTGAGGAAACAAAATTTTTGAAATATTTCTGCCATCATATAGCATTCACTTTTACTTTCCAATCCATTGCCGCCGCACATTTTTTTTCGCTGAGACATATATAAGTAACAAATTACTCAAAAACCTGACGTGCTGGGGAAATTCTGTGGCCAGATTCGTTTTCAGCACCACAAAATCTATCAGATTCACCTACTCTGCTTTTTGTAACTGACAAAAGCTCAAATTTCGCAGGCCTGT
>JALHBL010000420.1:0-54225 GCA_023638675.1 Camponotus pennsylvanicus
TACACTAGAGTATCATTTCTTTCGTTGCTCTTCTGTGTTTCGGTGGTCTGTTGCACTAGAGTACTATTTCTTTCGTTGCTCTTCTGTGTTTCGGTAGTCTGCTGCACTAGAGTATCATTTCTTTCGTTGCTCTTCTGTGTTTCGGCGGTCTTGTGCAATGGCTGAAGAAAATGTAATTATCATCGACGACGACGACGATACGGATGATGATTACGATCATTGGATGGATCCAGTTGTGGCGGAGAGGATGGAGATAGAGAGAGAGGAGAGAGAGAGGAGAGAGATGGAAGATGATAATCTCCATGAATCATCAGACGAGGAAATAGAAATAGAACCCATAGCAGACAGTGATTATGAGAGTGATAGTAGTGATGAATTAATACACACTAAACATCAAAATTTAAACTTGACTGAAATATTGGCATTGAATCACACGAAGATATGTTGTATATCCTACTATTATGTGCAAGATGAGTCCAAATATTGTACCGAGTGCTTCTATAGATTATCATTCCTATTCTTAGAAGCTGGTTTTGTTCGGGAACATAGATGCACATATTATGAACATTTATCTAATATGTCTTGCAAAGAATGTGACAAATCTTTGCATCAAATATTGGCCTGCAACATGTGCCCTATTTGCGCAAATTAAAATAGATGGATCATGGATAACATTGTAAGTAACTTACAATTTATTATATCAAAAGTATCTCAAAATAAATTATTATTTTTTTTATTTTAATTAAGATAAAATTAATGTAGCGTTTTTCCTGTTTCAGGAGCTGCCTCCCCCTTACAGCCCGGCGCACCGTCCGCATTATTTTATATTCATCTTTTTTTTTCCTCCTATATTTTATTAATTTTTAAATTTTATATAATTTTAATATTAAGTACACACACACACACACACACACACACACACACACACATAAATACTCATACACACATTTAAATAAATTATATATATTTTTAATTGTAACAAAAATTGCAATTATTTACACGCCTTTCCCTTGCGCTCCAATCCTTTGCGTGCTATCGCATTAATTTTATGACTAATATTGTATACTTGCGATAATACTGAGAGAGAAAGAGAGATAAAAGGGATAAAGAGAGGGATATTCAGAGATTGTTGGGAACACAAAAGAAAAAATTTTTTTGTAACTGAACCTAGGGTTGAAAATGTGTTGTTATCTTGCTATGATTCATAGATTGCTCGAAAACGTCGGACCCCGAAATATCTCAAAAATGTGTTGTTATCTCGCTATGATCCTCCGAAATCCCCTCCGTCCCGCGTGACGTCATCCCCCTCCATCCTGCGTGACGTCATTCCCCCGCGCCGCTGAGATCCCCTCGCCCCTCACCTCCCCTGAGATCCCTGAGTTAGAACTCTCTTAGTGCTAACTACTAAATTCTTCTAAGAAAATATTATAAATTGTTGCATATATACGAAACAATGAACGCGTTAGTTTAAGTACCTATATAAATTTTGATTTGACAAAATTTTATATTCTTTCTGTGTAACTAAACTAAGGGGAGATCGATATACTAAGATTTATTATTTAATACATGTATTTTCCTCGCGGGATTTATTGTATTTTTTTCTCTGGCAACTGTAATTTTCCTTAAATAAATCCTCGTGAAATGAAATAAAGTATAACAGTAGCACGATGACCATTGTAGTTACATAAATTTAAAATTAATTTGTATATCACGTGTTTAGAAAATAATAATCCATGTGAGAGGGAAAACCAATCGGATTTCGCTACATTAATCAACGTAGAAAAACTTGGAGTTATGTAATCGTAATCGGATTCGATGATTTGTCCGACGTAAATCTATTTTAGAAATTGACGGACCAGTAAATTAGGACGGATCTTCTTTTTGAACAAATGTTACGATGATGACACATTCAGCGGGGGTATTTTATACATGACGTATTTATGCAAATATCACGCAAGAGATACGCGATGTCGATAAGAGACAATATTTTGTATATTGACTATTTTTAATAGCGGACCGAGAGATTTCGCGGGACCAAGAGATTTCCTAAACTTGGAAAGTGTAGTCTAGTAATTTATTATAATCCATAGCTACGTGTGTTTTGCTTAAGAATATTATGCTGGACACACACGTTGTAAATAGTTGATAAAGAGTCTGCATATAATGGGTGGTTCTATGGGGGATAATTTAATTCTATATTTTAAAGCAAAGTTTTTTGCAGATCTTCGTGTATTTTTAATCTTTTGTATATATGTATACTTCTATTTGTATATGTTTTACTTTCGTTTCTAGTTCGACGAAATTAAGGAGACGAAAATACACTTATGTGAATATTATTAGCTTATCAATCTTAATAGATTTTTGAAAATCGTCTCATAAATATGGATAATACAGCTGTTTGTCGATTAGACATAATTTCCGTATGCATTTTTGATTCAGACCTTGCAATGCTAACGATTGTTTTTTTTTTATAGAAATAAGATACAATATACAGGGTGATTCAAAACAACCTGATGTCTTTGAAATATGATATTCTTGAACGAATTCTAAGACTATTTTTCCTCTTGAAAAAAATTTTTTTTAATTTTTTAATTTTTTAATTTTTTTTATTTTTTTTGATATTTTATTCTTAAGAGTTACGTTATAATCCTCCTAGACGGTAATAATATTGTAAAATATTGTGTAGAAACTGCAATAATAATTTAATACACTTCAAAGGATCAAATATTGTGCAATAAAATTGACTGTCTGGGGAAAAAATTAAGCTTTGGACAAAATTTTTCAAGAGGAAAAATAGTCTTAGAATTCGTTCAAGAATATCATATTTCAAAGACATCAGGTTGTTTTGAATCACCCTGTATATATGAATATCTTATATCTTATTTCTACAATAAAAAGTACATGAGCTAGCACAGCGAAGTTTGAGTCAAGAATACATTCCGCATATATTATTGACCCAAACCTTGCAATGCTGGCGATTGTTCTTTTTACGTTGAAATAAGATAACAATATATATATTGCATCTTATTTCTACGGTACTAGAGGGGAGGAACGATATATAAGAGCTGAAGAGGTAATTTACAATTTATCTGATTGTCGCCTTCGCTTCCTGATATTTTTCTAAGCAAGAGAAAAGACGATGAAGCTCCACTTCGTGATCTTGTTGCTGATAGGCGTGTTCGTCCACGCTATACTAGGTAAGTTTGCGATAACTTGGTGATTAGAAAGATATATTGAAGAAGAGATGCAAATCCGGATGCCGCGAAATTAGAAATATATCGTATTATACGTGATGGAGCTGCTTAAGATTTCGCGAATGATTTGGAGAAGCGAGATTCTGTCCTTTAAATAAATATTCCGAAAACGAATGTTATAAGGCTAATGATGTTTCTAGCGTATGAGCGAATGATGATACGATTTTATTTACTCCAGGATTTTATTTATATAGGTGTCTGTTTGAGAACGAGACTCTAAGTGTGGGTGAACACATACGTAAATGATTAAGGATCAATTGTACTGGTGAGAATACAATGTCAATGCTCGCGTGAGTCCAAGTTTTATTTCTCAAATTAATCCTTCGTAAAATATATCCTCGTTACATCTGATATTAAGATCCGAGACTTTGTGATATCCTGAAAAAAAAAATCGCGTCGCTTTTAATTGATGCTTTCGATCGTTTAATTCTCTATTCAAGAAGTCAGTTATTACATAACGAGCTTTTAATAACCAGTTATCCCGACCTTCTACTTTGCAATTGATTGCAAATCGATTTTCACGAAATGCGCGACAATAATAATTGATACACGATTGAGCATCTAATTAAAAAAAATTTAAAAAAAGAAACAATCGAGTAGAGTCTACTTGAGATTGCGATACCAAGAAAGTACATAATTTATATAACATGATTTATTTGCCAATAAATCAAAGAGACTACGGTTTATTTTAGTTATATACTGCAAGAAGACGATTATTTACGAAATAAGAGAGATATCTTGTGTATTACTTAACATTTGCAAATTTCACATCTTTCTCTTCTGTGTAGCAATAGATATAATAACACTGATGACATATATCTCTATTTAATAATAAATAAAAATTTCTCTACAAAATTATTTATCTTTTTTAAATTTTACTTTATTTATTTTCTGATCTCGTTAAATTTCGACAATATTCAATTATTATTATAGTTTCTTTCCAGAAGTCCTTTATACCAATGTCCGGTAGGGAAGCAAATTGGTTATCGCAAAGTGGATCTCAGCAAGCCTTACAGAGTGCTGCGCAGGTCCTATTTGTGCGGAGTAAAACTCCTAATGGAACTCCTATACATAATATAATACATAGGAGCTTCTTTTATATCAAATATTTACGCAAAATAAAAATATCGTTTTCGTCTGAACCTAAAAAGATCGCCTTTTTCCTTGCTTGCCTGTTATTTATCGAAACTGAAGAAATATCACGATGACTCGCACAATAACGCTAAAATCGAATTTATCTATTTGCATCCTGGCGCCTCTCGCCGCTTATACTATTTTTAGATCGCGTCATCATCGCATTTCAGTTGACGATTTTTTGCGATTCTTTCCTTCGCGCGACAATGAGTAACACAAAAGGACCTTTCTCTCTTTATTTAATCGTCAATTCGGCAAATATATAAATAAAAAACATTAGCTTTAATGCAAATAAACCATTGTCCGAATTCTCGTTTGCTCGTGAAATTTCGCGAAATTAATGAGAAGCTACAGCGTTTTCCAAAAATAAAATAAAAAATGTTTTAAAAAATAAATTAAAATTCTAAAAATCTCGGATAAAAGAGATATTCATATTTATTTATATAGATAAATTCTCGTCTTTTTAATTCAAATCAATTGGAGAGTACATCGACTTTTACATTATTTACATTTCCTCTACTTGCCTTCCATTCTCTCGAAGTTGACAGATAACAGTCGAGGAATAGAAATTTCACAGACCGTGTTTTGCGATAAAGCTTACGTTAGATTTATTATATATATTTCTCTCGCGGGACTGATTATACTTTTCCTCTAGCAATTGTAATTTTCCTTGAATAAATCCTCCTTAAATGGAACATAGTAAAACAGTAGCACGATGACCATTGTAGTTCGCTAAATTTAAAATTAATTTGTACATATCACGTGTTTAGAAAATAATAATCCATGTGAGAGGGAAAACCAATCGGATTTCGCTATATCAATTGTTCGAAAACTGAAATATCGTTTCGAATAAGAATTATGCTTAGGTAAAAATTCGCATTTTTCTATACTGTAAATTTGAGAATTCGAAATAAACGGGCGTCGAGAAACATCTCGAAATCTCTGTTTGGCTGAAAAACTCAACGGTTCGCGCTATCTCTAATTTTTTCTGCCACATAAGAAACGCGTGTCATAAACAGTAACAACAATAATATCAACCGTCGACAAATTCAGCGTAACGTACGGGCATGCGCGCCCATACGTCACGATCAGCTGATTGGCAATCAGCTGATCTAAAAAGACTGCGCGCATGGCAACCGCGAAAAAGCCGACGTCAGACCTCATCGGCGACCAATTATACGTGGCGCCATGAGGTCACCGCTAAACAATCAAAATTATTGGCCCACGTCGCAAACGGGCCCCTCGATAAAAAGGCCGACCGCCGAAAAGTCGGAGCAGTCCGCTGTTCTTTTCGATATCGCCGCTTTGTTAAACCGCTCAGTTAAACCGCATAGTAAAACCGCTTATAACGACCGCTTATTCTCTTGGACTTTCCGCTATCTTTTTATCAAACCGCTAATCAACCGCATTATACGACCGCTTACGACTTTGGACAACGCATTTATCTCGCTGCAACGCTCGCGATTCCGCTCGCGAAGATCGCGGAACTCTCACTCCGTTACACCGCTGTTCCGCGAAACACTCAATCGCTGCACTGAATACTCTTGTTTTTACCTTTGACTCTAATAAATGTCACTTTTCGTTTTGTCAAACGTGGCGCACTTTTTTTTATTGAAAGACCTTCCGCTCTTACTAACGCACTGTCGGTTACGCTCGCGAACATCAATGCAGAAAAATTCTTAGTTATGTAATCGTAATCGGATCGTTCGATGATTTGTCCGACGTAAATCTATTTTTGTATAATTTGTCAAGTTCTAATTACAAGAATGTCGGATGCTTTTTTTTTCTTTCGAAAAATTCTAGCAAATCGATCGCGTGAATCAAAGAAGAGATACGGTGAGGGTAAGCGTAGAGAAATTTCTTTCCGATTCTGCCCACATCTTCATTCATCCAATTTAATCCAGATTATCTATCTTCGGAGATTCTCATTTTTCCCTAGCTACTTCGATTTTTTCTCTATCGCTTATTAATATGCAAATATTTTTAATGAAACGCACGCCATTTTTAATGATTTTATTACACAAATACAAAGAACAAAAGTTCATGAAAAAAAATTTCTTTTTTCTTTTCTCTTTAATGAAATTTTCTATGAATAAGTTTCTATCTTTTTATTTTTTTAGTAGTAGAATTTTTTTAGTAGTACCTTTTTTAATTTGGAATATAACTTTCTAAATAGGGGAAACCGGGGACAAAAGTAACAACGTCATGAAAGTAACAAGCCTCGTAATAAACTACACGAGTACGTTGAATAATTTGTACTATGTAGTCAAACACGTACGCCCCGATTCTCTTCCTTTTCAGCTAATTGTTGTAGAACGATCGCGCCGGTTGCACATGCAGGAGTGAAATTATTATATTTGTATTATTCTTCTAAGTATTTCTTGTTTCAGTTTTCTTGTATCTATGCCTAATTAAAGTGTATATATTGACGTAATTATTTGCCGGTGTATTCTTCTAAAATGTATTATATCATAAGTATATCATAAGTTTTTATAGTTGATTTGGCTAAGTCTTGCATTATATTTAAGTTATAATGCTTTTATTCTAAAAAATGTGTTTGGGAACAAAAGTAACACGTTTCAATGCTTAATGTATTGTATAAGGGGGCTGGTCCCATAATAACTGTACCAAAGGCGATTCTTATTACGTATGCCATAATTGTGATTCGGAATAGATACCAATCTCTTTTGTATAAGTAGTTATCATACAATTTTTACATTATTATTTAGAATTAAACTATTATTTATATTTAAAAACGTACAAAACTGGTGTGATATTAAGTATAATTATTTTATGATATTACTTATAATTATTTTGCATAACGAAGATTATTTCTTTTAAGTTTTTTAAACATGATAAAAATAAATATTTATTTTATTTTTTATTTTAATATAACATAATACAAAAAAAAATTATAATAAAAGTTATCTTGCTTAATAAAAGATTATAATAAAAGTTGCCTTAAATTGAAAGAAGTCATATTTATTTTATTTTCCCGAAAATAAGAACTGGTACTTTTATCCCCAGACTATGTTACTTTCGTCCCAGGCTCCCAGGATAAAAGTAACAATCAACGTACTTGCGAAAAGCTATAGTAGCTCTTTAAATATCTATCATTTGAGATTGAAACATAGGTATAATAATAGAGCAATAAATGGAGTTTTTTAACATATAATCTTCTTTTTTATATCTCTAACGATAATTAATTAGTGACCTATACAAAAAATGTTACTTTTGTCCTCGGTCTCCTCTATATATTTATGTGTATGTATGTATATGTATATGTATGTATATATTATGTACATATAATTTGAAATTAATAAAAATTAGTTTTCATTTTGTATATATTAGAAACGTGAAAAATATGCTTCCTTAACTATGGTTTTAAAAACGTTTTTATAGAAACGTTTCTTCTTAATGTTTTACGATTAAAAAATATTGGATACGTTTAAGAAACGTATATAAAATGAATGTGTGCTACCTCGGGCATAATAGCATAGATTAAGTTATTTATTGACGACAGCCACGTGTCATAAAACGTTGTGTTTCGTCATCTATTGACAATTGAAAATTAAAGGTTAACTGTCCATTTGATATTAATGCTGTCTTGTTGCAATGCAGTGGAAATTAAATCAAACTTCAAATTTTATCTCGAAAGTATTATAGTTCTAAGAAGTGACGTAGAAAAGATGATATATTGAATCCAATAAATATTATTGTTATATGTATTATCTAACTGATATAAATAACTTATTGTTAGTTAATGAAGAGAAAATTGTAGATGGATATGCATGTATTAATACTTGAATGTTTGTTTTCTTACGATACTTATTAGATATTCAACATGTGTATTTTTGTATTTATGTATATATTATATAAGATCTGCACACTTTTTAATGTAATATTAACTATTTTGTAAATTCATAAATGTTAACAATTGTAATTTTCTTTTCAAGCTATATTTATATTATGTTTTGGAGCTTTTTTTCTTCATTTCAAACTGTACATATAAATCTTTGTACATACATATATCATTGCTGTGGAGGGAATAAATTTTTATAAATTTAGAAAATATTTGAAAATACGTCTATTATTATGCATGAATTTAAAAAGGAACCATTATATAAATACTTGTTTAATTATTCTTAGTTATTCTTAACACACAGAATTATTCTTAATTATTCTTAGCAGAATGTTTCTTTAATAATATAAATATATTTTTGAAAATAAAAATGTATATCATTTAATATATGAATGGACTGTATATCATTTAATATATGAATAAGTCACAAAAGGAGACAGGAGCATTACAAAATTATTTTCAATTATATTTCACGTAATTAGTGTTTATCACTTTTTTGGAAAAAGTAATTGATTTATAGCGGGAGAAAGAGAGAATTTTATTGGATGCACTAATGCACACTGGTGCATATAAAAATTATCGTATATAAAATTACAATAGTATAATTAAAATAATAAAGTAATTAATATTATAAGTTTTTTATATTATATTATATTATATTATATATCATATTAAGTATATTATGTTAAGTTAATATTAAGTAAAGTTATATTATATACGTTATTATATTATAAGGTTATTCGATGCAAATAACGATAATAATAACTCGTACAATTATTTCAGTTATTTTAGTTATATATGTGCTATTGGAAATTTATATTTTAAATTTATACTAGAACTACTAGATTTATACTAAAAACGCTACGTATTGATTCAAACTGCATTATATGAATGTCACAGAAAACGTATAAATCACTTTTTTAAATCCATTATTACTTTTCTTATAATTAGAATATCCTTTTATATAGTAAACGTGCCTCTTATGCCAAAGAGAAGATACTCAGAAATAAATTAATATAAAAAGTTTATTATAAAATTCATTAAATAATTATATATACATATAATTATTTTTATTTATACATAAAACTATTTTTGTTTTATACATATATAACTTTTTTGTCAAACAATTTTTAAAGATCTTAATGTTACGGGAAAAAATCAGTGGAACACGGAGTTAAATATAAGCAAATATATTCTGTGCTATTGGATACAAAGTTGTAATAAAAAGAAGTATATTAGTCAACGTGTCAGCGTCTCTCAGATGAACAAAGGAATGCAACAAGAAGGAGGGCGTTAGTCGTACAAGGGCAAGGGAGTTCCCCATTGGCCTAGAGAAAAATGCGACAAGGGCGCTCACTGTGGTTAACAGCGCCATCCTAGTTGCCTGTGAGCGTGACGTGGTTGCGTGGGATTCAAACCTCACAAAAAAGAATTAAGTGAGTATCGTTGAAGCGGTTGTTTCTGGTGCCTTTAATGATAAATTATATAAATTATAAAATTAAACGAAAAATTACCATTCGTTTTTTGTTTGTTTAATAATACCGGTTTGATATATACCATTCCTAAATGATATAAATTGAAACCCTCCACTCAGCTAGAAATGGAACCCTCCACTTTTTATTGCATATTAGAAATCAGAAATAAAATACTTTATTTTCTAGATGATGATTTCAATCGGATACGTGCTTTAACAACAGTGCACAACAGTACTGTTTGGAGTACAAACTCAAGTCTACAAAAAAATGAAGGTTTTTATTTGCTCGAATGTCTGTAATAAAAAAATGACCCAAAATATCGTACGCATCGGTCAGTTATAAAAGTAGATCCACCATCATTTACCACTTCTACCTTCATTCGCGGATAATAATACGATAGCTACAGTCGTCAACTTATCAGGAAAAACTTTATAACTTCAATAACTTCGAAACGGCTTACTTAAAGTTGATAAAATTAGTGCTTTGAAAAGGTCTCGAGAAGGGCTAAAAGAATATTCAATAAAAAGTGGAGCGTTCCATTTCAAAAATTCAAGGTGGCCTTGTTGTGACCTTGGCGACGCCATCCAAGGTCAAACACATGGCGCCAGTAAATAAACCTTTTTACATCCTACAATTTTGTTTGAAACAATTTTTTGTAAAACTTCTATTTTTTGTGATATTTCGAGGTCCCGACTCTTTCGAGCACTCCGTATGCTGTAGCGATGCAATGATACGTTTCCGACCCCAGGTTCATTTGTAAAAAATGATTCTTATGGTGCCCCCGACAATCTCTGACAATTTGTCTATTAAATTTCCGAACGCCCTGTATATTGTACTATTTTGTAACATTATATTCTTTTTTCATAGATTTTAAATCACATTTTCGTGTTACAAGAGAAACTTTTGAGCTGGTTATACAACATATAGGACCAGCCTTATTACAAAGAGACAATTGCCCTAAAATACTACCAGCCAAACAAATTGCTATAGCTTTGTGGATATTTGACAATCAAGAAGTTTACAGGTTAGCTAATTTATAAAAACTATATAAAAAGTATATACTCAGTAAACGCTAGATATTCCTTAAATATTCCATTCATATTCCGTTATTCGTATAATATGAATGAAATATTTAAGAAATATCTAGCGTTTACTGGGTACGAACGATTTTTTTGTTATCCCTCTGTGTATAGTAAAAATAATAGATAATTACAATCATGTTTAACACATATTGAATTAATGTAACATTAATTGTTATTTCAGATCTGTTGCAGATCGATTTGGGCTATGCAAAGATACTATATGGAAGTGTGTATTTAATGTGGCTTACATACTGCAAGAACACGCTGAAAACTACATAAAATGGCTACAGCATTACGAGTTTTTACATATACAAGAGCAATTTGCTGCTATGAGCAATTTTCCAGGTGTAGTAGGTGTCATAGACGGCTGTCACATTCCCATTAGTGCTCCTATTGAGCACCCAAATAATTACATTAACAGAAAAGGATTTCATTCGATAATACTGCAAGGTATTTGTGATCATAAAATGAAATTCATTGATGTTTTTGCGGGAATATATATATGTGGCAGTGTCCATGATGCACGAGTGTGGCGCTTAAGTGATATCAAAGAAATGATTGACCATGATGTTCAAAGATATTTCTCACAAGGTACACATTTGTTAGGTGACTCTGCGTACCCGCTATTACAATATCTGCTCATTCCATATCGTGACAATGGTCATTTGAATAATGCAATTATAACACAAAATTATCATCAACTCGTATTACGATAGAAAGAGCGTTTAGGGCTATTAAAAAGACGATTTAGAAAATTAAGATATGTATACAGGGTGTCCGATTCGTGAGGGACCAAACGAAAAGTGATGATAGATTAGGTCAAACTAAGAAGAAAAGTCCTCTACCTCATGCGCCGGGATATTTTTGATTATTACTTAATAATTATTGCGAATTTTGCAAAATGGTAGAGGACTTTTCTTCTTAGTTTGACCCAATCTATCACTTTTCGTTTGGTCCCTCACGAATCGGACACCCTGTATATGTACAATACCGAAATGATACCTTTACTTGTATTAGCATGTTGTATTTTACACAATATTTGTATCGATAACGAAGATGAACCATTTGAAAACATTTTAGAGCCAATGGAAAACGAAAATAATCATAATAATGTTCTTTTACAAGGTGATGAAAAAAGAGATGTTATTGCACAGTTAATATATTAATTTTATATGTAATACGTATATATACAGGGTGTAACTGAAAAAGCGCCCACGGAGCAAATAGCGTTATACCTGATTAAAAATCGAGTCGAAAAGTCCTGAACCATTTTTTTCTATAATTGCTTAATAAAGTGGTAATTATTGAGTAAAGTTGCACCAATAAGCACCGACCTTTAGATGGACGCACATCAGTGAGCCGCGCGCCTGGTAGTGTGCGTGAGCGCTCCGTCGCTACGGCGCTATGTCATGCTGCTATCGTGCAATATTCTTATGTGTCGTAATAATGCGAAAAATTTTATTATGCATTAAAAATCATATTTCTTCCGTTGAAAGCGTTTCTTTAAAGAAAATTTCGACAAGGAGGCTAAAGGTCGATGCTTATTGGCGCAATTTTACTCAATAATTATCGCTTTATTAAGCATTATAGAAAAAAATGGTTCAGGACTTTTCGACTCGATTTTTAATCAGGAATAACGTTGTTTACTCCGTGGGCGCTTTTTCAGTTACACCCTGTATATATATATATATATATATATATATATATATATATATATACAGGGTGTCAGGAAAATTTTAGCCCATACGAAGTAAGAAGGTAGATTGGCTCAAATTAAGAAGGAAGGACTTGTACTGTTTTGTGATATTCGCAATAATTAACGAAAAATTAATTAAAGAAGATCGGCCAATGCGCGTGGCTAGAAGCACACGACGGCGAAGGCGGTCTGACTGTAACATAATGGCGGCGCGCGGCGAAGCGGTGATTGGGGAGAGGAGGAGCCTTCGCCACGCGCTTACACACTCATCGCTCCTCCCCTCCCCAATCACCGCTTCGCCGCGCGCCGCCATTATGTTACAGTCAGACCGCCTTCGCCGTCGTGTGCTTCTAGCCACGCGCATTGGCCGATCTTCTTTAATTAATTTTTCGTTAATTATTGCGAATATCACAAAACAGTACAAGTCCTTCCTTCTTAATTTGAGCCAATCTACCTCCTTACATCGTATGGGCTAAAATTTCCCTGACACCCTGTATATATATATATATATATACATATGACTTTGTATAATGTGATGTATACATATATTTACATGGCAAATAAATGTTTTTTAATGTATGAAACTCAAAAATTATGCCTTTATCATGACGTGTATGTATAATTACTAACGATAATTTGCAGAACATCTTTTTCCTTCTCTATAATATCAAAATTTTCAATATGTACAGTAAAAAATCAATGAAAACAACGGTAACAACGGTTACAACGATAATAGAATATATTTAATATATTGGTAACACATACAGAATGTAAACATACATATTTGAAATAAATAAAAATTGCCTTTTTTTTATTCATTAACACATCTTTCTTAAAATATATCATAAATTAACATATCAGTCTTTCATTTTAAATGTTAATAATGAAATAAAATAAATCTTATCTTATGCATACGGAAAGTAAACATACATATTTGAAATAAATAACAATTGCTTCTTTCATTCATTAACTCATCTTTCTTAAATTTTATCGTAAATTAACACATGTCTTTTACTTTAAATGTAATAATGAAATAAAATTAATCATATCAGCATATAAAATCAACTAAAATAAACATTTTTTATTTTATTAATACATTTCGTCACTTTCATGTAATTCAGTCATCACTTTCTACAGGGTTTGTCAAAAGTGTGGAAACCCCTAAATATCTCACAAACGGTGCATTTTAGAAAAAAATGTTTCAGGCAAAAGTTGTTTGGTTTAGAAAAAATATGGAATTGTTAATTGCAAATTACATATTTTTTCTTCAAAACAACTCTGTGTTTTCTTTACACCAATTGATTCCTCTCACTATTTTGTACGTAAAAGTATTAAGGTAAGATAATCGAAAAATAAATATTTTACAAGATATTTTACGGTTTATGTAAAATTAAGAAATTATTTCAAGCCTCATAACTCAAAAAGTACTTAACGAAAAGGTACTTAATTATAGTGTTTTGGAAAGCTATCGAGATAAGCTACAAGAATTTGCAAAAATATATAGAGTGTTCCATTTAAAAAAATTGAAGTGACCTTCACGTGACCTTCAAATAATTCTTCAAGGTCAAACCAATGGTACCGTCTTATGGCCCCCTCGAAACCAAACAACTTTTGCCTGAAACATTTTTTTCTAAAATGCAATGTTTGTGAGATTTTAGGGGTTTCCACACTTTTGACAAACCCTGTATAATACTATTAGTATACACGTCTAAATAATAATAAAATTTGATATAATATATAATAATAATAATATGAAACATACTGAAAAAATAGCATATGTATTATACTTTATATTACTGCCTTATATACTGAAAAATGTAAAACCTTTACATATATTAAATATTAATAAATATTTAATATTAATAAATATTATATTAAATATTGTACCTATACAAACATATGCAAACTTTTGTGTCACATATGTATGTAAACTAAAAAATAAAAATTTACAAAATGAATAACACTGTCTTCTTCAAATCGTATATCATTGTACGACATACATATACATATATGTAAAGATTAATAATTTAACAGGCTTCATTATTAATAATACTTGGAGCTTTCCATTTAGCGACACAAGTCGACACAAGCATCATTCTATCTTTGTTCTACATTCTATGAGAACAAAGATAGAATGATGCTTATGTCGACTTGTGTCTCTAAATGGGAAGCACTCACTGTCTCTTATTTTACTGCTGATCATTTTTGTAAATTTCTTTAAGTAACGTTAAAAATCTATTTTGCATTTCTATGTTATCCTTATGATGTTTTTCTCTTTGTTTATAAAGTTGCTCACAATATGCTAATTCATTTTCTTGTCTTGCACGTTTTCTGATATTGCGCGTACCATGAGAAGTAGAAGAAGAAGAAGTAGAAGACATAGAACTGGTAGAAGTAATGTTGGATGCTGTATTTTCATCGTTAAATTCATTGTTTTCTCTTATACATACATTTTCTTTGTGCAGTCTAAATCCACGTGTGTTTGAAGCAAGTGATAGAGGTGTTACTTCGGGTGTAGTATTCATGAACTCGTCTATTAAATCAAAGTATTCCCAAGATACTTTAGCACTGCCAGTCTCATTATTAGCATCACGTACCGATTTATATTTCTGTTTCAAGTTCTTCCATTTAACAGAACATTGTTCGTCAGTTACGTTGTAATTTCATTTCTTAAAGTTACTCGCTATTTCCTTCCATATTTTTTTTGCATACTATTTTTCTTTTGTAGTAGTGATATATGTTGTCTTATTTCTTCTATCAGTAGTTTTGTCATTTGATTGGTCCATTGGTATCTATAGTTTTCTATGAAAAAGTAAGAAATTTTTAGTGAAACAATTTAATAGTTACATTAATATCCTCTGTATAATGTAAAAAATATTTTTGCCAAGTATAAATTTTTTTTATTTCAAAGACGAAATATATTTCAAAGCAAATTTTATTAATATAATTAGTTTAGTTAGAACTAAAATAAAAACTTCGTTTTACGACATACATATCGAACTGATCCTGCTGAAACATTACTTCCTCGTTTGTATCCATTTGCAATTACCTCTACAAGAAATATTATTTTAATAAACTAATATGTTAAAGATATTTTAAACGGAGTGAGGTTATAGTCTATTTGTTTCTTTAAAATATATCAGTAAAACATTAATACATCTATCGCTCAATATACATTTAAAGAAGAATGAAAGTTAATTATTACGAGAATAACAAAAAATATATACATACCTATTTTTCTATTTCTTCTTAAAATTCTGCGATACGAGTGAAATTTTTGCGTTTTCCTATAATCCCTTATTATTGAGCTAACTGATTTGATCACTCCATAGACACGGTTTACAAATCCGATTAGTCTAGGAAACTTTTTCTCTAGTCGGTTGATACGACAGCGATTAATCCAATTGCAAATCCGATTACTGAACGTAAACACCCCTTATCTCTTTCATTGAATTACGCGTCGCGTGAATTTATAAACAATATAAACAAATGGCGTTCCAGAATCATCTTCCACATTTTTTTCTAGGAAGAATTCGCGCGTATCAGCGCCGATGTTCGGCTGCTTTGCGCCTTTGTTTTCTCTGTTCATATAAGCGAAGGTGATACGTGCGAATTCTTTCTGAGATGTAAATAAATGATTGATACATCATACTTATGTATTAAACACAAAGATAAGAAAGGTTTAGACGAAATATATAAGGAGGATTGAAGCGCATCAAATCATAGTATATTTGAACGCCCATCGACACGTCGGTTGTAAAAGTATAGCGGTGTACTGTTAGAAAGATTTTTGCGCGATTAATGTATAAAAATGGAAGTAGACGAAGATCACGCGTTGTCGGCTGACAGTGATTACATTAGTGACTGCAGTGGGAACTCCACGGAATATATCGACAAAATAGTGTCTGTTGCGGAAATTAATGCTCTAAACGGACGTACAAAATTTTGTACCATATACTTTTATTATTCCACGGGTGGTGCTTTAGCTGTATGCCCTTCGTGTATGATTGCATTGCAAGGCGTGGATAGTCAAAACATGTATGCTGTTCGAAAGCATAAAATTGAGACACTTAATGCAATGGATGGACGATACTGTTCAAATTATAGGGATCCGTTGTATCTAACATTTCCGTTCAATTTGTGCCCAATTTGCACACAGTGAAAAAACATTTAATAAGATTGTATAAAGTGTGCGAGCAACGTGAGAAAAAAATTAATTTCAACATGTTCTGTCATAATTATGATTATAATTATAATTATACTGTGCACGCTGAGTATTTTGATTCTGAATATTTTGATGATTATAAACTTGATGTCGTCGATGCTCTGGAGGACAAAAAGGAATTCACGAATGTGCAACGAATATCACCGGTGCATTTTCTACGCGATCGCGAACTCGGTTTACGCGTATCACGAACTAGTAAACACGTCGTAGGACAAAGGGTCTGTGTTCACCCTGAACCTCCTTATAACTGGCCTTACTCCGCGAGAGGGAACATATACAGACGGATGTTCGATGAGTGTAAGAAAGAAGAAGAAAAAGAAGAAGAAGAAGAATTTGGCTATAAAAAGGACTATTACGATTATACGTCGAGATTATATCGAGAATTATGCGGAAAGTCCATCATTTAGGCAAAGCTCTGTGCATTAATATTTATATAAATATTGAGGTGCGTAGAATTGGTGATAATAAACAATTTGCGTACTTCGCAGTATAGGAATTAGAAAGATCCTAGACACGTAGCGATGATCCGAAAAAATTGTGACGATAATGATATGAAAATTTGGCGATGTATGCATCCAAGTGTCTATAAATGATGCTTTCAACGTTATAATTATTTTAGTAAGCTCTATCACGTTCAAGATAGCGAACGGTATTGCTTATCGTGTGCAATAGTCACGTGTAAGTGCTCCGTAGAAAATTGTGACGTAGTGTGAAAAAGACAGGAAAAATGGAAAACATCGAGCAGACTGAACGCGATCTGGTGGAGCGATCTCACTAAATTGCCACCTTGGGCGAGTATTTTGCATGGCAGCGTTGCGAGGAATTTATTAAAGAGCTCGAAGAACGCAGTCGTGTTAAGCGTCCGCGACTCTCGATCGGAAATAGACAATCTCTGGTAGCTAAAATCGCGCGACTCGAAGGTGCAAAAACTCGATTGCAAAGACGGTTTATACCCAGTGGTGGTGATTACAGTGGCGACAATAACGCGGAAAGACTCGTTTGGCGAGAGATCGATACCGCGTTCGATAGCCGTATTCTGACCGGTGCTGTGATTAACGCAAACTATATCGAACCTCGTCAATTTCTCGAGGATGCCAAAGACATCGTGCTCGAGCAAGTGCAAGACGTTATAAAAAGACACAATTGTGTAAAAGTGAATACTATATTCAACGGTGAATTTGCGTCGGGTGATAAACGCGCAAATAAAAGTATCAATACGAGAAACTATGAACTCTTTCGCACGTCTGATTTACGCGAGCGGTACGAACGGCGCGTTATCGAACCCACCCTAGCATCGTTGGAAGAATTTCAGGAACGTGATAGCGGGTGAGCACTGTCGCGAATACTCAATTTGACTGTTAATGTAAATAAATATAATCCTTTGCGCGCGGGATGTCATATCAAATTGCCGCGGGAGATTGTGATGAAGAGAGCGGTGATTAACGTGCAATCTAAAGACAATGCGTATTTCGCGTGGGCAGTGGTTGCCGCTCTATATCCCGCCGAAAAAAAGGCGAAACGGGAATCATCGTACACGCATTACGCGACAGTGCTGAATCTCCGGGACATTGAGTTTCCAGTGACTGTGAATCAGATTAAAAAATTTGAACTTGCAAACAATATCTCAATCAACGTGTACTGCATCGAGAAGCAAGGCTACCAGATTGCACACGCTGCGTCCAGCGGCGGCACGATTTGTATCCCCACCACTTTCGCGCACTAAGGCATAAGCTCTCATCCGTGTACGCTCGACGTTCGGTCATCTTCGGTTTACAGAGGAAGACGGATAGATTAGCTTCTGTCCCCTTCTCTCCTGAGAGGTCTATTGTATCTTATCTATCTCTCTGAATACAATAGCTATGTGATCCTCGAAATCTCGAGCTGGCGAGTTGACGATGCAAGTTGCATCGTTGCAAGTATCGCAGCGATACTTATCACACATAATATTTTCCTATTGATTTTTTTTTATAAAAGTTTATATGTTGTTTAAAAAAGAGAATATAACATATACAAAAACAAATTTTACATATTTTTATCTAAATTTTTATCTAACATTTTTATCTCAATTTTTATCTAAATTTCTCCACTCTTGGCCAATATGTACGCTTTTTTATTAAAAAGAAATTTCTTTAAAAAAATAATTGTAATAAAATAATATTTAAATTTATTTTAATAGAATTGTATTTTGTTATTATTATTTTGTATTAATGTATGACGTACATCTTGTTGCTCAACGGAAATCGCGAGAAGGTGGTGGTCTCTTCCGTTAAAAAGGAAATGTAAAAAATTTAACAAATGAATAATAATAAAAATAAAATTAAAATAAAATAATAAAATAATGATAAATAATAAATAAAAATAAAAAATAAAATTATAATAAAATAATAAAATATAATCAATTTTCTAATTGATAAAAGGTTAAAAGATTATTTCACATTTCCTTACATACATACATACATACATACATACATATGTGTGTGTGTGTATGTGTGTGTGTGTATGTGTGTGTGTATATCGTTACACACTTATTTCTTAAGTGTATATAAAAATTTTTAGACACTTAAAAATCTTTACACACTTATTTTTTAAGTGATATATATAAAAATTTATTTTAAAATTATTTATCGCAGGAAGGGCCTGCTACGTCAGCATCCGCATGGACTTTTAAATTGTTTTTATTAGCGGCATATAATTTATCCGCCGACATAAGAGATAAATGCTCTTTATTAATGAGCATATTTAAAGCTGTTTCTCCTCTAGTTTTTAATGCGGACTTAACACACAAATAGCATTAACGGAAACCGTTGAAAAGCTATTACGTGTTTTCGTTTTTAAATTGTTCAAAAGAGAAAACATTCTCTCAGGATCGGCATAATAATTCGGAAGCGTTCGAATAGTATTTATAATATTCGTTAAATTGGAATATTTAGGAACATTATTCGTGTGCCGACGTTGTAAAATTGCTTTCCACATATTGTCAAAATTTAATTTAGAAAAATTTTGTTTTTCTTCCACTGTAAGGTCTGATGCTAATGCAATTCATCCTTTTTTTAAAGCATCTTCATCAAAACCGCCGAGAGTTTTAGCTACGAGAGAAACATCATCAAATGATGTTTGTCTATTATTATCGAATAAACTTACAGATGGTTGAAAAACTTGTAACTTTAATAAAAATTCATTATTTATAGGTAACCTTTTACAAATTTCTTCTGCAGCACTCACATAAAATGTTAAACAGTTCTCTCGAACAATTTTAACTATGTTTATGTGATCTTTCAACGTTAATTCGTTCAGATATTCCTCACATTCTGATCCCAAAATAATTTCATTATATAATAGGTTTTTGATTTTCTTTTAATGAGAATATAATATTTGAAGAGAATGGTTTTAAATTTTCTTCTTTTATAAAATTTCCACAGATTTGGAAAAGAAAGTTTTTAGATTTTGGCTGCAATAAATGGATTCTCGTTTCTGACGCTTGAAAGAATGCATTAAATGCGTTAAAAAAATTTAGAACATATTTTAAAAAAAGAAAAAGTGCTGCAGAAGAAATTTGTAAAAGGTTACCTATAAATAATGAATTTTTATTAAAGTTACAAGTTTTTCAACCATCTGTAAGTTTATTCGATAATAATAGACAAACATCATTTGATGATGTTTCTCTCGTAGCTAAAACTCTCGGCGGTTTTGATGAAGATGCTTTAAAAAAAGGATGAATTGCATTAGCATCAGACCTTACAGTGGAAGAAAAACAAAATTTTTCTAAATTAAATTTTGACAATATGTGGAAAGCAATTTTACAACGTCGGCACACGAATAATGTTCCTAAATATTCCAATTTAACGAATATTATAAATACTATTCGAACGCTTCCGAATTATTATGCCGATCCTGAGAGAATGTTTTCTCTTTTGAACAATTTAAAAACGAAAACACGTAATAGCTTTTCAACGGTTTCCGTTAATGCTATTTGTGTGTTAAAATAGATATCATATGATGTATGGATATCACACACATTCATGATAATAATAATATTAATATGTTAAATGTTTATTATGTTTACCGCATTCTTCAATCGAACACATGATCGCGTTCGATAGCGCCAGTAATACCTTAACCTACCGCAACCTACCATGACAAAAAACTGCTTGCAGTCGCCGAGTAATTATCGTCGCATTGTCGCGTCGTCGCGTCGTGTAGTAACGTGTCCGCGCGTGTTTCTTTCATCGAGTGATTTTTAATCGCCAACAGTTATTATTCGACAGTGATTAATAATGATTAGTGATAGAGTCATTAGTAAATTTCTCGTCTCATCGAGTGAGTAAATAAATGTGATTACGTTAAAGTTTATAAAAGAATACAGTTCATGAAAGAAGAAAAACTTTCAGTTAATAATTTAGTGTGGATTTCTTGTCTTTTGCAACGTGATATCTACGTTCAATTTGAGAACGTACGATCTATCGGAAAATTCAGTTCTCCTTTAAGCAATTACAGCAATACATCAAAAGTCATCGAACAAGGTAATAATAACTATTGTTTGACGTTATGTGAAAACAGATCTCGGGAAGTCAGAGGGACAGTGTGTCAAAGGAAATTTGTGAAAAGAGAGGGGTTTTTAGTGGGTAGGGAGTACCGAGTTGGTAATTCGACTTGGTACTCGAGTCCCACATAACTCACTGGATCGACCGGTGGGTATGCATAAAATGCATTTTCCCCTCTCTCGTAAAAAAAAAAAAAAAAAAAAAATACAGGTGAGTGAGCGAATGAGAGAGAGAGAGACAGACAGACAGACAGACAGAGAGAGAATGTATGTGTTCGCATGTGTGTCTGTATGTGTATAGCGACCAGCTGATCGCAGCAGGCGCCCCGTGTAAGCACCAGCGTCTGACGGTGAATCGCGCCACCCTTGCCTGTCTCTTGTATTCGACCCGTCATACGTTAACTACTTCCTTTAATAATTCAAAAACTAAGCTTCAAACGAAATTTTGCCAAAGGAAAAATCGTCTTAGAATTCGGTCAAGATTTTGTTTTTGCAAAAGCATAAAGTTATTTAGAATCACCCTGTATATCATTTTATCGTACTCGTCGAATGAAGATTGCAATAAAATGTGCAAATATTTCGATTCTTAACGTTTATTCGATACACAACGAACGTAATTAGTTTACACTCGTAATCGTAATTAAGTGAGAGTCTCACCTTATTTGTGCAATAGATGTATATTTTTCTCTGTACTATCACTCTTTTTCATCCCGTCAATAAATCACCTCGAGCGCTTTACATCACATGTATATATCATCGCGATAAGTCATGCATTAGTACAGTGCTGTCACTTACTTGCAACTTTCGGCCGGATTTCTTAGCTCACGCCTACCGCTCTCCTCTTACCGCGCGCGCCTTAGCAACCGCGCCACCGAACGCTCGTAACTAAGGAGCGCGGCGGTAACCTCAGGCACGTGCGCGTCACAAATGTCATGTGGCAATCTATCTAAGTTCTCTTTACTGTTCATTAATAATAAAAATAATTATTCTATTATTAATTACGTATATGTTCTGTAACAATTTAAAATATTTGTGTTTTGAAACGTAATTACAATAAAGAGAACTTAGATAGATAGATTGCCACATTACATTTGTGACGCGCACGTTCCTGAGCGCTCCTTTGTTACGAGTGGTAAGAGGGGAACAGTAGGCGTAAGCTAAGAAATCTGGCCGAAAGTTGCAAGTAAGTGACAGCACTGCATTAGTACAATAAAATTTATTCGATGATCTATAATTCAATCCAGTCAATGATGGACTATCCAGTCCTTCGTGATTCTTTTGGTCCTAGGTAATATCCTAAATATTGTAATTTTAAATATAATTCAAGAGCTTCCGTACAATTTTAAGAACAGTTCAATAAAATAAATGACATAATTTTTATCTATTAAAATAAATGAGAAAAATAAATTTTTTTTATAAAAATACTTTCAAGCTATCAAGGTTCAAGCTATCATTATTTAGTTGGAAAATATCAATTACTGTATACATTATGTGTGAAACGGAATATTTATATAGCGTATTTATATTTATTATTTAGTGTTGTCGATTTATTAGATATTTTCGATAAATACATTATATATATAAAATCATATTTCGTCGTGACAATAATATGTAAACGTATATTACATTTACCATCGTCATTGCGTTTAAACCTCATTGCTAAAAAATTATTTTAATTTTGTATGACGTAATATTTGAGATAAACGAGTGTATTAATACTTTTGAAAAGTCATGTTTATATATTTCGTTCAACATTAAATATCAAATATAAAGAAGAATCATAGAATAAAAATCATATAAAGAAGAATCATACAATAAAAATATTAAATAAAAGATTACAATAATTTATTAATAACAATTATACAATTCGTATACAATATTTAATCGTAATCAAAGTTACATTTTCAAATTAAGCCCTCATGCGAGAAAATAATAATTATTCTACAATCGTGAAAACTGGAGAGTATCAAAATATCTTTGTGAATTTTGTGCACGTGTTTAAGAGAACTAACAACAAATTAAACATGTCTAGGAAATTATATTCCAAATTAAAAAAGGTACTATTAAAAAAATCCTCTAAGTAAAAAGATGAAGATAGAAATTTATCCGTAAAAAATTTTAATAAAGATATCGAGAAGAGAAGGAGAGGGAGAATTTTTTTCGTCACATTTTGTTTTTGTGATATTTGTATAATAAAATCATTAAAATGGCATGTGTTTCATTAAAGAGATTAATTTATTATATTAATTTATTATTAATTTATTAAAATTTCAGGAGAGAGAAAGATCATCTGATATATTCTTGTAACTTCATGAATCAAACTTGATAAATTATATAAAAGCTCTTATATTACGATTAATTCTACGATTGCACATGTTCAATGGGAGTTGTTGCATTATGCATCCAATGGATCCATTATATGATATATTGGTAAGCAATTTTTTATATATAGTTTTTTTTACTAATTTTAATAAGAAATAATTGATGAAGATAACGATCAATTATAACTCTTGTAAATAATACGTTAGTCAATGAGTCAATATTTTATAAGCAATAAGTAAAGTTCTTTCCATTTTCTTTTCTATAATTGAAATCTTATTTATGTGTCTATCGTTTTTCAGCAAATACAAAAGATGATATTCAAATTTCCGCGTTTCTGTGAATTGATAAATAATCATTGTAATATACTTCACAAATGGAAAGTCAATAACTTGATGAGTTTCTTATCACAATGTTTAAGAAATGATATTGAAGATATAGATATCGATTATGAATATCGAAATATTACAAATTCAATAAAGGTAGTGTATATAATATATCATCATTGTATATAATATACTATAATATATATGTACATGTACATCTATATGTATATGTATATATAATCTCATATTTAATATTTTTTATAATGTAAAATATTATACATATCTATAAAACGTTGTCAGTATTTGGTGATCTTTCGAAATGATAGACCGTAATTGTGTGTAAATATTATACATTATTAGCTTTATTAAATATAGCTAATGGAGATAGAGCAATAAGGATAGTTAATTTTTACAACAGCATACTTTTTTAATCATCAATATAATTTGAATATACAGTAAGTTATTAAATAAAAAGATAAAATATATGTATATTCTTATCTCGAATGATGTAAAAAGTTCATACATGATAACTGTTATAAATTCAGAAATAATTATATTACTATAATTATATATTCACAACTAATTAGGATATTATTCGCGTTTCCTCTTTCACTCATAAATTTTACAATCATTTGTAATTATCAGTAATATATAATGTCGAAAATTAATTATATTTCCATGTTGAAAAAAATATTGTTTATACATATATATATAATCGCAATTATTAGATTTCGCTTCGATTACTCAAAAATATAAATTAGATATATCATTATATTACATTGTTTACAATTATGAAAACGGATGTGATATTTTTTAATAATCAAAATTTTATGGAAGATAAGATTAAAAAATTTCTTTTATCTTCATTGATAAATCCAATATTAAGATTAAACCTGAAAATAACAGAATCAATTTAGAAATATTCTAGAAATATTTTTTCTACATTAAGATTTAATGAATCGTTTGGAAAATAAGATAAACATTAATTTAATTATATTGGCTAAATAGTATCGACTGGACTCAGTAAGTCATCATCCATGTTCTCTCTTAATGCTATAATATTTTCCACAAAAAATTTGAAATTTGGTCTAGCATCCGCTGCACTCCAGCAACGTAGCATCAACTGGTGACGGACAGTTAAGAGTCATCGGCAACCTGCCTCCAGCAAGTATATAATTTATCACTCTTTCATCAGTCTTGTCAATATAAGGTTGCTCACCCAACGATGTAATTTCCCACATTAATATCCCAAATGACCAAACATCGCTTTGAGAAGAAAATATTCTGATCATCAAAGATTCAGGTGCCATCCAGCGAATAGGAAACAAACCTTCTCCTTTCTAAAACATGATTTTAACAAAAATTTAATTTTCTGGTTCAAGTTGTTCATTTTTAGAATATGTGCAAAGTAAGAAACGTTTATTTATCTCTTGCTATATGTAAATAAAACCATTTATATTCTATTAGGTGTATAACTAAGTTCCCGCCGCTCATAATTAAATGGCTCCAGCTGCAAATGTAGTGAAGTTAGTCATTTGTCAATAAAATTGAGTGCGCAAAGATTCATTTTTTGTGAAAGAGATATTTTTTGATTTGATTTAAAATGAAACGTGATGAGTTGTTTTTTCGACATATACTTCTTCACTGCTTTGATTTAAATAAAATTGCAGCTGAAGCTCATCGATTGATTTCTGAAACAGTCACGGCTGACCGCTACCAACAACAATTATACTGATTGAATGATGAATTGATGCGAAAAAGGCCAGTAATTGACGTAAAGTGATTCTTTTGCATGACAACGCGCGACTTCACGTTGCAAGAATCGTAAAAGAAACACTATTGGAGCTCGAATGCGAAGTTCTCCCGCACCCGCCTATTCTCCAGACTTGGCCCCATTGGATTATCACCTTTTCCTATCAATGCAACACGTGCTCGTCGATACACACTTCTCTAATTACGAAGAAGTCCAAAAATGCATCATCAAACGATCAATGGATTGCTTAAAAAAACAAGTCGTTCTATCGTCGCGGAATCCAACTTTTGCAAAAAAGATGGGAAAAGTCATAGAAAACAAAGGATTATATTTTGATTAATATATTAGTTCATTTTCTTATTGAAATAAGTGTATTTTTCAAGTAAAAAAACGGCGGGAACTTAGTTATACACCTAATATATTACTTAAAGAAACAATGCAGGATACTATTATGATAAAAAAATGGAAAGTATTTTCGAAAGAATTCATTTTTTAGTCATTAAATTTTTTTCATAATTGTATTTACCACGCGATAATAATCATTTTTGTAGATATCTCTAGATAGTCCAAAATCTCCAATTTTGATGACACGATTCTCGCGATTTCTCGAAGATACTAAACAATTGCGACACGCTAGATCTCTATGTACGAAATGCAACTCTTCCAAGTAGCAACAACCTCGCGCAACATCTTCGCACATGGCGAACAAATCCTGCAATCGCAAAGCAGACGAATCTGACGCTTGCAAATTTCGACAATCTCTCAAATATTTTAACAGATCACCAGTTTCCATCAATTCCAACACTAGTAAAGGAGAATCCCCATCTAAACAAACGGCCAACAATCTTAATATATGTTTGTGTCGAAAATGATTCATAAGCTTGGCTTCCTCTAACAATTTCCTTTTCTCATGGGAAGAAGCATCTTTTCGAAGCGTTTTTATTGCAACGGATATTTCTGTGCCCGATTTTTCTAAGTTCTTCACCTTTCCTTGAAACACCTGCGAAATATTTCACACAAATTTACATGCGCACTTTATTAGCAAATGTATAGTTTAATGTCAAGTAATATTATACTTTACTTTCTATTAAATAATTCAACGAAAAATATATAATAAAGTGCATGCTTGTTGTCTCATCTAAATTTTATATTACTTATAATCTATTATAAAAATTCATGTAATTTATATCTTTATTAGAAAATACATATCTGTTTTGTTGAACCAGAAATTAATTTGAAACATTGCTTGAAAAAATTAATTTTTACCATTCCGAATGCGCCGCTTCCAAGACGTTTTGTAATTGTAATTTGTTTACGTGCGATTTTAGTTATCGCACATTCATCCGGATTACAATGTAACATAGGATTGTAAATTCTATTGAATTGTATGTTTCGGTAAGGTACTTCATGTAGAGTCGCCAATTCTACATCGGTCATTGTTGAAGACAAAAATTGTTCATTATTACCTCTGCGATGCACTGTCATAAAATTTAGTGTTAATTATGTAATAATATGTATTATAAAATCTATTGCTTTTTAGTAAATTTATTCGTTTAATTTTATATAAGTAAATTACTATTTTCAGTAAATTTCTAGATATTATATCAAATATATATGTATAATCTACAATTCAAGTCGATACTTAAATCAAATATACTTACAATAATAAAAGTAGCAGACGCAGATTATAGTAACTATAACGATAAAACTTAACATCAATGGTAAATAATAGTTTGTATCTGTTACATCAGAAACTTCTTTCGTATCTGTTACTTCAGGAACTACTTCTGTTACTTCTGTTATTTCAGGAATATTCGAAATAACACCTATATTACGCAACAATATAATTTTAATATCTTCGTGTGTGTGTGTGTGTTTAAAAATTTATTTTTACTTATAACTTTAATACAAAATTTAATTTTTTTAAATTTTAAGCCTATTCATATCTAAAAAAATTAACACATAATATCTATGCAGCACAGAATGTTACAACTACTTCGCAACAATGTTGCAATATTACAAATATATTTTCACTTCATGTACGATAACGATATTAATCTTCAAAGATAATATATCTTTTTATTACATTAGGAATAGATACTATTATTATATCTATCATTATATTTTTCTATGCATTTTTATGTACTTTTCACATGCAAATATATATAATTATAACGGATCTTTAAAATTTTTAAATAAAAATATAATTAGTAATGTTTAATTAATTCTATAACTATAACCTTTATATATATATATATATATATATATACTCCATTATAAGAGTATAAAAAACATTTAAAATAAAAAAAGTGATTCGTTAGTAAGAGTTTAAAGTAATTTTGTATAAAAATATAACATTTTATGTTATATGATTATGTTTAAATATAATTTCGCAATATATTATCTTAGATATGATTATCATAGATATTGCAAACTTCTATTTATATCAAGCTTTTTAATTTAATCAAATATTTCTAAGATATTCATCCATCAAAAACAAAAATATGGTTGCAATAACATTGCACTCTTTCCAATATATTACACTGTAATATTGCTACAATATTTCATTGCGAAAAGCGGACAGCTTAAATTCATCACAATCTTATAACAATAACTCAGCAGAGTTTCGCAATCGATTTGCAATATTGCAATGTTTCAATGAAATTATTCTTCAATATATCCGAAACCTTATTGTGCTGTATGAGTATTTTCATTTGCTTACTACGTGTTGAAAAAATAAATCTTTCATCAGCCGGCCATGTAAAATTTTCCTCATATTCGGGATATCTCAATATCAAGCGAAACTTGTATAAAGTTCCCGATTGTAAATTTTCGATATGGTATATTATTTCTTTGTTATAATTCTTTTTAATATAATTCGTTGTTTGCCACTTTTCTGTTGCATTCTCTTTGTACTCTAGTGTAGGAAAGTCCGTCAGATTAATGTTTGGGATCCATGAAATGTTCATGCTATTTATGTTGACCCCACTTAAAGTAATATTGTTTGGTTCTGAGTATATGTGAACGATCTTGCTTAAACTCTCGTTGTAGAAATTGCTGAAATTAATTGGATACACACGCACGTATATCGAGTAATCTTGTACTGGTAGCGACAAGTTAATCTTTATGAAAAATCTGCCGTCTGCCATACGTTTCGGCACATTGATAAATTGTTTGCCCTCTTGTTGCGTGCCGTTCACTAAATTGATCAAAGTAAAAATTGCTTAAAGTAAACTTCAACTTGTACTCTGTAAATGGTGTTAAGTTCTGAATCACATAATATCGCTCGCACGACTGCACATTGAATTTCTCAGACTTGTTGAGGTTGTTATCTAAACAATGGCTTACAGAGATAGTATATACAGTAGTTGGTAAATTATATTTTTTGCATCCACTCTTTACAACCGGCTCCGGAAGATTCACAACGATGCTGTTTTCCGTTGCATTCACATTCTCAAAATTGTAAACTTTTTCGTCAGGTGTCAGGCATCTCATTGGAGGATATGGTTGTGAAGATTTATCAAAAGCGTGAATATTATGAAACTTATTTTTATCTGAGCTTGATATTATCTTTTCAACATATTCGGCTGCATTTACGCTCTTGAGACTTGCATATTTCTTTTTCAAAACGTAGATATGATAAGAAGATACGTAAATATTATAAGAAAGTGGATATTCTTTAGATGCTAAAAGGTAAATGTTTGTTTTGTCAATCGTCATAGATTCGAAGTAAATGTAATCACTAATGTTTTGCTTGTGTAAAATCATATTGCACATAGAAATGTTAATGTCTGAAACATATATGCTACCAAAATTTAATCAGTAAATTAACGGCTCCTCATTATTCATGTTATCAATTATCATATTATTATCAAAAGTATATGCATAATGAAATGGGCAAAAGGATGTATGTGTCCGAACAATTTGCTCGATTTTTCCATCGAGATGATATTTTATTATATCATATTCTGTAAGCGTCACATTGTTTGACATGTGATATAAAATTCTAAAAAATATGTAATTATTTTACTCATTATAAAACATTATTTTAACAAAAACAGAAACTTGTAGGTAGTGAAAATTCGAAATTCTTACAATTATATAAAAACTTATTATCTTTTTAACTTATGATCTTAATTATAAAACCACGTAAAATTATAGGAAAATTACAAATATGCATAAATCTTTAATGGAAAATTATTTTTTCAGGTGAACGGTAGTAAACGTACCCCATAGACGGTGATACATATAAATGTTCATAATCATTTTTTGATTTGAAAATCTCATCAAATTTAATTATGCCATTTTCCCACATTGTTAAATCGAACTTTACAATATAAGCGTAGTCTGAGGTGTGATAGGTCATATATAGATTCCGTGCTATCCAGTCAATGCAAAGATTTTTTAGTTAATGATCAAAGCTAGCCATCTTTGTGATATTATTTTCATTAATCTTTAATGTCATTAGGTCTTTTCCGACCGTCCCATAAATTCTATGTTCTTGTATCGAATAAACGGCATATTGTACAAATCTGAAAAAAAGGAGCTATATTCTATTACTGATCCGAAAAAAAGGAACTATAATTATATAGTAAAAGATTATAGTTTAGATTAGATTTCTAATTTCAGGGATCGTACTCTCTATTTTTTTATTATAGGGAAAAAAGAGGAAAATCATGATCAAAAAAGGGATAATTTTTTAAGAAAAAAGGGGAATTTTAATTCATGAAATTTATATTTATTTAAGATATTTTTTTAAGATTTATATAAGGTTCATAGACTCTTTTTTGTAACATTTTAACACAACTTATCATAATAATCTAATATCATAATAAATTTAAAGGCGAACATTATAAGTCTTGTTTAGAACAGTCTCAAAACGTTATTGAACAATAAGTTATTTAAACAATATTTTTAAAAAATAAACAATATTTATACTTAAAAATTAATGCAATAATTATAATTAAAAAATAACGCAATAATTATGTTTAAAATAAACACAATATTTAACTTATAAAATTTGTAGTTTAAGGGATTTATTGATATAGATATAGATATAGATTGTTTAACTTTTTTATAACTTATTAAATAAAGGAAAAACGAACATTGTAAGCAATAGAGGCACACGTTTTCAAAAATAATATATTATTTATTCTATTTTAATCATCATCGGTAGTTTTGAGTTTTTTACTTATCGTATTGTCAATAAGTGCAGATTTTCTTTTTTGTATTTTTTCTCTCAGTTTCTCAACTTTGATTTTTTGTTCTTTTTCTTTATTTCGGAGTTTTTCTAGACTTAATATCAATTCTTGAAAAACAACTTTATTTGTCATAGAGAGCTGTATTTTTCAATACTGTTTGCATCGATTCAGATTCTTTAATAGCTTCTTTATATACTTCTTCTTCAGATATTAATTGAAGTTCCAAATTTTTCATGTTTTCTATCTGTATTTTTAGATCATTTAATATAACTTTTTCCTTATTTTTACGTTTTTTTTCTTCTGCTTCTTGTTTTTCTTTTTCTTCTGCAATTCTTTTTTGCTTATCTAAGTGTGAATGGTATGAACGACGCGCAGTTCGTGCAAGTGTTAAAAGTTTACTTGATATGGGTACTTTATGAGGCATAGAATTAAATCTTTTTAATCCATCAATTATTGAAAATCTGGCATTAAGTGTTTTCTCGTCCATTCTTGTTTTGTCCTCTGTTAGTATTCTACCAGATTGTGAAAACCCCCGCTCGACATCAGCACTTCCATGGGTAAGTGACAAAGCCGCTTTAATTACATGTGTCATAACAGGATACCGTAGATTTGATTGACATTTAAGCGAAAAAATTGTATTCCAGTATTCATCAATTCTTTCGTTTTTTCTTAAAACGAAAGATACTTCTGGATCTATTTGAAGCAACTTCCATTCGTGTGATAAGATATCTATATCTATATCCATAAGTGGTAATAAGTTTGCGATTTTTACAATAGAATTTACACTATTTGCACTTTTTATATTTTCAGGCGAAAGACATTCAAAATGTTTCAATGTTTTTAAATTTACTATTTTTTCAAACATATATTTTATTGCTGTTATGTAAAAATTTTTAACTCCGTTTAAAAATAGCATTTTATCTGATTCTAAAAGAAAAATTGAATTTTTTACTTTTTCACCAAAGGTAATATCTTTTAAATCCCGAATGTTAGATTTTTCGAGCAATTCCTCGCTTTTCATATGAAGGAAATTTTCAGTTAATACGGAGGGTTTTATAATGTTTGAGCAAAGTATATAAATTAACTTTTTCAATTGAAAATACAAGGTATGAATGAGCGGTTCATTATTTTGCATTTTACAAGTAAATTCACTCGTAAAAATTTTAGATGAATATATAATAAACTCTAACGTAGTTTTTAAAGATTTATTCTTTAAATACTTGATTATATCAAGATAACTTTGTTTTTTTGTTGTAGCATATTCTTTGCTTGGAATATATTTCAAAAAATATTCATTTAATGCAGGAAGTTGCTCTACTATTCTCTCTGCAGCTGGGCCTATAGTAAGCCATCTAGTACTAATATGTTTAATAAATGTGTGTTTAGATAACTTTAAATCATATTGAATTTTTTCAAAATTTTCACACCGTAAATTCTGATTATGAAAGAAATAGAATATTTTAATTATAAAATCAGAAATATCTAAATCTAAACACTGCATACTTTTCAGAAATGCATTGTATGCAGAATGCAGTAAACAAGAACCTATATCAAAGAGACATTTATAATTCGTTTTTTAATTTTTCCTGAAAAAGACGGAAAACTTTTTTATTAACATTAGGGCCATCACTACTTAATGCTAATACTTTTTTTAAAGATAAATTATGCGAATCTAATGCTTTGAATAGATATTTTAATAAAGTAAATGCATCGGCTTTTTCGATAAAATATGTGATTAAATGTCGATTTACAACTAAATTTTGAGTATTAGACCAATATTGCACTCTTATTTGAAGTTCCTTTTTATTTTTTAAATTACTCGTCTCATCATATTGTAACGTAAAATATACATTAGGAACTTGTAACTCCATTAATAATAAGTCTTTAAAATAAGGTCCCAAAGCATATGTTATCAGATAAGAAGCTTTGGTTGGAGATAACGAAAAAGACTCAGGAACGCAATCAGGAAACATAACTTGAAAAAGTTCCTTTTTTCCTTCACATGAAGTTACTGGACTATTAGAATTAATGATTTCCATACAAAAAATAATTCAGCTCTAGTTGCTGCTTCACTAGTACTAAATAATGATATCGGCACGATATTTTGTAGTTGTTGTCTAGACATTCTTGATTCTGTAGATAATTTGTGAGAATTTGTTGACTGATTGAGTATTGATTGATTAGTTGCTAATTCTGTTGTAGATTTTGTTATAGTAATGTCTAATTGTAACTGATTTGGTTTTATCTTGAATAAGTTTCCTTTATGCTTAAGTGCCTTAGCATGTTGATTAAGTTTTTCAAAACCTTTGACTGATGAAAATATACAATTACAAATATTACAAAAACAACTATACGGATCTTTAGAAATTTTCACTGCCCATTCAGATACGACATTTTTGTTACAATCGATTTTATTTAACCAGTTATCTTGAAACTTAGTCCGGTTCGACATTTTTAAAAGATAAATAAAAAGTCAATAAAATCAATAAAAATCAATAAAAAGTAAAAATATGGAATAATTATAGATTTTTTACTTATCTAATAGATAATTTGAAATATTTAAGTATGGATAATTTATATTCGTTTATATAATTATACTAAATTTACTACAATTTATTTGATGTAAAATTATTTAATCAATATATTACAAAAAATTATGCAATAATAAAAAAATATATATTCATTTAAAATAAACAATCATGCATATAATATATAAAAATGGAAATATCATTACCTATAATAATCAATTTTTTATGAGAAAAAAGATTATGATTCCCTTCTATTGTCATGAGATATTTTAGTATCGAATATATTAAATTGTTGAATAGCTATAATAAAAAAGTGAAAATTAAATTAAAATCTATAAAATTTAATAAAATATTAATTTTTATTTATCTAGTTTATTATAAAATTAAAAAAAACTCAATTTTATTTATCTAATATGCAAATTGTTAAATCTATTATCTTAATTAATAGAAATGTTTAAGAATTAAATTTAAGATTTTAATTCAAAGAAAAAAATCCTCTTATTTAAGGTTAGGATTTCTTGATATTATCAATGATTAATCAAAATTGTAACTAAACAATTATAATTGTCTCAAATATATATAAATACAATTTTATAAAATTTCTATTAACTTACTGAAATATATTTATGCCTTTTCCAGTTTTTAGGTAATAACGATTTGTTAGGTAGTAATGGTTCGTTGCTAAGATTTGGCATGAAATTACACAAACTATCGACAACTGTGAGAGCATGGACTGCGGCAAAACAAATTTATCGCAAATATCTTGATCAAGATTAGTGTTATTTACTGCGTAGTGCGTACAGACTGATCTATCCATCCGACATACGTAACAAAGGAAATAAAAACTGAGGAGCAATGATGCCAACTTCGAGACGTTGCTCGCAGCGCACATAAAGAAAGAGCCGTATCTATGTACGCTCTCCGCGCTCGGCTAACTTCGGATAGTAGAAGAGCGCAGACATATGATATACTGTCTTTTTCGTGGCGCCAGCTATAGCTCGGGAAAGAAAGAGATAGCAAATCGTATGTCCGCGCTCTTCTACTTTTCGAAGCTAGCCGAACAGCGAGAGCGCACATGAACACGGCTCTCTCTTTGACGCGCTGCGGGCAGCGTCTTGAAATTGGCATCATTGCCAGAGAGTGAGTGGAAGATATGTATAGGTATAAACTGCGCTTCAGCGCTTAGCCGCTCCTTTACAGGGCGCTCATGTAACACTGCCACGTTTTTGGTCAGTTAAACAAATTTTAAAACAAATTTCGTGCACTGGTCATGTAAATTATAGGGGAAATAGGGGAAAATTGTAGGTTTAAGAGGAAAAAAGGGAAGATTAACATAAAAAGAGGAAAAAGGGGAAATAGGGGAAAGAGTACGATCCCTGTAATTTCTTTAAATTAGATTTCTTCTTTCTATAGATTAGATTTCTAATTTTATAGTTATTACTACTATAATGTTGATAATAATAAACTTGAGCATAATAATAATAATAACTTTAATTTTATAGTTAGTGTTAAAAATAATTTATAATAATTATAACTATTTATTTTATCAATATACGTACCCTGACATTAAGAAATTAGTAATGTTTAAATCCACGTCCAATATTTCCAAACCTAGATCCGTTATGAGTAATAATTTAGGTATTGGATTTTCATGTGTAGTCGACACATTGATTAAATCCGTGTAAGGACCAGCAACAATTTTAGTATGCGCACGTACTCGAAAATAATATGTCGTGTTAGATATTAGATTGTGCACCGTGTGCCCCAATTTTGTAGTTGTGATATTTTTATCGTCGCAGGTTTGAATCTCTTTTAAGTCCTCGATGAAAAAACATTGCAATGTGTACCCTTGTATTATTTCATCGGTAAATTCAGGTTGGTTCGATCTGTGAAAAAATAAAATTTTAGCCATTTTATATTTAACAAAATTATAACAGAATTAACATATTGATATATTTATGTTGTTGAATTTAAGAAAAAGAGAGAAAAATGAAGGAATACAAACTGAGAATTTAGATTCCTTACCTCAATGTCACAAAAATGTCGTTTACTTTTTCCGTTAATTGACTGTGGAATTGTACAAATGCTCTGAGAGATGTTGGCTTGCTTAAACTGCTTCCTAGAAATTTTGAGATCGTACATATTAACATAATTATATATAAGATTAAGTGGATTATCTCAGTAAATCAGACAAAACAATATAATGTGAAAATGAAGGAAAGAGAAAAAATAAATGTAAACTACAAAATACGGAAATTAGCACAGTATTGACCTTTAAAAAAATAATATAAGAATTTTTTGCGTCATTTAAGATTTAGAAAAGTAATCGTTAATTCATGGCAAAAACGATTAAATAACTTTTAATAAAGTGACAAGTACTTTTCGAAAAATTCCTATAGTTTAAGAAATCAGAAGTATAATATTTGCGACTGCTTTAAAACAGAGTAGCAAATTAATAAAATTGACTTTACCTTAAATTATGACAATTTTTATGTACAATGTTATGTTTATATTATGCTTTTCTATTTCTTTTTTGGACAGAATTAGAATTTATATTCTTCTCACTACAGGAAGATATTTTTAGATTTGATTTCCACTTTCTCTTGAATTTAAATTATATTTACAATTTTTCTTCATAGATTTTGTTATTAATGTTTTATGCATTTTTTTGCAACTTACCGATAGATTCTGGCATGATAGAAATATTTGCAAGTGTAACTTCATCGACTTCTCGCTCATTTCTCACAGTACTATCAGAATGACTCCGGTCAGATTTGAAATTTAGTATATGATGATGACTTTTCTCGGACATCGAAATATCCTTCATAAATTGTAACATACAAAAAGAATTAAGTGAATATCGTTGAGGTGATTGTTTCTGGTGCTTTTAATGATAAATTATATAAATTATAAAATTAAACGAAAAATTGCCATTTGCTTTTTGTTTGCTTACTAATACCGGTTTGATATATACCATTCCTAAATGATATAAATTGAATGTGATGTAGTTTTATTCATATCGTAAAATCTATTATTTATTTATTTTTTTAGACATCTTGTATATCAACATAACTCATGTCAAAAATAAAATCGATCAATAGGTTAACGAGAGTCAATGAGGATTCATAACAGCTTTTAGCAAGTAGTACAAGCAAATGTGTAGCTCTTTGCAATAATTAAAACAATTTTGTTTAACGATTTGATTCTTCCTTCACGATAGGTTAGTTAACTCTTCTCAATTTTACCGTAACTCAAATTTCTTTTCAAAAATTTGCCGATATTACTAAAGTTTTATTAATGTTTGTACTTCAAGAATAAAAAGGTTAAAAATATTATTTCTTTACAATTATTAAATATTAGTAATAGAATTATATAAATTCTTTTATTTATTACCTCGTCAAGCTTTTTCTCGAATGTCGTTATATTTTTAACACAAACAAATCCTGGAAATGATAGTATAAACCGATAGTATAAACCGATAATGCCTTCATAAAAATATGTGGATATAATTGTGTATATAAAAATATAAATGTGTATATAAAATGGATATAAAATGGATATACGTATAATAAAAATTAGTATAAATTCTAGTGATTGTTATAGAATATATTGTCGATCGAAATATTAGCATTAATAAATACAACTTGAAGAATGTTTGATGAATGGTTCTTTTATTAGACAGATTTTTTATCTCGATATTTAGTAGCTCTGTTCCGTTATATAATTATGCTTAACACAAAGAAATGATGCTAAATTTCTAAATTAATTTCATAAAATAAAATCTACATTAGTATAAAACTTACTATATATCAATAAATATTATTATATATATTTAGGAGAATAAAGAAATTTCATAAATTGAAAAAGAACAACATAAAAATCTGTTGAAGTGCTATCGTATGTACATATTAATGGAGCAGATAATGGACAGAACACTTCATTAATTTTAAAAATTGTTATGTTTAGAAATAATAATTATATATATATATATATATATATATATATATATATATAGAAAGAGAGAGAGAGAGACAAAATAATACAATCAAATTTTAAAACATCGTTTTAATTAAATTTAATATATTATATATAACATCCATTTGTAAACAAAATTTCGAAACTTTGTCCATCTTTTTTTTACAACATCATACATACTTTTTTCTTTCATTTTGAATTGTTTTGTTTTATTTTATATTATTATAGGTAGAATATATAATTTATCATCATTCATTTTTAGTTTTACTACTGCAATAACATTCAATTGTTTCTTAATCAAGCGAAAAATATCTCTTACCTGCGTGAAATTTAAATCCGGACATATGGAAACACTTTCTTCCTGGAGGCTGTTTGAAGGGGTATAATCCTTCAGTATAAAAGTGATAGTTGCCTTTGTGTGTGTGTCAGTACTAAACCTTTCAATAAAACACATAAAATTGTTCCGAACATAATTTGCATTTTTCGTAAACGTTTGCACTCAATCAGTTTCCGTTTCTCAATTAGTTCTTTCTCACTCTACTAATTCTGTGTTAATCAAATTGATATTAATTCATATATATACATATATTTTCGATAAATTCCTTAAAATTCAATTGTAAAAAATCGCGTTATTATCTTCTAATATTATGCTTTTAGATTTCTCTTTATGGTCGCGATCATAATATATATCTTAAGATTAAATTAGGGAATTCTTAGTAAATAAATAATTTCTATTTTTTTTAGGAGAACAAATGACAATGCAAAATGATACAAAATGATCATTTGATTGTATAGCGAATAGAGGAATATAATTATTATCAGCTTTCCTTTTTCATTTATATTATAGTAGAAAAACGTTCATAAAAAGATAACCACAATCAAATTACAAACTATCAAAGACGTTATGGAATTATAGATTTTGTAACATTTTCAGCCATATTCAAGCACACGCAGCGTGTAATCGAATTCACTTTAATATTTATTATATCTTCGGTTTTATTAAATATGTAATTATGACAATTCGTACGATTGTGTTACTACGTATGCTTTTAAAAATCCACTATTTGTACACAATTTTTTGTGATATTCATATGATGCAGTTTGAATCAAACGATAAGTAACGCGGTAGTGTGTTTGGCTAGCGAGCACAATACTAACTGACTTCGAATGATCAATCTGATCACATGTTGCCATGACGTCTTATTAGCTGCATTCCGTTTGTAATTTATTTTTCTCCACGGAGATACTCGCGTTATTTCAAAAAGAATTAAAATCTTTGAAAACTGTTTGACAAAAAAGTTATAAATGTATAAAACAAAAATAGTTCTATGTATAAATAAAAATAATTATATGTATATATAATTGTTTAATGAATTTTATTAAACTTTTTATATTAATTTATTTCTGAGTATCTTCTCTTTGGCATAAGAGGCACGTTTACTATATAAAAAGATATTCTGATTATAAGAAAAGTAATAATGGATTTAAAAAATAATTTATACGTTTTCTGTGACATTCATATAATGCAGTTTGAATCAATATGTAGCGTTTTTAGTATAAATCTAGTAGGTCTAGTATAAATAAATACAAATGTTTAATAGCAAATAAATAACTAAAATAACTAAAATAATGTTACGAGTTATTTTTATCGTTATTTGCATCGAATAACCTTATACTATAATAACGTATATAATATAACTTTACTTAATATTAACTTAACATAATATACTTAATATAATATATAATATAGTATAATATAAAAAACATGATATTAATTACTATATTATTTTAATTATACTATTGTAATTTTATATACGACAATTTTTATATTCACCAGTGTGCATTAGTGTATCCAATTAAATTCTCTCGTTCTTCCGCTATAAATCAATTACTTTTTCCAAAAAAGTGATGAACACTTTAATTACGTGAAATATAATTGAAAATAATTTTGCAATGCTCCGGTCTCCTTTTCTGACTTATTCAGTCTATTCATATATTAAATGATATACAACATTTATATTTTCAAAAATATTTTTATATTATTAAAGAAACATTCTGCTAAGAATAATTAAGAATAATTCTGTGTGTTAAGAATAACTAAGAATAATTAAACAAGTATTTATATAATTGTCTCTTTTTAAATTCATGCATAATAATAGACGTATTTTCAAATATTTTATAAAATTATAAAAATTTATTCCCTCCACAGCAATGATATATGTATGTTCAAAGATTTATATGTACAGTTTGAAATAGGAAAAAGCTCCAAAACATAATATAAAAAAAGCTTGAAAAGAAAATTACAATTGTGTGTTAATATTTATGAATTTACAAAATAGTTAATATTACATTAAAAAGTGTGCAGATCTTATAAAATATATAAAATACAAAAATACACATGTTGAATATCTAATAAATATCGTAAGAAAACAATCATTCAAGTATTAGTATATGCATGTCCATCTACAATTTTTTCTTCATTAACTAACAATAAGTTATTTATATCAGTTAGATAATATATATAACAATAATAGTTATTGGATTCAATATATCATCTCTTCTACGTCACTTCTTAGAACTATAATATTTTCGAGACAAAATTTGAAGTTTGATTTAATTTCCGCTGCATTGCAACAAGACAGCATTGATATCAAATGGACAGTTAACCTTTAATTATCAATTGTCAATAGATGACGTAACACAACGTTTTATGACAAGTGGCTGTCGTCAATAAATAACTTAAGATATGCTATGATGCCCGAGGTAGCACACATTCGTTTTATATACGTTTTTTAAACGTATCCAATATTTTTTAATCGTAAAACATTAATAAGAAACGTTTCTATAAAAACGTATTTAAAACCATAGTTAAGAGGATGCCGGACCTTCCTGTTTTACCCATAAAATGTAGTAGACCGAAAACTTTTTATTAGTTGCACGGAATAATAAATACTTCTCCACGATTAAAGTACATATAAAAACAAACCGGGAACCTCCGGGTTTTATATTAAAAAACCTAGAAAATTGAAAAATTACAGTTTTTTTATCGGCTTCTAGCCTCAAGTCGTAACAATATTTGCTTAATATAAAAGTTTTGCAGTTTGTATGTGCAAAATAAGATAGCTTCCCGGAAGAGATTGCATGAAGGAATATAAGTGAACTTTCAGAACTGAGTTTAGAAGCCTAATGAAAAAGGTTTCGGTTAATTAGACTTTCGTGCATATGTGTGTGTGCGACATCGAGGCACGAGAGTAAAACAGGCCCGTAGATTAGTTGCTCGATATCGAGACAGACGGCGCTAGAATCGGTTTGTGTGACAAGGAGAGACAATCTCGCACCATCCTTCTCTTCCATTTCGCGTGTAATAGTATACGTCAGTATACATGTATGCGCACACTAAGGCATTATACTCTGCGTTTTCTTTCTCGTATTGCGCGTCATAGATACTCGCTGTCGCGCGGCGCCGTAACAATCGTACGCGTAACAAGCTGCGTGAAAACAGCGTTACAACGTGTTACGTGGAAAATATTCTATGTAAGTTATACACAATATATATACATCTATATATATATATATATATATATATATATATATATACACACACATACAGATTATATATTTTACTAGATGCAGTTTGCATATGCGCTCTAGTTATTAATTAAAAAAATACTTATTAAAAAATATTTATCCCAGAGGCGATTTATTCGTGGGCTGGTTGTTTTTAGAAATATTTCATACCAGATGCGGTTTGCATGTGCGATCTGGTTATTAAAATATTTATTTCAGAGGCGATCTATTCGTGAGCTGATTATTTTTTTTTAAATCCAGAGGCGATCTAATTCGTGTGCTGGTTTAAAAGAAACTCAGAGGCGATTTAATTCGTATGCTGGTTATTCAAAAGAATCCAGAGGCGATTTATTCGTGGGCTGGTTGTTTTTAAAATATTTTATACCAGATGCGGTTTGCATGTGCGCTCTGATTATTAAAATATTTATGTCAGAGGCGATCTATTCGCGAGCTGATTATTTTTTTAAAAAAATCCAGAGGCGATCTAATTCGTGTGCTGGTTATTCAAAAAAATCCAGAGGCGATTTATTCGTGGGCTGGTTGTTTTTAAAAATATTTTATTACCAGATGCGGTTTGCATGTGCGCTCTAGTTATTAAAATATTTATTTCAGAGGCGATATATTCGTGAGCTGATTATTCAAAAGAAAAAAACATCCAGAGGCGATTTAATTCGTGTGCTGATTTGAAAAAAAACCCAGAGGCGATTTAATTCGTGTGCTGGTTATTTGAAAAGTATTTCAAAGGCAATTTAATTCGTGTGCTGATTATTCGAAAAGTCTTCCAGAGGCGATTTAATTCATGTGCTGGTTATTCGAAATGTCTTCCAGAGGCGATTGAATTCGTGTTCTGGTTATTCAAAAAAAATCCAGAGGCGATCTAATTTAATTTGTATGCTGGTTATTTAAAAAAAAATTCGAGAAGCGATCTTAATTTGTGTGCTGGTTACTAAAAATGTTTTACATCAGATACGATTTGCATGTACATTCTGGTAGCGAAATTTAAACGAAATTTAATTCAGAGATCATAAAAAGACACTGCCTCAACTAAAAGGCATATTTGATAAGAATAAAAATCCAGATGAGATGAATCATTGGACCGATTTTTACGCGTCATAAGAGGTGATTCTTATTTTGAAAGCGTGCTATATTTCCATAATTCTTATATAATTGCAGCATGTCACATAGCGATAAAAGCTAACAAATTATTGGAGCAAATTATAATGATTGCTGGCGATTTTTTTTGATGACACCAAGCTTCGAATGTACGATAGCCTACCCGGCTGTACATATGATAAATTAGTGCCTAAAAAAATAGTTACTTTCATCGCCGTTGCCTACAAATTGCTTTTTTCTATTTACATCATAATTACACAAACAATGAATACATGTTCCAACAATATTCAATATATGTATTTATATATGTATATTATAAGTATTATTTTATTCATTATAATATAAAATACAAAATAAAAATAATTATATATTCAATATATGTATGTATTTAAATATTACAATTTATTTGTATTTATTATATACAGATAAATATAAGTCAAGTGTATAACATTAGATGTTTATTATATACAAATATTTTTCAAATTTAATTTACACACATTTTGTATATGCCTATTCGTTCTCTACATTATATTCAGCCTTGCGGCGAAATTTTGGTCGAGAAAAAGAGTCGTTTTTTTATAACCATTTGAAACGACACATGTACAAAGATCACGCGGTGTGTACTATTATTACCACACAACAAATGTATTTCAGCGAGCAAGCGAAAGAGAATGATAGAAGCGAGCGAGACAGTAATAGGAGCGAACGAGGCAGTAATAGGAGCGAGCAAGAGGGACATAGCAGTTGGAAGAGAAAACTCGAGGATCGAGCCTTTCCTTGCACACTGCTATTCCCTCTCGCTCGCTCCTATTACTGTCTCGCTCGCTCCTATTACTGTCTCCCTCGCTCCTATTGCTGTCTCGCTCGCTCCTATCACTGTCTCGCTCGCTCCTATTGCTATCTCGCTCACTCTCATGCCGACTGCGTCGGTAACATTTTTTTTAGTTCTTTCAAGGAGGCGCTCAAAATCGCGCATGAGTTCGCCGATCATCTCTTAAGAGGATGCCGGAGTCGCGGCCGAACTCCGACGGGTAGGCGCCCTCATTTTAACATAACTAAAAGCGTCGGTATATTACCAACACTTATAGTTATGTTACCGACAGTATTATCTAGAGTAGAAAGACATATGGCACATATTTTAAAAAGAGCAATGTGAAATACAAGCTTTTTTTGTATTGTGTTTAATTGTATTTATATTGAAACAAAAAATATGTTGCATTTCTACTGCTCTATCGTCTCGCACAAGCAACGATTTTAGAGTATAGATCTGTCTTTATTGCATACATATTTAAATACAATTCTATCATTGCTCTCATTAGCTATGTCTCTTTATATATATAATAAAAATATATTGTGAAAATATTTATAAATATTACTTATAAATATTTTATGAATATACGACATTACATCAAACAATTTGCATAATACATTTTATATTGTTAGTTTTTGATTATATCGATTTAACAAACGTCGTACATAAATTGTAATTTGTAGAAAGTTATATGCAAATATCCTTTTTATTGTATGTATACAGAATGTCGCAGAGTACTATATATAAGCGCTTGTGAGGAGCGCAGTAAATTGAACAAAAAAGTCTCATAGTATTTTACAATTTTCGTAATAATAATAGAAATTTAAATAAAATCGGAAATATGTATCTGTGTGTGGGAGAGAGAAAAAGAGAGAAAGAGAAGCGCTCGGCCGTTCGAGCTATCGCATGATCCAGTGTGTTTGGCATTTTGTCGGCGCGTGACAAGGGGAGGGACAGCAGGGCACGCCGCTACTATCGGTTACACCGTCATCGTCGCGCCGCGCTGTCCTTTCCTTTGCCGCGCGCCGACAAAATGTCTATCATGCTAGACCGTGCGATAGCTCGAATGGCCGAGCGTTTCTCTCTCTCTCTCTCTCTCTCTCCCTTTTTCAGACACGCAAAGATACACATTCGTCCGATTTTATTTAATATTTCTATTATTGCGAAAATCGTAAAATGCTATGGGATTTTTTTCAATTTACTGCGCTTTCTTCACAAGCGCTTATACATATATAGTACTCTGCGACATTCTGTATACATACAATAAAAAGGATATTTGCATATAACTTTCTACAAGTTACAATTTATGTACGACGTTTGTTAAATCGATATAATGAAAAACTAACAATATAAAATATATTATGCAAATTGTTTGATGTAATGTATATATTCGTAAAATTTATAAATAATATTTATAAATATTTTCACATATATTTTGCTCAAAAGCATCGAAATAATAGATTTATATCGATAATATAATGGGCCCCTTCATCGCCCATTCCCGTGAGACACAACCATAATATGTGTAATTTTTTCGTCTCTCCGATATATGCAAACGAGATTGAGGCGTCTTTTTCTAACGATATTCATTAGAATATCGTGATCAGATATGATAAATTTAAAATATGATATATGAATAATTTACCAATAATTTTGGAAAAGGTATTGTAATTAATTTTCTGCTATAATTTAAAAAAAAATGTTGCTTCATATATTTTACACATTATTGAAATATTTTTCCTTACAAGGATTTCCTTCTAAGGCTATAGTTTATAGTAGTGTAGGAAAGTGAGATAAATTTACAGATATGCTATTAGGTTGTTAAAGCTTTTTAAATATTATATTATTTGTAGGCAACGGCGATAAAAGTAATTTTTTTTTAGGCACCAATTTATCATATGTACAGCCGGGTAGACTATCGTACATTCGAAACTTGGTGTCATCAAAAAAATCGCCAGAATCACTATAATTTGCTCCAATAATTTGTTAGCTTTTGTCGCTATGTGAATGCTGCAATTATATAAGAATTATCGAAATGTAGCACGCTTTCAAAATAAGAATATCTCTTATGACGCGTAATGATTATCTCATCTGGATTTTTATTCTTATCAAATATGCCTTTTAGTTGAGGCAGTGTCTTTATGATCTCTGAATTAAATTTCGTTTAAATTTCGCTACCAGAATGTACATGCAAATCGTATCTGATGTAAAACATTTTTAGTAACCAGCACACAAATTGAGATCGCTTCTCGAATTTTTTTTTAAATAACCAGATACAAATTAAATTAGATCGCCTCTAGATTTTTTTTGAATAACCAGAACACGAATTAAATCGCCTCTGGAAGACTTTTCGAATAACCAGCACACGAATTAAATCGCCTTTGAAATACTTTTCAAATAACCAGCACACGAATTAAATCGCCTCTGGATGTTTTTTTCTTTTAAATAATCAGCTCACGAATATATCGCCTCTGAAATAAATATTTTAATAACTAGAGCGCACATGCAAACCGCATCTGGTAATAAAATATTTTTAAAAACAACTAGCCCACGAATAAATCGCCTCTGGATTTTTTTGAATAACCAGACACCAATTAAATCGCCTCTAGGTTTTTTTACACCAGCACACGAATTAGATCGCCTCTGGATTTTTTTAAAAAATAATCAGCTCACGAATTGATCGCCTCTGACATAAATATTTTAATAACCAGAGCGCACATGCAAATCGGATCTGGTATAAAATATTTTTAAAAACAACCAGCCACAAATAAATCGCCTTTGGATTTTTTTGAATAACCAGCACACGAATTAAATCGCCTCTGGGTTTTTTTAAACCAGCACACGAATTAGATCGCCTCTGGATTTTTTAAAAATAATCAGTCATGAATAGATGCTTGACATAAATATTTTAATAACCAGAGCGAATGCAAACCGGATCTGGTATAAAATATTTTTAAAAACAACCAGACCACGAATAAATCGCCTCTGGATTTTTTTGAATAACCAGCACACGAAGTAAATCGCCTCTGGGTTTTTTTAAACCAGCACACGAATTAGATCGCCTCTGGATTTTAAAAAAATAATCAGCTCATGAATAGATCGCCTCTGACATAAATATTTTAATAACCAGAGCGCAATGCAAACCGGATCTGGTATAAAATTTTTTAAAAACAACCAGACCACGATAAATCGCCTCTGGATTTTTTTGAATAACCAGACACGAAGTAAATCGCCTCTGGGTTTTTTTAAACCAGACACGAATTAGATCGCCTCTGGATTTTTTAAAAAATAATCAGTCATGAATAGATGCTTGAATAATATTTAATAACCAGAGCGCACATGCAAACCGGATCTGGTATAAAATATTTTTAAAAACAACCAGACCACGAATAAATCGTCTCTGGATTTTTTTGAATAACCAGACACGAATTAAATCGCCTCTGGGTTTTTTTAAACCAGACACGAATTAGATGCCTCTGGATTTTTTAAAAATAATAGCTATGAATAGATGCCTCTGACATAAATATTTTAATAACAGAGCGCAATGCAAACGATTGATATAAAATATTTTTAAAAACAACCAGCCCACGAATAAATCAGCTCTGGATTTTTTTGAATAACCAGACACGAATTAAATCGCCTGTAGGTTTTTTTACACCAGCACACGAATTAGATCGCCTCTGGATTTTTAAAAACAATAATCAGCTCACGAATAGATCGCTTGAATTTTTAATAACCAGATCGCACATGCAAACCGCATTGGTATGAAATATTTCTAAAAACAACAGCCGACATTATATATATATATATATTTTGTGTTTTTTGTGTATAACTTAATAGATATTTTCCACGTAACACGTTGTAACGCTGTTTTCACGCAGCTTGTTACGCGTACGATTGTTACGGCGCCGCGCGACAGCGAGTATCTATGACGCGCAATACGAGAAAAAAAACGCAAGAGTATAATGCCTTAGTGTGGCATATATGTATACTGACGTATACTTACACGTGAAATGGAAGAGAAGGATGGTACGAGATTGTCTCTCCTTGTCACACAAACCGATTCTAGCGCCGTCTGTCTCGATATCGAGCAACTAATCTACGGGCCTGTTTTACTCTCGTGCCTCGATCTCGCACACACACATATGAACGAAAACTTTAGACACCTAAATATTTTTTACCAGGCTTCTAAACTCATTTCTGAAAGTTCATCTATATTCTTTCATGCAATCTCGAATAGGAACCTATCTTATTTTATCCATATAAACTGCACAATTTTTATATAAAGCAAGTATTGTTACGACTTGACGCTAAGAGCCGATAAAAAAACTATAATTTTTCAATTTTTTTTTGTTTTTGACATACAACCGGGAGGTTCCCATTTTATTTCTATGTATACTTTAATCGTAGAGAAACGTTTATTGTTCCGTGTAATCAATAAAAAGATTTCGGTGCCCAAAATTATAATCGATTTAGTCGATAAAACAGTAAAGTCCAGCATCCTCTTAAAGCTGCATCGCACGCTCACTCATAGTTTAAACGTTCTTTTATACATCATAATTTGGATTTACATCTTTGGAAGATATTTTGGGACATGTAGGTGTATGAAAGAGAATGATATATATGTTTATACACAGGAAAAAAGGACCTTTTTGTTTTGAAAATATATTTAGTTTTAACATGGAAATCTTGAAATGAGATTATATTGCGTTAATTAAAGAAAAATATAATTGCTTGAACAATAATTGCTTACTTGAATGAAGCCATTTTATATAGTTCAATCAAGAAAAATATATTCTTACGATTTAAGATTTAATTTTCTTGAATGGGAAAGAAACAATGTTAGATAGAAAATAAGATTTTTAAATCAAAGATTATAATTTTCTTAAAGTAGAATTAAATAATTATGTATTTTTGAAGTGACAATTACAATATTAAACTAAGACTATAATAATATTGTTGAAATTTAAAATTATTAAATTCTTCTAAGAAAATATTATAAATTGTTGCATATATACGAAACAATGAACGCGTTAGTTTAAGTACCTATATAAATTTTGATTTGACAAAATTTTATATTCTTTCTGTGTAACTAAACTAAGGGGAGATCGATATACTAAGATTTATTATTTAATACATGTATTTTCCTCGCGGGATTTATTGTATTTTTTTCTGGGAGGGCCCCGTTAGCCTACAAATTTTTTGCCAACAGTGTCGTTTGCCGACATCCCGTTTGCCGACATTCCGTTTGCGCACAAAAATTATTGCCTACAGATCGATTGCCTACAAACTCTATTGCGCACAAATAAAAAATTAAGAAATGGATGTACGTTTGCACACACGACAATTTGCGCACACATAGCATTGCACACATAATATTATTGCCTACAGATCGATTGTCTACAAGCTCTATTGCGCACAAATAAAAAATTAAGAAATGGATGTACGTTTGCACACACGACAATTTTGCGCACACACAGCATTGCACACATAATATTATTGCCTACAGATCGATTGCCTACACGCTCTATTGCGCACAAATGAAAAATGAAGAGACGAATGTACGTTTGCACACACGACAATTTTGCGCACATACAGCATTGCGCATATAATATTATTGCCTACAGATCGATTACTTACATGATCTATTGCGCACAATAAAAAAAATTAAAAGACGAACGCACGTTTGCACACATAATATTATTGCCTACAGATCGATTGCCTACAGGTTCTATTGCGCGCAATAAAAAAATGAAGAGATAAATGTACGTTTGCACACACGACAATTTTGCGCAAACACAGCATTGCACACATAATATTATTGCCTACAGATCGATTGCCTACATGCTATATTGCGCACAATAAAAAAAATTAAGGGACGAACGCACGTTTGCACACATAATATTATTGCCTACAGATCGATTGCCTACATGCTCTATTGCGCACACAAAAAATTAAGAGAAGGACGCACCTTTGCACACGTGACAGTTTTGCGCACGAAATCACATTGCACACGGAATATTATTACTTATAGATTGATTGCCTATAATTTTTTGAAAGTTCTATGTATATTAAATCAAATAAACTATGGTTTTAGAAAATTAATGAAAATTAACGTTGTAATCTTCTTTTGACAAATGATAAAACATTGTAAACGTAACATACATGAAACGTTGACGCACACACGCACGCACGCACGCGCACGCACACACACACACACACACACACACACACACACACACACATATGCACGCACGCACATGCATACGTCTATATGCAAGACTCAATTTCATGACTTTCAATTTTTAATGATATGCTTTTAGAGATAAGTATGTTGTATTTAAGATTGTGGTTTCGTGGGAAATAATCTGAGAATGAGAGTTATGCGGAAGAGACTCTTTACGCAATTGTAAAGCAAAATCATATTTATATTCATAATCATATTCTGCAATATTCTTTATTACGGAAATTCAATTTAGACATATCACAATTTTTTATTCTACAAACACGCTCTTTTATAAACACATGAATTTTTTTGTACATTAGTTTTTTTCATGTTTAAGGAACATAATATGTAGAAGATCTTGATTTCGCAAATTTAATTTTAAAAATAATTTGACAAAATATTCTTACATATCATTAGATATGTAAGATTCAAATAACAGGAAATCTACCAATCATTTAAACTAAATTAACCACTGAAAATATAAAATAAAAATTGTTTATAATATATGAAAATATCATTACAATATCATAAAATTAATCATATAATATCATAAAATATCAAATAAAAATTTAACATTATATTAATAATATTATGTCACATCAATAATATTATGTTATAATAGCGCGAATACAATTAATATATTCCTCCCGACATAACGGACATTTTTTATCTTCTAATCGTTGCTCGCAATCATTGCAAATACACAAGTGCCCGCATGGCACAAACATATGTGTTGCAGTTGTGTTCAAACACGTGCAACATGCATTGCGTATGTGTTCGTTTGATATTGGACTCGACGGAACAGGATGAAAAGGTAAATTCTTCTGTTCATCGTCGTCTGAATTATCCAGAGCACCGTAATCATCCTCTGGGATATCAAAAATACGTTCATCTGCCAAGTATATAAAAAAATTTATTAATAATTGATAATAATATTAATAAAATATAAATAAAATATGTACACACATACACATACTTTCATTTATCATTTCATTTTCAATAACTGTCACACTAGCGATCAGCTCCTCTGTTCTTCCGCTTCCTTCGGTATTCGAAGTCTCTGAAATAATAATAAATCATAATGCATTATAGCAGATTAAGGAAATGGCATCGTATCTATTACAATGGACGTTTTATTAGTGAAGGTGCAAACTTAATAATACATTAAACAATATAAAGAGATGTATCAGCGATGAATAATAAAAACATGTAATTTCTCACCTTCCACTTCTTGACGTTGATTTGATAATCTTGCTAGTCTACCGCGTCGTCCGCGACGACTAGGAGGCCTGCCACGACCTCTCCTTCCTCTAACCGCAGGTACAACGTTTAAATTAAGAGTTCGAATGTCTTCAGATGCAGCTATGAAAAATATAAATAACTAAATGAATATATGCATATACACATGCATACGCGCATGCACATACATTGTGAGAATTATCGCAATAGTAGCGAGTTTTTTTGCCTCAAATAAATGCTATTATTTTAGAAAATTTATGAATATGCCTATGTATATTCACATAAAGTGTGACGCAATTCGCAATTTATCTTATTAATTTGGAATTACATCTTTCTTAATGAAAATATCGATAAGAAAAATGTGATTCCAAATTAATAAGATAAATTGCGAATTGCGGCACACTTTGTGTGAATATATACACGCGTATTCCAAATTAAAAGTGATTAAAAAAGAAGAATTGTTCACAAAGTAATTGTAAATTTTAAAGAGAAACCACAAATAACTTTATGCTGACAATGAGAAAAAATTAAGCGATAGACAAATAGTGCATAAGCCAGATTAATTCGCAAAAAAAATATCTTTTTTCTTAACTACGAAGTACATACCTTCTAAGGTATTAGTGATAAAATCATCAGCTTGGGTCACGGACGACGCAATTGTTCTAGCAACTAGAATATACAAAAATTATTTATATAAACATTTCTCCTTCATCTATACGATGCATATTATTGAAGGTGAGCTAATAAAGCAGTCTTTTGCGTACAAATATTTTTATTATTTACAAAACAATAACGAAGGAATTTTAACTTTTAGAAAATAATCTAAGCGCAAATCGAAACATTTTCGTATTCGTATTGTTGTTATAAAGAATTAAAAATATTTATGTACAAACAGTTGCGTCAATAGATAACACAAAGTAAGAATAACTGAAATTGTAGAACCTACTTGGAAACGAATGTTAGAAACAAAAAGTCATTTCTTTACCTCTCTGCAGATTGCGACCGCGTCTACGAGGTCTTCCGCGACCACGCGGAGGTATTCCATTTGTTCTTCCAACATCCGCTAGCGGCATTGAATCGGCAATAACCGTTATATCCGATGCTATTAATTGAATTTAAGAGATTAATTGAAAATAAGAGACACATGTAATAAAATCAGAACAGGATTACGCATTATAATTTAGATATAAGTATCTTAGAAAGAGAGAGAGAGAGAGAGAGAGAGAGAGAGAGAGAGAGAGTGTGTGTGTGTAAAAGTTTTATATTTAGTTAATAATTAGGAGGATAAAATTTACCTGTAGTTGTACGGTCTCGCTCGCGAAATCTTCCAGAGGTATATCGTGATAATCTATTTGACATTTCGTCTCTATCGATTGTATGTATCAGATTTATTACGTCCTCTTGATTTTCAATGTCAACATGTGACACAAGCACAGGTCGTTCCACTGTAAGTGATAAATGGAATAAAAGAAATATAAAATAAAATATATTAAAGAAAATGGAAGAAATACAAATAATAGAATAGAATTTTTAATAGAAAGATTATACTTTGTAACGTATTTTATCATATAAAATGATTGGTAAAAAATGATACAACATAGCTGTCAGAGTACATTTAAATATATGTAGAATTAATAATCCGAATTAAATGCAAGACATAACGAAAAAATAAAAATAATAAAGAAAATATTAAAATATGTGATACCTATATGCGTGTTAAACAAATCCCGGTCTGCCATTTCTTGATTATCCATATCGTCCTCTAAATCTATAATAAAAATACATTTTTTTCTCTTTTATTTACAAAAACATATATGTACATTGTTACATCATTAAAATATTATTAATATATAATATTTAAAATATGAAAATATATTCATTTCGAAACAAACCGAAATTCTCTTCAGGTAATTTTGTTGTATTGCTGAGTGCAAAAAGAAATTCCTTCAACGAATATCTACAACAATATAGAATATATAATTTTAGAATATATAACGCAGAACACACATATAATTTAACACACACACGTATCATACTTTCACATTTTTGCAATCATTTTTTTTAATCACATAAATGAGTTATTGCATTGTGTGTGCGCACGTGTATGTGTACACATCAATGCAATAACTCAATATACATACGACTCGAAAAGATGATTGTAAAATTGTAAAAGTATGACTGTTGCTTTTTATCGCAAGATTGCCTAAATAAAACAAAATACCAGTTACCTTCCGGAATTCAATAAAGATTGTGCCTTTGCAATTTGTTTGTCCCGGTTCGTGTTATATTGACTTCGTGGTCTCCTTACACTACGTCCTTCCGTCAATCTCGCAATATTTATTTCTTGATCAGCGATCAAACTAGTTAGATTGTCTGCAAAAATCATACATATTGTAGAAATATATTTATACGGTAATGCACAAAGCAACAGCAAACAATACATACGAAGAAAGTTCCAAATATTGGGATGAATTCCACCAAGTTTGCGAAAAATCGCATAATGAAAACTCTACAAAATTATTCGTCCGTATGGATGTGCCGAAAACAGAGACTTTATCTTTTAAGGGAAGCCAAGTACGTCTTAAATAAACAGTAAATTGCAGCACAGAGGGATATTCCGCTGATACTACATCGGCCTCTTCTTGAATTATTTGTAATCCTTGCTCGAACATATCCGCTGGAGCTAACGGTAAGGCCATAGTAAGACTGAGAACTTTTCTTGGAGCTGCTGTTAATCGAAGAGCTTTCCAACGTCTTAATACGGCCTATACAAAGAATAATATTAAATGTAAACTCGCAAACAAGTGAAAAATGGTAAAACTTTTAAGATTACTAAATATATTCATTTTTATTATTATAGAAAATATATACATACCTGATTGAAATGAAACCAGCAGCCAGTAAGTCGGGAATCCGGAAAAATCTCTCTTGCAATCGTCATTGCCGCACGTTCATAATCACTCATGACTAACCGGACTTCTCGCAACGCATTTGGACGCAGCTCCTTCACTTTCTGCCAAATTGCACTGTACACATCCATCGTGCGTTTTTCACATAACACAAATATGACAGCTATACCCTGAAATAAATAGATATACCAAGTTAAACCTCTGACATCAGATGTCTCTCCATCTCTGAAAATAAGATATTTGAGAATTCACATTTCACTTAAAATGTACCAGCTGTGAAAATAATGTTCATAAATAGTCTATAAAGTGTTAGGGAAGAATAAATTGATACACTTGAAGTATGAAATTATGAAATACATTTGCACAACTTATTTTTGTCAAGAATAACGCATGAACATTTTACTAGTATGTAAGAGAATTGAGAGCTGTTAAATTTGTATACTATATTTCATATATAACTTACCGTATCCATATAACGTATATGGATGGTGTACAGTTGTGCGAAGGATGGCATTTTAGGAACCACCTGGACACAAAAATATAATTTTTTTCAAAATATCACGAATTTGACAACTTTTTATTTTATTTTATTTCTTTTTTTATTGTTATCGCTCGTACTAAATAATATCAAATCTCGAATAAGCTCACCGAAAATGTACCATCCATATAAATTTCTGTAGTTGCTACCAAAGAATCTAGAAGAGCGTCACTTGTAAATATAATTGCTCTATGTCCCTCATTTGATAATATTGTACCCTTAAAGATATGTTGAACTGGTTGAAAATTCATTAATATCACATCAAGTTCGGCAATGGTATGCGGTGTTTCCGGCCTTCGACGTAATTGTTCCCTAGTGAGAACGCTTCTCATAACAGAATAAGATAGCTTTGCAGCCGCTACTGGATTTCTGTAAAAATAAAAGCAAACGCATGAGTAAAATTATAATTTGTATATTTAATTTATATGCATATATATTTATATACATACATA
>JALHBL010000421.1:0-35292 GCA_023638675.1 Camponotus pennsylvanicus
TAATTATGTTGTAATATGTAAAAGTTATCCATTGTGCTTCTTTTCTCTTTATGTTTGTTCCGTATGTTCCGACCGGAATCTAGATCGCGAAAGCCACCTATCGATCACGCAAGCCTCAGATGCTCGCGCGACCCCTCCGAAAACTCTATCATTCTTATCGTGATACATACAATTAGCGCCATCCCTTCGTCAACTGAAAAGTCCTGCGCCGTACTTTAACTGCGAGCTTGCGCCTAATTCCGGCGCGCAGGATCTATCGATCTGCCAATCCGCGATCGATTTATAATGCGTCAACAATTAATTGGTCCACGCAAGCAGGAAGAAAGCTTCCACCTTCTGCTCCGACTTGTGTGCCTTCTTCTTGTTCCGCCGTTCGTTGCTCCAACATCGCGCCGCTTCTCGGTGGTTGGTTTCTCGAAGTACCGCGAGTGAAATTTGCTGTGAGGGTTTCACGTTTCGCGTGTAATTAAAGTCGCAAATCGAAGGCGAGTTTCGTCTTGTTGGTTCCGCGCGTGGTCAAATAAGGAAAGCGAAATCTTTCTCGCCGCGTGTACGGATTCTCTGCCATCTTGGCCATCGTGGCACCGGCGAGAAATTCACGAGAGCATGTGCGAAAGAAATATTTTCCAACGGTCCGCGTAAGATCAATTGACTGTCGCGTGAATAATCAAATTCTGTGAACATTGTAAGTACGACTCCGAAATATATTTGTGACTCTTATAGTGAGAACAACTCTGATTCTTTCACACCTTCCGCGTATCGGTTCCCAGTCGGGAGCGATCCCGCACCTGATCCTGATTAATTATCCTAATTCCTATACAATGTTTATTTGGAAAAACTCTCTTTCTTTTAAAGATTTTTTATCAATTCTTTTAAATCTCTTTACAAATACATTTTATTTGATAATTTATTTATTTTTATAGGTTCTTATTTGTAATCTTCATTTTTCCTAATAGCTTCTTGTCTTTTGTATGTTCTTCTTATTTCCTCTTCCTAACACTTCAAAATATAATAAAATGTTATTTGCAGATAATGATAAAAGTTCAAAAAGAAGATGAACTGGATGCACCAATACTTGCACATCCCCGGTACTACTGCCTGGAACACAAATGTTATATCGTTATAGGTGGTCTGGGTGGTTTCGGTCTAGAATTAACTGATTGGTTAATTTTACGTGGCGCAAAAAATTTAGTATTGACTTCGCGAAGTGGGATAAAAAACGGTTATCAACGATCAAGAATAACGTTATGGCAATCTTACGGTGTGAATGTTCAAATCGTTACAGCTGCTGATACTTCGAAATACGAAGACTGTAAATCTATATTGCAATTTGCCGAAGAACAAGGTCCTGTGGATGCTATATTCAATCTCGCAGTTGTGTTGAAAGATGACATATTCAAGAATCAGCCCCCACAAGCATTCGAAGATTCCTTTATCTCAAAGGCATGGACGACGAAAAGAATGGACGAATTATCGAGAACAATTTGTCCTCAGCTCCGACATTTTGTCGTTTTTTCTTCAGTTTCATGCGGAAGAGGTAACGCAGGCCAAACAAATTACGGAATGGCAAATTCCGTAATGGAAAGAATTTGTGAAAGAAGAATGAAAGAAGATTTACATGGTTTGGCTATACAGTGGGGCGCGATTGGTGACGTTGGACTTGTCGCAGATATGCAAGAAGACGACAAAGAACTTGTTATTGGTGGTACATTGCAACAAGGAATATCTTCCTGCTTGGACACATTAGAAACGTTCTTGCTACAAGATCGGCCAATCGTAAGCAGCATGGTTGTTGCTGAGAAAAAGAAAGGTTCTGGCGAAACAACGAATCCATTTGAAGCTGTTGCAAATATTATGGGTGAGTTTACAAGTGTTATGTAAAAGATTCGCTTATACAGAATAAATTTTTATTGCAAAAAAATTATAAAAATTTAAAAAAAAATTTTAATAATTCTTATATTGCAATTTCAAGATTAGATAAGATCTGATTAAAATCATGTGTAAATATTTAATTCTTTCTCTAATTTTTAAAATAGGATTGAAAAATCCTAATATGGCGGCGCCAAACGTGTCACTGGCTGAGCTAGGCATGGATTCAATGATGGCAGTGGAGATTAAACAGACATTGGAGAGAGAATTCGATATTTTATTGACATCACAAGATATTCGAAATCTCACTTTTGCAAAACTTAGAAAATTGACAAATACATCTGAACAAGAAAAGATGAACCAAAAAGATGACACGGAAGCTAATGTAAATGATTTGGACGGTTTAAAAATATTGACTCGAAAACTTAACGATTCAGATTTGAGTCCAGAGATTTATGTAAAACTCGCTACAGAGAGGAAAGTTGCTGGGAGTGAAATATTCCTTATACCAGGAATCGACGGCTCTGCAAGTGTATATAAACTGATAGGATCGAAAATTAAATCTTCGGCGATATGTTTGCAACACGGTGTACTTAATATGCCAGGTGTTACTTCGTCAGTAATGAAATCAGCAGCATATTTTCTGCCTGTACGAAATTATAATATAATCTGTTTGAAATCTTTATTTTAATTGCTGTATTTAAACTTTAAACAATGATATATATTTAATTATACATACGCATACGCGCATGCATGCATGCGCGCCATTTTTACGTCGTTTCATACATGTCTGCTTATTTTTTTAGCACGTATTGGAGAAAATACAAAGTCAAAAAGAATTTCTAATTGTCGGTTATTCATTTGGATCTTTAATTGCCATCGAATTAGCGAGATTATTAGAAGCTAAGAATTTCTTCGGACGTTTAATACTTATAGATGGAGCTCCTGATCAAATAAAGTTCTTGTTTGAGAAACATTTTTATCATACTACCGAACAAGAGCTACAAAATATCATTTTACTTCATTTAATAAGCTTGTATTTTGACTCGAACAATGAAATGGTTAGTCAATTATTAAAAATATATTATGACTTAATTAAATAAATAACTTTTTATTGGAAAAGTTACTTATTAAATTATATATGTACAGTTAATAGAATAGTATATAGTTAATAGAATGAGAGGAAAAATTATGAAATAATTTGTTAGAATATGCTTTAAAATTATAAAAAAACTAAACTTTTTTATTATATTATTTTATTATATTATTTTATATAATCTAAATTACAAAGTTTACAAAAAAATTTTATAAAGTTTCTTTAACGTAATTTAGATTAGATGAAATAACATAACATAATATAAGCATATTATTTTATCTCAGTTTAAAATGCAGATTGTCATTTTGTTATTATCATTTTGTTGTACTAATACAATATTATTATTTCCAGCTTACATTAGAACTAAATAAGTGCAATACGTGGGAAGAAAAATTTGAATTTCTTTCTGCTCGCTTTTCAAAGAATATCAATGAGTTAACTGTTGAAAATCAGAAATTGTTATGTTCGACGTTTTACGATCATATAATCGCTATACGAGATTATTATATAACATCATTGCCACGTCTTAAATCATCTATAATCTTATTAAAACCCACACTTACGCCTATCACTTTTACTGAAGAGGATTATGGTCTACATAAGGTAAATTTAATTAGAACGTAATATTTTGTCGTTTTTAAGATTATTTTTATAAATAAAAAATATTTTTAGATTACCGAAAGTGCAGTACAAATACATTACGTGGAAGGTACTCATATCACAATAATGGATAATGACGAAGTAGTATCACTTATTAATGAATCATTGTAAATTATAAAAATATGAATAAGAAGAAAGAATGTATGTTTTCTTTTATTATTCTATTCTAACAATTAAATTCTTTTATTGTTGGAATGGAAGCTGCGAAAGATATACGTTCTATATAACGAACTTTATAATCTGTATATTTAGTTTTTATTTTGTCATGGTATATTTTATTGTTATGGTATATTGTTATGGTATATTATGATATATTATGTAATTTTTATTATTATTTTTCTAATTTATGTTTATTATATATATAATATATATTTTATATATATATATATATATATATATATATATATAAAGTTATTTTTTTGAACATATATTCTTAGGTATTTTCGTCATTCTCTGGATCCTACATATATAAAATAATAGATCAGTAATGCTAACAAATATTTCTTTTCAAATATTTCTAGTTATTACTCAATGTACAAAGAAATGAAAAGTACAGTTATTTTTTCCAGAATTTCACTTATTCACATTTATTATCAATATTCCTCAAATTCTTGGTATTTAATTTCTGCAAGATGCTTTTAAATTTTTTTGCTAACATTTTCTTCAATAATCGTATAAAGTTATTTTTTTATATGTATAATGGCTTTATATTCATTTATTTTCCATATATATATATATATATATATATATATATATATATATATCTGCTGCTTGGAAAATAAACGAATATAAAGCCATTATACATACAAAAAAATAACTTTATACGATTATTTTGAAGAAAATGTTAGCAAAAAAATTTAAAAGCATCTTGGAGAAATTAAATACCAAGATGACGAAAATACCTAAAAATATATGTTCTAGATAACATATAAAACAGATATCCTAGTACACTAAATTCTGTATAATTTCGACGAACGCCATTTAAAATTTGTTTAGCTGCTTCTGCGGCAGACATTATACCTTGATGAAAGTAACTTGATATTCTGTGGAACCTATTTTAAGAAATTAAAAAATTAGAAAAATAACAATATTTTTCTTCAGCAGGAATGAGAATTTATGTAACAAAAAATATTTCATTATAGAATATTACTCTGATTCCAATATATATTTTTCAACTGAAAATATTCTCCTCTCTTTACTTCTCTCATAGAAAGCCTTCAATTTAAACTAATAATTTATTTTTTAAGAATTTATTTAATTAGCTTAACATTGCAATTACTTGCTTACAGCATGGTTTCCTGCTTATATTAAAATTGCAGATACGGCGCTACATTTGAATCAATAAAAGTAAAAAAGACTAATTAAATCTACTTAAAAAATGATATAATTTCTAAAAACTTATCTTTTTAAAAATAGGTAAAAAAGGCGCAAGTTTATGCGACACACGCAACAAATTATTTTAATATAATTATAATATATCCTACAAAACTAATGATATAAAAAAATTGCGCCAACTAAGGATGAAAACTTGCTACAAGTTTAAATAGAAATATTAATCGAAAACTCTGTTATACAAAATGGTTGTTTTAATTTCCAAAGATAATAATATTAAAAAATTAAAAATTTATGTAAAAATTGAAAACTGGAAATTAATATAAAACAAAAAAATAAAAATTTTTATTAAAAAAAATTTTAATTAAAAAATTTGGCGCTGCCAATAAAATATTGCATATTGTAATTAAATACATATTTAAAATTGAAACATATTCTAATTAAATACATATTTAAAAAATTGACATATGTATTTTAATTATTAATTCTAATTATTTTAGTCTAACATTTAAATTTAATTATTTAATTTCTTTAATTAATTTATGTTGATTTACATTTGGATAATTTTCTACGTGGGTTAACGTCTCATAGGAGCGGCGAGTGACTAAGGTGGCAAAGTATTTATCTGCTATATAAAGGATCTCGGATTCAAGTCCCGATATAGCATGAAGGTTTTTCTGCGATATAGCCGCTTCACCTCCCCTTCCTCTCAAGAAGGCATAAGCAAATGAGTCAAAAACAGAAACACGTCTGTTTTAAAAAAAACAGGAACATATTCCTTATAGAAATTTTAAATCCTAATTTTAATTCTACATGTTTCATATAAAATTCTGTAAGAAAGATGAGAACATGAAAAACCTCATGTTCCATACAGAATTTAGAATCTCTATAAGGGATACATGTTCTTTTTTTTTTTTAAACAGCTAAGACAACAGTATCAAGATTTGCTATTGATTTCTTAATATTTTTTGTTATGTAATTCTGACAGCTTTTTCACTCTTTAAACGTTATTCCGATCCTGCTACTAAATTCAAATTTTCTATTGACATTTCTTGATTTGTACAATATGTGCTAATTAATTATATCCTTGTTACTGGATGATCTAAGAAGCAAATCAAACTCATTACATTTTTCAATATTATTTATATATTATTATTATTTAATAGAAAGAAAACCTCATTTTTATTTAAAAACTTTTGCACTTAAATTAATATGAAAATTTTACATCAAATATATTCTCTGAGCAGGATTTTTTGATTTTTTAACATTATTCTATATATTATAATACATTAAAATACAATTTTTTACATTGCTATAAGGTAGCATAAGTAAATTAAGCTATTTTCAGTTATATGTGTATAAATGCTTTTTTCAATTCGATTTGAATTTAGATAGATTTATTTGTCTAATATGCACACACCAGTTAAAATACAATAAATTATATCCAAAAATTGATAGAATTTAAACGAATTATTTAATATATTATATATAGAATAATATATCGCTTATTATATAATTTACATCTTTATTAATTCTATTATTAGTTCTATTATTATTAGTTCTTATTATTCTTTATTAGTTCTATTATTTGTAAAGACATAGCTATCTGTATTGCATGCAGCTTTGGCCTACATTTTCGGTTTAATGAATATATATAATTTCACTCACGCTTAGTTTTACCATTTATATATAATCGCAGTCTGACTATTGTTTTTAGTAACGATATCAACTTAAAAACATATTAAATCTCTAAATATAAATCTTTTATTTTCACTATATCGTTTATGTTAGTATTTAAGCATGAAACTAACATATAAATTTTTATTTATTTAAAGTTTTTTCAAAATATATCAAAGACAATAATTTTCTTATTTATTTACGATTTTCTACTTATTATAATTTTCTTTTTATTTTGACATTTTGACAGTCCGCTAGAAGCATTTTTACGATTAGAGACCCTCTAATATAGAAATTACGAATTATTTTTACGATTACAGAGAGTCTCTATTTACGATTAGGGATCCTCAAGTGAGGGATGAGACACCGAGGCTGCAGGATGCGAATTGGTCGTCCGTCATTAGTGGGATACTTCCGCTTTGAGTATAGTTTAGTAAAGAATGTATAGTATATGTCAAGTTATGTAATGCATGTTTTTAAAGTTTAGTTAAAAGTTTTTTGTTATATTTATTGAAAAATTAATAAAGTGAATTAAATAAAAAATAAAAATGTAAGTGTATATATGTATATATATATATATATATATATATATATATATATATATATATAAGGTCGGAACCCTTGAATATTTCGAAAAATATAAGTTTTATCAAAAAATGTTTCAGACAAAAGTTGTAGGGTTTAAAAAGTTCTATTTCTGGCAATATCATTTTGCTTTTTAAAGTTTAAGTTAAAGTTTTTTGTTATATTTATTAAATTATTAATAATTTAATTAAATATAAATATTATTTATTTTTCAATTATCTCATTTTTACTACAAAATATATATCATTGGTTAAGAAAATACATAGTTGTTTTGAAGAAAAAATATGTAATTTGCAATTAACAATTCCATATTTTTTCTTAAAAACAACTATGTATTTTCTTTACACCAATTGATTCCTCTCATTATTTTGTACGTAAAAGTATTGAGGTAAGATAATTGAAAAATGAATATTTTACAAGATATTTTACGGTTTATGTAAAATTAAGAAATTATTTCAAGCCTTATAACTCAAAAAGTACTTAACGAAAAGATACTTAATTATAGTGTTTTGGAAAGCTCTCGAGATAAGCTACAAGAATGTGCAAAAATATTAGGGTGTTCCATTTAAAAATTGAAGTGACCTTCACGTGACCTTCCAGTGACTCTTCAAGATCAAAATGATATTGCCAGTAAATAGAACTTTTAAACCCTACAACTTTTGTCTGAAACATTTTTTGATAAAACTTATATTTTTCGAAATATTCAGGGTTCCGACCTTTTTTATACACCCTGTATATATATATATACAGTGTATATATGTTATATATATACGTATAGTGTATATATGTATATATATACATATATATATATATATATATATATATATATATATATATATATATACCCCATCAACACATAAACGTTATGTAAACGTTTAAAAAACGTTTTTGGTTTGTTAACCTGCCGAATGGTTTGTTTCTATAACGATAAGAACGTCCTGTGTAGAACAGTTAAGTCCAAAGACGCCGTATGTACGTTTCAGAAACGTTCAGATTCGAATCTTACCTCCTCTCTCGTAGAGGGCCTAGGACTTACAAGTAAAAACCAATGAGAAGCTCAGACACGCGTAACCAATCAGAAGCTTAGTATCATCTTAGGCATCATTTCGCATTAAGCATCGTGTCGCCTACTAACCTTATACCATTGAGCTCTACGCATACGTTCAATGTGCTTTTTAAATAAAATTTAATATCTTTTGAAATATTATAATATAATTATCTTTTTTAAAATATTAAGAAGAAGCCTCTATAATGAATGGTAAGTATTATCTTTGTATTATTTTGCTTTTTTAACGGTAAACTGTTTTTATGTTTTTAATGTAGAAAATGCAGGGTTGGGAAGTAACGCGTTACTTGTAACGCCGTTACCGTCATAGTTACTTTTTTTGGTAACGGACTGGAAACGGCGTTACATTTTTTTTTCTGTAACTGTAACGATAACGTAGTTACATTTTTTTAGTAACGATAACGAATTTAACAGTTACTTTTACCGTTACTTTTCATATTTTGAAAATACTTATGACATCGTATTTCTGTCATATTCAATTTTTAGTCATCGACTGACATTCATATAAAATTCGATAATATTTCGGATGAAATTTATTGCTCTGAGAGGTGTCTGTGAAGCTGATACAACAATCTACGAATTTAAAAAGATACTAAAAGTTCTGATAGCACTTTTCATAGTTCTACAGTTCCTGATAAAAATTAAAGAGTTCCGCATTCCTTATATTGAAAAATCGAAATCGAAAAAATGTCGTGTTAACTTCGCGAATCTAGCACGACACTCTTCCCTCTAAAGAATCAAAACGCGTTGATATTATTATTTTTAGCAAGAGTTTCCAATAATTCTGCTATATTTCAGCCTATATATGCAATTTCAGATCGATATTTCAATAATTAATAATTTTTTATGAATTTTTAATGTCCTCGACCAGCACGACACTTAGTAAAAATGTGCGCTGATGATTTTCCCTAGTTTTAACGGCAGTTCTGAACAGTTCTATAAAAGTTCTATTCTTTAGAAACATTTTTTAAACAGAGAGATTTTTTAAATAATTATTTATAAAATCGTAAACGGTCGGAGCTCTGCGTAAAAATGTTTCTAAAGGACAGAACTTTTATAGAACTGTCCAGAATTGCCGTTAAAACTAGGGAAAATCATCAGCACGACACATTTTCACTAATTGTCGTGCTGATCAAGAACATTAAAAATTCATAAAAATTATTAATTTTTGGAATATCGATCTAAAATTGCATATATAGGCTAAACTATAGCAGAATTATCGAGAACTGTTGTCAAAAATAATAATTTTCATCGCGTTTTATTACTGTAGAGGGAGAGTGTCGTGCTGGGTAATTGTAAAAAATTGTTTAAAAAATAGTAAACGATCGGAACTCTGCGTAAAAATGTTTCTAAAGGATAGAACTTTTATAAAACCGTCCAGAACTGCCGTTAAAAATACGGAAAATTATTAGCACATTTTCACTAAATGTTATGCTGATCAAGAACATTAAAAATTCATTAGAAATTATTAATTTTTGGAATATCGATCTGAAATTACATATATAGGCTGAACTATAGCAGAACTATCGGGAACTCTTGCTAAAAATAATATTTAACGCGTTTTGGTACTTTGGAGGGAAGAGTGTCGTGCTAGATTCGCGAAGTTAGCACGACATTTTTTCGATTTCGATTTTTTAATATAAGGAATGCGGAACTCTTTTTAATTTTTATCAGGAACTGTAGAACTATGAAAAGTGCTATCAGAACTCTTAGTATTTTTTTGAAATTCGTAGATTGTCGTGCCAGCTTCACAGACACCTTGGAACAATTAATTACATCATGGTCAATCACAGTTATTTCATTCTGAGGAATAGATGTGATTAGCCAGCTTTTAAGTTTGACGTAATATTGGACGAGAGCACAAAAAGATGTAATTTAGTGTTTTATATTTATGGAATTAAAATTTTTTTATTTACTGTGAAGTTACTGTTAAGAGCTTTAAATCTTTTCTTAAATTTTTTCGGTTTTGTAAATTTAAAATAAAGAATTTGTTGCTTTTATTTATTTTTAATAAAATATTACCAAAGTAAATTTTTTATTTAATTCTATCTTGTTTTAACATTAAAAGTAACGGGAAAAGTAAGAATTGTTATTTTGAAGTAACGGTAACGATAACTAGTTATTTTTAAAAATAAGTAACTAATAACGGTAACGAGTTACTTTTTTTACTCGGTAACGAGTAACGGTAACGAGTTACTTTTAAAAAGTAACTTTCCGTCCCTGAGAAAATGATAATTTGTGTTACAATTTTATATTATTTTTCTCAGGAAATCTTTATGATAATATCAGAAAGAGAACTTTAATCTGACTATTCAGCTAAAAAAATATATATATTCTTACATTACAACCCAGATAACCAAATCTGTTAGAACAGATTTTCGTTAAATGCCCATTACAAATTTTAAAGGCAGAAAGATTACAGTTTGTGTAAAGAAACTGATATATTCGATTATGTTGCCAGCATGTCAGCAGAAATACAACAAAATCTGTTCACATGACTAAACAAAAGATTGTCAACAGAAACAAGCAGAACTTGTTAATATAATTGACGGCAGATTGATAGCAGAAATTGAACAGGATCTGTGCGGTGCAATTTGACAACAGATTGTCGGCAGAAACCGAGCAGGATCTGCGCAATGAAATTTGATGTCAAATTATCGGCAGAAATCGAGTAAAGTCTGCAGATATAACTGACGGCAGATTGATAGCAGAAATTTAACAGAATCTGTGAGGCGCAATTTGATAGCAAATTGATAACAATAATCGAGCAGGATCTGCGCACACAATCTCTGATAGCATATTGACGGCAGAAACGGAACAGGGTTTGCATGATTCGATAGTTCCTTTACTTACCGTTACGTGAGCTGTACTTTCTCGTAATCTAATTTCTGTCAGAATTATATATAAAGTCGCGAATATGAATAAAAGACTAAAAATATAGTAATTATCATTTTAATTTCTATCACTTTAATTTCTGATATCTGATACAAGCAGATGAGATTCAGAATATTAAACTGATTGGAATCAATATGATAAATGGAAAATTATTCATGTATTGCCTATTTGAGGCATAAAGCAAGAATTTAATTCTAAATAAATTACATCTCCAATTTTACAAGTTACATTTACTTTTATCATTTACTTTATTATTAATTTAATTTAATTAAATTAGTCCTTCTCTATATGAGATATAACTACGATATAACATATATTACATTAACATATATTACGATATAACATATGACATATATGTCATTTTAGAAGAAAATTGTAATTAACTTGCCGATAATATTCTTATTTAGCACTTGTAATAATCAATTTTGTTGCATTTATATAATATTAATAAAAGTAAGCGCAAATCTTGTGCAGTTTCTGCTGTCAATTTGCCATCAGGTTGCATGCGCAGATTCTGCTCGGTTTCTGCCGACAGTTTGTTGACAGGTTATGTTTTACAGATTCTGTTGCCAAAACAAAAGCTTAATGCGGACACAGATGACTACGGTTCTGGTGTGGGATTCTGATCGAATTTGCTGCCAATCTGCTGCCAACCTGCTAACATTTTGTTTACTGGGCAGTTTTCACTTTTTTACTTTAGACAATATTGTATTGAACATAATTCACACAAAACATATATATATATATATATATATATATATATATATATATATATATACAGGGTGGACCATTTTAACATTTAATGGAGAATAACTCGAAAACCAAGCCTGGGAGAGAAAAATATTTCAGACAAAAGTTGTTTGGTTTCGAGGGGGCCATAAGATGGTACCATTCGTTTGACCTTGAAGAGTCATTTTAAGGTCACGTGAAGGTCACCTCAATTTTTTTAAATAGAACACTCTATATATTTTTGCACATTCTTGTAGCTCATCCCGAGCGCTTTTTAAAACACTATAATTAAGTTAGTTTTCATTAAGTACTTTCCGAGTTATGAGGCTTGAAATAATTTCTTAATTTTACATAAACCGTAAAATATCTTGTAAAATATTCATTTTTCGATTATCTTACCTTAATACTTTTATGTACAAAATAATGAGAGGAATCAATTGGTGTAAAGAAAACACATAGTTGTTTTGAAGAAAAAATATGTAATTTGCAATTAACAATTCCATATTTTTTCTTAAAAACAACTATGTGTTTTCTTTACACCAATTGATTCCTCTCATTATTTTGTACATAAAAGTATTAAGGTAAGATAATCGAAAAATGAATATTTTACAAGATATTTTACGGTTTATGTAAAATTAAGAAATTATTTCAAGTCTCATAACTCAAAAAGTACTTAACGAAAAGGTACTTAATTATAGTGTTTTGGAAAGCTCTTGAGATAAGCTACAAGAATGTGCAAAAATATATAGGATGTTCCATTTAAAAAAATTGAAGTGACCTTCACGTGACCTTCAAATGACTCTTCAAGGTCAAACCAATCATACCATCTTATAGCCCCCTCGAAACCAAACAACTTTTGTCTGAAATATTTTTCTCTCCCGCGCTTGGTTTTCGAGTTATTCTCCATTAAAAGTTAAAATGGTCCACCCTGTATATACAGGGTGGGCCATTTTAATCTATGCACCCAAATTTCTTTGTACCTAAGACAGATACGGAAAAATGATTTAGACAAAAGTTGTTTGGTTTCGAGTGGGCTATAAGATGGTATCATTGGTTTGACCTTCAAGAGTCATTTGAAGGTCACGTGAAGGTCACTTCAATTTTTTTAAATGGAACACCCTATATATTTTTGCACATTCTTGTAGCTTATCTCGATAGCTTTCCAAAACACTATAATTAGTACCTTTTCGTTAAGTACTTTTTGAGTTATGAGGCTTGAAATAATTTCTTAATTCTACATAAACCGTAAAATATCTAGTAAAATATTCATTTTTCGATTATCTTACCTTAATACTTTTACGTACAAAATAATGAGAGGAATCAATTGGTGTAAAGAAAACACATAGTTATTTTTAAGAAAAAATATGGAATTGTTAATTGCAAATTACATATTTTTTCTTTAAAACAACTATGTGTTTTCTTTACACCAATTGATTCCTCTCATTATTTTGTACGTAAAAGTATTAAGGTAAGATAATCGAAAAATGAATATTTTACTAAATATTTTACGGTTTATGTAGAATTAAGAAATTATTTCAAGCCTCATAACTCAAAAAGTACTTAACGAAAAGGTACTTAATGATAGTGTTTTGGAAAGCTCTCGAGATAAGCTACAAGAATGTGCAAAAATATATAGGGTGTTCCATTTAAAAAAATTGAAGTGACCTTCACGTGACCTTAAAATGACTCTTGAAGGTCAAACCAATGATACCATCTTATAGCCCCCTCGAAACCAAACAACTTTTGTCTGAATCATTTTTCCGTATCTGTCTTAGGTACAAAGAAATTTGGGTGCATAGATTAAAATGGCCCACCCTGTATATATCTAAATAAAATTTTTTGCACTTGAAATAAAATAAAATGTTTTAATACAAATATTCTTTTAAGCTGGAACAAGATTTTGAAACATTACATCCAGATCGTAATTTAAAACTTTATATTGCTTGGCCATGATTATCAGAATTTGTAACTAATAGAGTAAATTCTAAAGCTAAAAGCATTTGGATAATGTTGCGACACCTGGTAAGATTTTAATATTTTATTTTATAGTGATATTGTCTAATAATTATATTCAACTTATTTTTCTAGTAATATATTTTATATTTCTACAGAGGGTACCAAAGTTGTAATTCCATTATTAATGCCTCATTTATTCCCTATAATCACAGTAAAAAAAGGTAAACCAAGAGATTGGAGACCTTCTAGAGAAGAATGTGAAGAAGCATTTCTTTTACATGTGAAGGTAAATATGCAATTAAATTGAATACACTTTCCAATTTTTCCTTTTCCACACGTTAGATTCTTTGGAATTTAAATCTATGTTATATTACAATAAAATTTGACTTTTCTAAAATATTATACTAGAAATACGTTTATATTTTGCAGACAATTACTGATCTGGATGCTAGATTAGAAGAGCGAGCGAAAAAATTGAAATCATTTGGTCTGACCTCACAGCCCGTTGCAGTGATAGTTGGTCCCAACTTTGATGAAATTTATCAGTGCTTCGTTGTAATCAACGAGTTAAGATATCAGGTAGAAACACCACTAAAAAGTGTAGACTTCGTGTTTAAATCATGTAATGCTTTAAACCTTCAATATCCTCCCGAAGTAGGACAACTCTTTTTGCAAAGAGCTATATGTATATATATATATATATGTAGGAATGGGTCTGACGCGTGTCGTTTAGATAGCGACTGACCCAAGAAAGTAGTGCGCGTAGAGAAGCGGGCGTGCGTGCATGCGCTGCGCGGTCGAGAGCCGAATTAAGGCGAGTGAGTCGAGGAAGAGGAGAGCGCGTGTTAACCGCTCAACGACGCGATTAAATCAGAGTTATATCTTAGCATATCTTATACAGCCGTGTTCTTTCGTAAATATACCATTCCTTGTCATCGAATTTCTTGTCATTTCATAAATTCCTACAAAAGTTGGGGGCTCGTCCGGGATTTATACCAAGAACTAGATCGACAAGGTTAGGATAACGGAAGATACACAGCACGAAAAATAACCAGCCTATCAGTTGAAATGAGCAATTCTAAGAAGCCAGATGAAAGTAGCAGGACGAACGCCGAGCAAGATGGCTCAAGGACGATGAACATCGAACAAGGGTATGGTTCGAAAAAGGAAAAGTCAGAATCTCGAGGTAAGTCGCGAGAGATCAAAAGATATGACGACCAAACCATTAACGAGATGAAAGTCAGCGAACTTAAAGATGCTTTAAAGAAGTTGAACGTTGTCACCACAGGCAATAAAAATGAATTAAGAATAAGGCTGCGGAAGGTGCTAGCACAGCGAGGTTATGCAGAAGCAGCGACGACGGCCGGACAAGAGGTTACGGCGAACGATGCCGATACAACGGACGGCGAAGAAGGAACGAGCGAGGACAATACGACTAGTGAGGAGAACGCAGAAGAGAGCCGAAAGAAGCAGCATGAAGCAGCGAAATTGAATCATCGCTCAGGACAGGTTAAACACACGGCACCGCGCAATGAAAGAGGACAGAGTGCCAGAACAAAGCGTGAAAAGGAAGTACGACTCAAAGAGGATAGCGAAACAGAGGAAACGTCGGATTCGGATATTTCGGTCGAACGAGGGAGTAGCGAACGGCTTCGACGTCGACCACCGGACGCTCATAGAAGATCGAGACATGTACGTAGCGAGTTCACTATCAAAGATGTAGAGGGCAGTCTAACCTATTTCACGGGTGACGACAAACTGCCGATTGAAAAATGGATTGCAGAGTTCGAAGACGCGAGTGATTTACTTCAATGGAACGAGTTGCAAATGTTGATATATGGCAAACGCATGTTAAAAGGATCTGCGAAACGTTTTATATCGTTCGAGAAGAACGTTACGTCATGGAGTGCTCTCAAGAGAAAGTTAAAAAAGGAATTCAAAGTAAAACTAAATAGTGCATTAATCCACAGCCAGTTGTATAGGCGTAAGCGGCAACCCGGAGAAAGTAGCAGACAATACATCTATGCTATGCTAGAAATAGCAGAGCAAGGATACATCGAAGAAGATGCGCTGATACAATATATAGTCGATGGATTGCCAGATGAGGATAGCAACAAGACTTCGCTATATGAGGCGTGCACGATAAGCGAACTGAAAAAGAAGTTGGAAGTGTATGATCGTCTGAAGGAGAGAATACAAAAGAAAAAAGCGCCCATGAAGAAAGATAATCCCAAGGCAGGGACGAAGGACGCTAGAAAAGAGAATAAAGCAAGCAACAAGTCGTCAGATAAGAAGCATTGCTTTAATTGTGGGTCGTCAGAGCATGACGTTAAAAACTGTACAGACGCAGATAAAGGCCCAAAATGCTTTAAATGCAACTGCTTCGGACACATAGCTTCAAAATGTAATGCTAAGACGAATTCTTCTCTAGAAACGACACCTGCTACCGTAAGTTGTGTGAACAGCGTGGACGATGAGTTCATCATGGTCGATATCAAAGGACGGAAGTCACGTGCATTGCTCGACACAGGGAGGCCAGTAAGCATAATACGAGACGACGTATATAGTAGCATCGGCGAGCCTAAGCTAAACAGAACGACTCAAGTTCTCACAGGACTAGGAAACGCTACTACCAAGCCCAGCGGTACTTTTCTGTTGAAGTTACACATAGGTGACGATAGCTACGAAATCAAAGCATTTGTAGTCCCCACGAACTCAATGACGTCCGAGTTGATACTAGGACGCGATTTTTTGCAAGAAGCGGAAGTTGTTATAAAGCGAGGACAAATCGAGGTCAGACGACTTCCAGTTGAAGAGTACGCCACTGAAACAACGAAGGCGGATGCTGCGGAGAAAGAAGATTCGGAGAGCCAAGGATTTGATGTGTTGACGGTGATGCCCCGCATTACGGTTAACGAAATCGAAGCGCCGCCACGTTATAAAGATAAAATCGAGACGATGATAGCAGAATACGAACCCAAAAAGAATGTCAAGACGTCAATCGAAACCCGGATTGTTCTGAAGGACGATATTCCAGTCAGTCATAGTCCACGTAGATTAGCACCCAAGGAGATGAAGATATTGGACGAACAAATACGCGAATGGTTACGATTAGGTATAATTACGCCTAGTAATAGCGAATACGCTAGCCCAGTTGTTATTGTACGAAAAAAAGATGGTTCAAGTCGTATATGTATTGATTACCGAGCGTTGAACAAAAAGATAGTCCGTGATAAATATCCGATGCCTTTAATTGAAGATAAAATAGACGCGCTAGTAAACTTTAGAGTTTTCTCAATACTAGATTTAAAGAACGGTTTTTTTCACGTACCGGTCAGTAGTGAAAGTCGAAAATACTCGGCCTTTGTAACGCCAACGGGCCAGTACGAGTTTACAAAGACGCCATTCGGACTTTGTAACAGTCCAACCAGTTTCTTAAGATTTGTACATGAAATATTCCGAGATTTAATTCAGAGGTCAATAGTTTTTATGTATATGGACGACATAATTATCCCCGGATACGATGAAGAAGACGCGTTTCCCAGACTTATGGAAACCATAGCGGTAGCGGCCGAAAACGGCCTCGATATTAATTGGAAAAAATGTAAGTTTTTACAGAGAAGCGTCGAATTCCTGGGTCACGTAATAGAGGAGGGCTGCGTTAAACCATCACCATCGAAAATCAAAGCAGTGCAGGGTTTCCCTCAGCCTAATACGCTCAAACAGCTCCAATGCTTTCTAGGACTTACGGGGTATTTCAGGAAGTTCATCGAAGACTATGCTAAAATAGCTTATCCCCTGTACGAATTAAAAGAAGGGCAACACTTCAATTTCGGTCCGGCACAGCAGTTAGCTTTTTCGCGGTTGAAAGATGTTCTGTCGGAAGACCCGGTGTTAAGAATATACGATTCAGAAGCTATCACCGAATTACACACTGATGCGAGCAAACAAGGGTACGGTGCCGCGCTTCTTCAAAAAAAGTCTACGGAAAAATATTTCCATCCCGTGTATTATTTAAGTCACAAGACGACCGAAGCCGAAAAGAAGTGGTGCTCTTATGAGTTAGAAATACTTGCTATCATTAAAGCTATTAAAAAATTCAGAGTCTATCTTTTAGGAATTAAATTTAAAATCATTACAGATTGTCAGGCTTTTCAACGCACATTGTCTAAAGAGAATTTACCGCCTAAAGTTGCCAGATGGGCTCTAATGTTAGAAGAGTTTGATTATGAGATCGAGCATCGATCCGGTGAGCGAATGAAGCATATCGATGCGTTAAGTCGATTTCCAGTAATGTTAATAGAAGACACGGTCTTAATGGCGATTAAAAGCGAACAAGATAAAGAAGAGCGACTGCGAGTGATTAAACAATTACTAGCTAAAGAACCTTATGAAGATTATTCATTAGAAAACGGACTACTCGTGAAAAGAAGTGGTACCAAAAATGCTGTAGTATTGCCGTCAAGCATGTGTCACGATGTTATCAGAAAAGTGCACGAGAACGGGCACTTCGGTGTGAAAAAGATGAAAGAAGCGATTCAGAATGATTACTATATTCCGAAGTTAAAAGAAAAATTGGAACACTATGTAGAATGTTGCGTACCATGCATCTTAGCGGAGAAAAAGAAAAGTAAAAAGGAAGGTTTATTAAGGCCAATCCCAAAAGGTGATGCTCCCCTAAATACTTATCATATAGATCACTTAGGCCCTATGGCGAGTACCTCTAAGTTATATAAATATTTGCTTGTAATAGTAGATGGGTTTTCTAAATTTGTATGGATTTATCCAACTAAGACTACCAATACAAAGGAAGTTCTAGACAAGTTGACGGCCATGCAACAGATTTTTGGTAATCCACAGAGAATTATCACTGATAAAGGTACAGCATATACATCTTCTCACTTTAATGACTACTGTACAGCGGAAAACATAGCACACGTTACAATAACCACAGGCGTGCGGTAATGGGCAGGTAGAGCGAATACATCGCATTATTATTCCTGTCTTAACAAAACTGTCACTTGATAATCCTGATCATTGGTATCGACATGTATCTAAATTACAAATGTGTATCAATAGTACTTATCAAAGAAGTGTAGATATGAGCCCGTTTGAAGCTCTATTCGGCGTTAAATTAAGACAACGTGAGGACACTCAAACACTTGCGTTAATAGAACAGGAGTATGTACGATTGTATAATCAGGAACGCGATAATTTAAGAAATATAGCTAAGCAAAATATTTTAAAAGTTCAAGCGGAAAATCAACGTACTTATAATAAGCGAAGAAAGAAAGCATCTATTTACAAAGAAAACGACTTAGTTTTTATCAGAAGGACTCAGTTTGCACCTGGACTTAAAATCAAAACACCATACTTAGGTCCGTATAGGATTTCTCAAGTTAAAGGAAATGATCGATATGAAGTTGTAAAAATCGGTGCAGGAGAGGGACCGACAATTACAACATCAGCGGCCGACTACATGAAAGCTTATAAAAGATTTCCTTCAGGGACCGAAGGAGAAGCAGGAATGGCCGAGTGTAGGAATGGGTCTGACGCGTGTCGTTTAGATAGCGACTGACCCAAGAAAGTAGTGCGCGTAGAGAAGCGGGCGTGCGTGCATGCGCTGCGCGGTCGAGAGCCGAATTAAGGCGAGTGAGTCGAGGAAGAGGAGAGCGCGTGTTAACCGCTCAACGACGCGATTAAATCAGAGTTATATCTTAGCATATCTTATACAGCCGTGTTCTTTCGTAAATATACCATTCTTTGTCATCGAATTTCTTGTCATTTCATAAATTCCTACATATATACATATATATAAATACATATATATGTAAATATATATATATGTGTGTGTGTGTGTGTGTGTGTGCGCGCGCGCGCGTGTGTGTGTATATATGTATGTATTTGTTAAGGAAGTATTTTATTATATTTTTTTTATTTCTTATATTTAAAAAAAATAGAAATAAATTAAAATTTTTAATAAGTATTATTGTTTCAGCTTTTTTATATTATATTGGTACAACAATTAATCCTTTGCTATAATAAAAATCGTTAACATATCAAATTTTAGTAAAGCAGCAAAAATAACTAACCTACATTACTTCGACAAATATACATTATTGGAAATTTAAACCATATTTTGGATTGAATTAATTAAAAAGTCATCTTTGCTATATAATGTTATCTTATTTTCAGTTATAATCATTATTTTATAGAGATTTGAAACTTGGTTACTGTAACACAGAAGACTAGTTGTCCATGTATCTCGGATGTAGATTTGCTGAGCTATTAAAATTTTTAGCTGTTTTTTTTCCGTGTATTTTTCTTATATTATATTACATAATAAAAAAATTTAATGGCGTGAGTTTTGTAATGTTCTAGTATACAGGGTGTTTCATTTTAATCGCCCCAGGCAAATATCTCGAAAAATATGGAAATTATGAAAAAATGTTTCGGACAAAAGTTGTATGGTTTCAAGGGGGCCATAAGATGGTACCATTGGTTTGACCTTGAAGAGTCATTTGAAGGTCACGTGAAGGTCACTTCAATTTTTTTAAATAAAACACCCTATATATTTTTGCACATTCTTGTAGCTTATCTCAAGAGCTTTCCAAAACACTATAATTAAGTACCTTTTCGTTAAGTACTTTTTGAGTTATGAGACTTGAAATAATTTCTTAATTTTACATAAACCGTAAAATATCTTGTAAAATATTCATTTTTCGATTATCTTACCTTAATACTTTTATGTACAAAATAATGAGAGGAATCAATTGGTGTAAAGAAAACACATAGTTGTTTTTAAGAAAAAATATGGAATTGTTAATTGCAAATTACATATTTTTTCTTCAAAACAACTATGTGTTTTCTTTACACCAATTGATTCCTCTCATTATTTTGTACATAAAAGTATTAAGGTAAGATAATCGAAAAATGAATATTTTACAAGATATTTTACGATTTATGTAAAATTAAGAAATTATTTCAAGCCTCATAACTCAAAAAGTACTTAACGAAAAGGTACTTAATTATAGTGTTTTGGAAAGCTCTGAAGATAAGCTACAAGAATATGCAATGACAAATAGTAGGTTCCATTTAAAAAATTTAAGGTGACCTTTATGTGACCTTCAAATGACTGTTCAAGGTCAAACCAATGTTACTATCTTATGGCCCCCTCGAAACCATACAACTTTTGTCCGAAACATTTTTTCATAATTTCCATATTTTTCGAGATATTTGCCTGGGGCGATTAAAATGAAACACCCTGTATATAAAAAAATATATGTAAGATATAAATTTATATTTTATATTGTTCATTTTTCACGCTAGTTTGAACAAAAAGTGCGTCTTTCATCCAAATAACGAACACACTTGGAATGTAATAATATTACAATAATATTAATAAAATAATATTACAATGTAATAAAAATATAAAATAATATTGCAATTGTACTATTGTATTTACTTTGATCTAATTAAATTCACGATTCTCCGATAATGTTCCGATGAACTTTGCATTTACGTATGATATATTGATTTAAATATGAAATGTACAATTTACATTGCATAATTCTACCTTGAAAAATGAAAAAAGCAAACTTTGTTAAGGTCAGTACGTATAATGTATATATGTGGTGTCTGATAATAACCATATCACGTCTGATCTACGGGTAGAGTAGTTTTGGACAGAACAGGAATAATTTTCGTACGATTAAACATTGGGATTAATAATCAAACAATCAATACTCAATTAATAATTAAATTTAATTATGTATTGTTTAGGAATTGCGTAACATCTCTTGGAATATCTCTTCTCGTCGCGCATCTATTCCCGCGTGGATTTTTATTAATTAATTTCTCATTAATTATCATCACACAAAATGTGAGAGAGTTTCCTTATTTGATTTGATCCACTCTATCTGCATACGAAAGGTGATATGATTATTATCAGACATGTATGTGTACAAATAGATCTATCTTTTGCATTAAATGCTTTTAAGTTTGTATATTTTTATTCGAAAATAATAAAAGAATGAATAAATTTAATTTTTCAAATTTTTTTCTTAAAAAGAAAATAAAAAGAATAAATTTTAAAAAATATCCTTTTGAAGCTATACAGCTACTAGAAACATTAAATATGTAATAAAATTTTTATCAAAAATATTATTTAAATAATAATTCAATATTTAATGATAGAAAATTAATTTTAACTGCTGCAAATTTCAAAAAGATGTTTTACTTTTCAAAATCAGTTTTTAAAATTCTATTATTATTTCTAGATATGTTTATATATTTTTTGACACTTTACATTTTACAACTGTAAATATGAATTTGAATAAAAAATTCATCTCGCTTATGAATATATTTTCTAAAAACCGTAAATTTGTACATCGCAATAATTGCACTAGCATGTTTTTTAAACTGTGTTTAAAACACTAACGTATTTTAAACCGCATATTTCCACTTTATGCATCCGTTGAACTTTGTGACATAATGCAAATGTTGAGTTCATTTCAATTGTAAAATTACACTGATTATACAATCTACACGTTTTCCGGTCAGACTATAGGATTATGAAACTGTTATATATTGAATGGTTGTGACACAGTTCATATCTGACTTAATAGTAAGACGTTTTGCTCTATGATATGAAGTAGCCATTGTGATAGTCAGTTTTATAAAGTTGTGTTTTTATTAGAATTGCCGCGCGCTGCTAGTTTCAGAAAAAAATTTTTTTTAATTTTTGAATGTGGTAAGTACAAATTTTTCTTGCTCCTTTCTGTATTTTCAATTTTTGAGTAAATTCTTTCAAAGATTATTTCTATATGCCAACTATAAATTTCATTCTCTCTATCTTTCTAATTATATATATATATATATATATATATATATATATATATATATATATATATATACAGGGTGTCCTAGACCACCCGTACACCCCTTTTCTTTCATAAACTATGCACTTTAGAAAAATATATTTCAGACAAAAGTTGTATGGCTTGAAGAGGGCCATAGATGGTGTCATTGATTTGACCTTGAAAAGTCGTTTAAAGGTCACGTGAAGGTCACCTTCAATTTTTTAAATGGAATTACCTATTTTTTATTGAATATTCTTATAGCTTATCTCGAGAGCTTTCCAAAACACTATAATTAAGTTAGTTTTCATTAAGCAATTTCCGAGTTATGAGGCTTGAAATCATTTCTTAATTTTACATAAACCGTAAAATATCTTGTAAAATATTCATTTTTCGATTATCTTACCTTAATACTTTTATGTACAAAATAATGAAAGGAATCGATTGGTGTAAAGAAAACACATAATTGTTACGAAAAAAAAATGTAATTTGCAATTACCAATTACATATTTTTCTTAAAAATAACTATGTGTTTTCTTTACACCAATTGATTCCTCTCATTATTTTGTACGTAAAAGTATTAAGGTAAGATAATCGAAAAATGAATATTTTACTAGATATTTTATGGTTTATGTAAAATTAAGAAATTATTTCAAACCTCATAACTCGAAAAGTACTCAATGAAGAAATACTTTGTTATAGTGTTTTGGAAAGCTCTCGAGATAAGCTACAAGAATATGCAAAAATATATAGGGTGCTCCGTTTAAGAAATTTAAGGTGACCTTCATGTGACCTTCAAATGACTCTTCGAGGTCAAACCAATTCGACATCTTATGTCCTCCTTCGAACCAAACAACTTTGTTCGAAACATTTTTTTCTTAAATGCTTTCCTAAAGAGATAATCTAGTGGAACTTTTAAAATGAGACACCCTGTATATATACACGGTGTCGCAGACCATCCGTATCAGTTGAATATCTCAAAAACTGAGCGCAGCAGACAAAAATATTTCAGACAAAAGTTATAAGGTTTCAAGTAACGCATTACATGGCGATATCAGTATGACCTTGAAGAGTGTTGTCAAGGTCACGTAAAGGTCACCGTCAATTTCTTAAATGGAATCCCTATGTTTTATTGCATATTCTTGTAGCTCATCTCGAGGGCTTTCCAAAACATTGTAATAAAATATTTTTCCCTCAAGTACTTATTCAGTTATAAGGCTTGAAGTCATTTCTTAATTTTACATAAACCGTAAAATATCTTGTAAAATATTCATTTTTCGATTATCTTACCTTGATACTTTTATGTACAAAATAATGAGAGGAATCAATTGGTGTAAAGAAAACATAATTGTTTCGAAAGAAAAAATGTAATTTGCAGTTACATTTTTTTTCTTAAAAATAACTATGTGTTTTCTTTACACCAATTGATTTCTCTCATTATTTTGTACATAAAAGTATTAAGGTAAGATAATCGAAAAATGAATATTTTACTAGATATTTTATGGTTTATATAAAATTAAGCAATTATTTCAAGCCTCACAAGTCGGAAAGTACTTAATGAAAATTAACTTAATTATAGTGTTTTGGAAAGCTCTCGAGATGAGCTATAAGAATATACAAAAGCATATAGGGTGTCCCGATTAAAAAGTTGGAGGTGACCTTCACATGACCTTCAGCTGACTCTTCAATGTCAAACTAATGGCACCGTCTTATGTCCTCCTCGAAACCATACAACTATTGTCTGAAACATTTTTCCCAATCTCTTTTACTTTAAGAGATATTCAGCTGCATCGCTTAAAATGACACACCCTGTATATAATTCTGAGATAAAATTTTAATATCTTTTTTCAGATTTATTAGAATTTGTAGAAAATGAATAATAATAAACGGTTCAATCCATATGTCAGCGTTGATGCAGAGGAAGAAATAGTTATCTCTGGTATCGCTGGACAATTTCCTAATTCTGATAATATAAAAGAACTTCAGGATAATCTTTTCAATAAAATGGATCTTGGTTCGAAGGATCATCAACGCTGGACCAACTGTAATAATAATAATATTTTTTCTCTATCTCGAGAAAAAGTCTACACAATAATATACAGGGTGTCAGTGAAATTTTCGCCCTCACGAAGTAAGGAGGTAGATTGGCTCAAATTAAGAATTAAGGATTTCTACTGTTTTGTGATATTCGCAATAATTAACGAATAATTAAATAAAAAATATCGGCCAATCTGCGTAAGTAGAAGCGCGTGGCGACGAGTCATCCCACTGTAATCTTATACTAGGCGCGCGGCGAAGCAGTAGGCGGATCGCTCTCCGAGACATGATGGTGGCGTGCGATATATCGCAATACCGCGCCGAAAAATGACACGTCCTTTTAGTGGCGAGAAAATGATGCGCTATCATTTCCACACCACCTTGCAGTAGATAGCATGGTGCGCTTTTTTTATAGTGGTTTCCTTCATAGGCCTATTCCACTCTCAATTTAATGTGAAAATTGTTCAAAATGCCGTTACTGTACGCTGAATGTATCGTAAATGTAAAAAATTGATGATGACAGTACCTTCACAAAAATTGATCCGTGGTTGAAAATCTTTCGATAAAATGTGTTGCACACGTTGGTAATGATACGGGCGTAATCCATTACACGTAAAGCGTGATGTACCGCGTATCGCGAAAAACCAAATTCGTGTGCCACCCGACGCACGCTAGTTCCAGGATTTTCATAAAATGCTTCAAGAATCCTTTCTTCATCTCGTACACGAAGACGCACTGCTGAACCAATTATCTCGATATTATGCACGACACCTAGTTTCACATAATTATTGCACAACACGTAAAATTGTACGTCCACTTGGTTTTCGTGCACGCCCGAAAATCATTCCACGTAAATTGCGGCCGCACGATAAATATTTTCTCCCGCTAGCCCGTATGCCACAATCATATCCGTATATTCCTGCAGAGTATACTTCATTTTCACTGTTAATTTACTACGCGAACACAAGATTTTTACTAAAACCGTTTTAGCTCTCGCAGGCTGTTGCCAGAGTGCATACGCCAGCAGCACGCAACTACAACTGAGCGACCCGTGTGAAATTGGTCCCCCAATATTAAAAAATTTAAAATTTTCTTTTTGCAAACGTTTGCCCATCGTTTGCCCATTAATGCCCTGTTGGAATTTTTGTTTGCCCCCTTTTAATTTAAAAATTATAAGCAACTCAATTTTAGGGGGACCAATTTCACGTTAGCCCCCCAATATTAAAAAATTTAAAATTTTCTTTTTGCAAACGTTTGCCTATTGTTTGCCCATTAATGCCCTGTTGGAATTTTTGTTTGCCCCTTTTAATTTAAAAATTATAAGCAACTCAATTTTGGGGGGACCAACTTCACGTTAGCTTCCCAATATTAAAAAATTCAAAATTTTCTTTTTGCAAACGTTTGCCCATTGTTTGCCCACAAATGCCCCATGGAAATTTTTTTTGTCTTTTTAATTCAAAAGTTATAGGTAAATCATTATTGAAAAATTCAAAATTTTTTTTCTCCGTTAAATTCACTTACGTATAATTTTTAAACTAAAGAGGAACAAACAAAAGTATTAATTCTACTTGGACATTTTTGTTTGTTCCTCTTTAATTTAAAAATTATACGCAAGTGAATTTGAGCGAGAAATCTTTGCTCTGATCCACACTATACGATTTTTTCATAGATTTCCGTTAGTTGATACTTAAAACAAAGCTGACCAAAATTGGCCGAGCGACGTACGCACACAGATATAGATGCATATGCCTTAATGCGCATGTCCCTTCCATATTCCCTCCATACGCTTTAAGCGCGCGCTGTGTTGCATTTGCAATCTGGCACCGCCGCACCCGACAAGTCGTTGTCTTACAGCGTATCGTCTTTACGTAACTTACGCTTTAGCGACATTCGTCGACTGACGGAGCTCTCTGTACAAACCGCATAACTGAGTTGGTTACATAACAAACTTCTTTTTTCTTCCCATATGTCTTGCAATAATAAAATAGTTTCTTTGACATTATAAAAGTAAATTTATTTTAACTAGTTGTCTTTGCTATTTGATTTTATATTTTTTTATTTGTTTGTCTAAGTTAAGCAACAATTGCTTTTGATTTCTTGTATTTAAAAATGCTGCGAGCAGCCGCTGTTTCCACAAATGAGATTATTGATGCTCTCGCAAAAGCTGATATTTTTCAAGACACAAAAGGGACACTTAAGCCGCGCTCTAACAAAGTTTGGGATGATCTTTGCGCATTATTAGAAAATAAAATTAAACGTGATACTTTATTCTTGCATGTACAAAAGGACAGAAATGGCGTACTAAGTAAAATAAAACAACAAATGAATATAAAGATACAGATGTAAAAGGACAGAAATGGCGTACTAAGTAAAATAAAACAACAAATGAATATAACAGATGTAAATGAAATAAGTGTAAATAGATCAAAAGATGATTTAGATGATCGATCTATTGAAAGTACAAGTAGCAGTGTCAGCGGAATCTGCAAAGATAATTATAATTGTCCAGATTTATTATTTGACTTAGATATAAATGATGCTTCATGGAATAGTATTGCGCCATTTTCTGTTATTTACAAGGAGAAAGGTCGATATAGTAACAAGCGTCGTTATACTGTATTAAAACAGGGTTGGACGGATGTTATACAAAAAGCTTGCTGGGAAAAAGGTAAATTATCTTGCGTATATTCTTTTAAGAGAGCAAAGATTTTTGATCGTGAAAATCGCCTATATCTAGAAACTGTTGGCAAATGCAAAGAATGCGGCACAACTTTTAAAGGACACTGTTTAAAAAAGCCCATTCCTGGTCACGGTATTAAAATTTCTGTGAAAACGACAGATACTCGAGGAATTTCCCACGTTAGCAAACGTATGCTTAAAGGATTAGAAAGACAAAAAGTTGGAGAAGAATTGCTTTCTATAAAGGCTGCTAATTGGCGTTATAAAGCAACAAATGTTATGGCATATGGAGATCCAGAACCTAGCCATTTATATAGTAGCAGTGTTCTCAGAAAAGCCCGTCAAGAAGCAAAAGATAAAGATTTAGGATTGTATAAGATTCCCGATCCTCTTATGTCATTACAAAAAATGAAATATAATGTAAAATTTGCAAGTATAATACGAGAAATAGCATTGGACAAATTTTATTGCATGTACTGGTCGCCGATGCAGCTTGATTTATATAAAGATATTATAAAAACTAAAGTACCTTTATCAATCGACGCCACTGGATCAATAGTCCACAAATTAAAAAGACCTAATGATCAATCCAGTGCAATTTTCTTATACCAGGCTATTGTCCTATCTTCAAAAGGAATATTTCCTGTTTTTCAGACTCTTTCAGAGAAGCATGATGCAAATACTATATCTTATTTTATAAAAGAATGGTTACGATCCGGCGCTCCTGCGCCGTATGAAACTGTAACTGATTTTTCATTTGCTTTATTAAACGGTATTTCCTTAGCTTTTAATGAATGTAGTTTGAAAACATATATGGACTACTGTCTACATCATCTTTCTGGCAAAAGTATTCAGACCGCAATAAAGTGCTACATTCGTGTAGATGTAGCTCACATAATAAAAATGATCACGAAGTGGAAGTGTTTCAATGACAAAGTTCCACGTATTAAAGATTTCTATGTTCGGTGTATTGGTCTTATGACAATTTGCAAATATAGTTCAGATTTTGAAAAAATGATGTCAGCCGTTCTTATAGTTTGTTTAAGTGAATTTGATGACAGTGGGACTGATTGTTCCAATCAAGAAACTTTCCTTTTAAACGCAATTCAAACATTTTCAATAGAATTGGATGAAGAAAACAACGATGATGTAAATGCCTCTACAGAATCCACTGAATTAACAGATCTCAATGAAAAGTTTGATTATCCACAATTAATAAAAATATACGATAACGCTAAATTGATAGCTGAAAAGACGCGTACATTAATGCGACCCAATCCCTATTACGCTCCAGAATTCGCAAAACATTTTATGCGATTGTGTCATTATTATGTTTTGTGGACAAACATAATGTCTGAATGCAGCAAGACAAATTATGCTATAGCAAGTTCAGCGAGATCTGAATCATATTTCAATGAAATAAAAAACATTATACTGTGCGACGACAGTAAACCTCTTAGGATTGATAAATTTATCATAAAGCATATTCGTTCAATTATAGCCACATGTAAAATTGAACGTGCTGCTTATAATGCGGTTTTAAATATACATAAAGTTTCATCAGAAATATCCAAAGCCACCGAAAGTTTAGATTGTTCTACTTTTACGACAAAAGTAGTCGAATTATCAAAAAATATGAATGATGTTTCAGAACTTTCAGAGCAACATTTACAAGAAGAAGAAATCTGGCGCGGACAGAATATAAGGAAGCCTAGTGAGCATGACAAAATGATTCCGTCTAAAAGAGGAAAGTATTTACAGGCTTGTCCAAATGTTACTTTAATGCATAATCGTCCTTTACGCAAACGGAAGGATATGATAATACAAAATGGCAATTTACTTGCTCCTGTAAAAACAGAAAAAGTAAAAGGTCAAGTTATGAATACCTGCTCATTCGATTCACTTATTGAACTAATAGTTTATGGATACTCGGATTATATTGTATATCAAAGATGTGTGAAAGCAGAATTTTCCGATTCTGAATTTTTTCATTTTTTCACACACTGCTTTTTGCAAAACAGTAACTGGATCATGGAAACAACATAATGATCTAAAATTTAAAGCAGATATAATTCCAAATGGATCCTTATCAAACACGCTAGTTCGACCAGCAATTATAGGTTAAAGTATCAAATTAAAATAAAAGAGATACTTAATAATCTCACACTAAATATATAAGTCAAATAAATAAAAAATTTAAAAAAGAATAATAAAAAATAATAAAAAATAAATAAAAATTAAAAAATAAATAAAAAATAAAAAAATAAATGCACAAAATCACACACAATACATAAACACCCATACCTACACAAATACACACATACGCACACACAAACACAAGAGGTGTAAATCCGACCGAGCAACATCCACGTTGTACACCTTGGATAAAGCTAATGCCGACGGTATTATAAATTTTGACAACTTGTGACATACAAAAATTTTATTCTAAACGAATAAACGAGAGTGAAAATAATACCTTTCTTAAATTTAATTGCGTATGATTTTTTTAACTGGAGGGAGGAAATTCCAACGGGGTATTCGTGAGCAAATGTTTCCAAAAAGAAAATTTTGAATTTTCCAATATTGATTTGCTTAAAATTTTTGAATTAAAAGGAGGCAAATAAAAATTTCAACGGGGCATTTGTGGGCAAACGTTTGCAAAAAGAAAATTTTGAATTTTTTAATATTGGGGGCTAACGTGAAGTTGGCCCCCCCAAATTGATTTGCTTATAATTTTTAAATTAAAAGGGGGCAAACAAAAATTCCAACAGCGCATTAATGGGCAAACGATGGGCAAACGTTTGCAAAAAGAGAATTTTAAATTTTTTAATATTGGGGGGCCAACTTCACACGGGTACGCGCGGCGAAGCGGTGATTGGGAAGGAAGCGGTGGACGGACTTTCCGAAACAAGATGGCGGCGCGCGCTTCTAGCCATGTGCATTGGCTGATTCTTTTTAATTAATTTCTCGAATTTTACGTGGTGTATTTCAAAATGGTATATGACTTTTTAGTTCGGTTTAACGAGATGTACTTATAGTTCTTTTTTGGACAGGTGATACAACGGACACCCTGTATATATATTTATGTTTATATATAGGTACATTTTATATATAATTTTATATAATTATATGTATATATAAACTTTCTTCCTGGTAGAAACATCATTGTTCTTTATGTTTAAAAAGATAATACTTATATCTCGTAAAATATATATTAATCATACTCAGGAATTTACAATATCTATATGCAGTTCACTTATAAATATAACATTAAAATTGACAATTAATATTCTATGTGTAATTTATACTTACATAAATTATTTTTATTATAATATGTTTGCAAATTTTTTGCGTTTGACGTTATAATGGAAGATAATCGAAATGTTGCCTATTCTTAAAAATATCTTGCCCATCTTTAAAAATGCAGTTCTTATTTATGATTTAAATATATGTTATTTTCATATAAATCATTTTAAATTTTGATAGATACCTATGAAATGCCTCCTCGAATAGGAAAAATGAACAATATAGAAAAATTTGATGCAAAATTTTTTAATATATCAGCTGCAGAAGCTCATACGCTTGATCCTGGAGCTAGAATGTTGCTCGAAAACACCTATGCAGCAATTATTGACGCAGGTGTCAATCCCGCAGAACTGCAGGGGACAAGGACGGGAATTATCACAGCAATGTCAATGTCTGATACATATCTGGATATAATATACGAAAAGCCTCATGTATGTTAATAATTTTACTATTCCAGACTCATATATGTCAACAATTTAACTCAATTCGATAAGAAAAATTGATAAGAAAAACATGCATGTATGAACGTATTAATATGTATATACAAGGATATTGTAAAAAAAATATTTTTAATATAAAAACTGTATCGTAATTAGATTGCTGGATTACCCATGCTTGGTTGCAGTAAAAGTATGTTGGCAAATAGAATTTCTAACTGGCTCAACGTTACTGGACCATCGTATAACATCGATACTGCATGTAGCTCGAGCAATTTTGCTATGGTGGAAGCTTACAATTTGATTCGATCTGGATTTTGCGACGCGGCTATTGTCGCTAGTGTCAATTTGTGCATTCATCCTTCTGTGACTCAACAGTTTTATTGCCTGGGTATGTGAAAAATAATATTATTATGTTCAAAGATGTTGTATTCGAGATTGTTAAATAGTATAACTTATTTAATGATGTATTAATTAACACAATATTTGATCTAATAGTTTCTCTTTTCAAAATATACAAATATATCTGATTCGCTTGTTTTATATATTTATCGAAGTTTCCAAATATTTGATATATTAATTAAGAAACCGGGAATAAAACAGTAAATTATATTTTTTATATTCAATCGAAATAAATTATTGATATTATTTTAGGAGTTTTATCTGGCGATGGCTACTGTAGACCTTACGATGAAAAAGGTTCCGGTTACATGCGTAGTGATGCGGCTATAGCAGTATACCTGCAAAAAGCAAAGGATGCAAAAAGAATTTATGCGATTTTTGTTTATGGTAAAACCAACTGCGATGGTTTTAAAGAAGAAGGAATTACTTTTCCATCATTAGATAAACAAAAATTATTATTGGAAGAATTTTACAAAGAATGTAACGTTTCGCCGCTTGAGTTATCTTACATAGAAGCTCATGCAACTGGCACTATAGCCGGCGATCCCGTAGAGCTTCAAGCAATCGACGAAGCTTTATGGAACAAAAGAGATTTTCCTCTATTAATGGGTTCAGTAAAATCGAATATTGGACATTCCGAAGCCGTCAGCGGTCATTGTCAAATTGCAAAGGTAAGGTTTACAAGAAAGATTTAGAAAATAGAGTTAATACATTTATGTAATCTAATGCTATATATAAATTTATATATTTTTTATATATATGTCATTTTTGATTATTTATTATAATTATTATTTATTACAATTATAAAACTAAGATATTATTATCTATGTGCATTATAATAGATATATTTCCTTTGTAAAGGTTTTAATAGCGATGGAAACTGGTATAATTCCTCCTACTATACATTTTAAACATCCACGAAAGAATATGACTGCTATTATTGAAGGAAGAGTAAAAATAGTCACTGAACCGTCAGAATGGAAGGGTGGCTACGTCGGTATTAATTCTTTCGGATTTGGTGGTGCTAATTCAAATATACTATTGAAATCAAATCCGAAAATTAAAGTCAATGAAACAAATAATAATTCTCCTAAACTTGTAGTTATATGTGGACGTACCAAAGATGCAGTTAAAATCATGTTAGATGACGTAAGTATATACTACTATTAAATAATTTAACGGAAAGGATAAAAAATATATTAATACGAAATAAAAGAATGATTTAAAAGTTTGTTTATATAAAGAATTTTAAAAAATCATTGTTATGATAAGTAAATTATATTTATTTAAATTATATTAATTGTATTAAAATAATAATTTTAATAATGACATCTAGATATAAAAGTTATAGAGATAAATTCAAATTGGTTTTAGTCAATAAAAATGAAAAAGAGAGTAGAAAATTATATGAATAGGTCTAACATATAGGTCTAACATATTAAAATCGATTGTTGAAAACTTGTCTGGAAACGCATCTGTTAATAAATATATCTATTTGGATAAAGTGACTAAATAATATCCAACATGGCAACGAAATAAATTATAGAATATTTTAAAGACAGTCAGATTTTTCAAAATCAAATATATAAAAACATTTACTTAACTAAGTTTCTAATTATAATTAATTTAAAGAAGAATAATCCATTAAAATGTTATAAGATAATTATACTTTCACAATTATATTAAAGATATAACTAATATATCTTTATAGATACAGAGTCGGTCAGTAGATGTAGAATATATATCTCTCTTACATCGTATTCATAGCGGCAATTTTAAAGATCATCCCTACAGAGGATACATAATTGCTGGATCCAAAATAACTGATAATGCAATAATTAAAAGGAGATGCAACTTATATACGAAAAGACCGATTTGCTTCATATTTTCTGGAATTGGATCTCAGTGTTTTAATATGGGCAAGTAAATCATTATATATTACAATGTAATAATAATTATTAAGATGTTTATTTGTCAATTAACGTTTAACGATTTCTAAATTATACATATATATTCTTATATACAATAAAATTATAAACAATTATAATATTTCCAGTTTGTAAAATTTTATTAAATAATTGCTTAAGTTACATTTAGATGTAAAAAGTTTATCCTTTGATACAAACTAAACTAAAATATAATAATGATACTATAGAAAGCGTATGCAAAACAAAGATAAGCGATTTCTAGAGAATTCATTTATGTATGTTTAGATTAATTATGTAAAGATATTACATTATTTAAAATAATTTATCGACAACGTATGTAATATAATTATATCCTTTTAAATATTGATACATATATATATATGTATATAGGTCGAGCTTTAATGGAATTTCCAGTATTCGCTAAAGCAATCCAAAAATGCGATACTGTTTTGAAACCTTACGATGTATTTGTCACAGATATTCTAATAAATGAAGACAAATATATTCTCGATAACGTAGTCAACTTATTTGTAGGCCTTATTGGATTACAGGTATGAACAAAAATATATTGTCTATATATATCGTGGAATTATTTTGTATTATCTAATGAAGCGCCGTATCTTTAAAAAGATTAGTATTTCATAAAAACTCAAAATTTTTGTAAAAGAAATGAAATTGAAAAGAGCCTTTCATATGTTACATAATTGTATGCAGAAAGTTAAATTTGTAGTAATATTTTAAAATATTATTTTATTTAAAAGAAAAATAGAAAGTGTTGAAATATATAAAAAAAATACGTATATTACAGATCGGAATAGTTGATCTCTTAATAAGTATTGGTATTACTCCTGATATTATAATGGGTCATTCTATTCGCGAATTGGTTTGTGGATATGCCGATGGATGCTTGACGGCTGAAGAAACCATCATGTTGGCTTATTATGTCGGTTTAGCATTTCTTAAGTCAAAAATAATAGGTGGCTTAATGGCTGAAATTAATTTAGATTTTAAAGCAATGAAGAATATGTGTCCATCAGATATCGATATAGCTTGTTACAATAGTTCGCATAATTATATTGTGAGTGGACCAACAAGCTCTGTGAGAGCATTCCTCGCTAAGCTACAGGTTTGGAAACATTTAAAAAGTACAAATAATATATCTATGCTTTTAATTACGTTCAATTAAATAAATGAATTTATTTTAAAAAAATTATTTCTGTTTAGAATAACATTTCTGTCAAAGAAATTTCCTGTGGACACATACCTTTTCATAGTCGTTATGTCGAGCCGGCGAGAGTTAAACTTTTGGAATACCTGAATCAGATATTGCCACAGAAAGCCTCTCCGAGCTCAAAGTGGGGCTTGAATATGTTGAATAAATCCTAGGGGCCTCCAAATATTCATATTTAGCAAAATATTATACAAATAATCTATTAGCCCCGGTAGTATTTTCAGAAGCTGTGCGTTTTATTCCAAACGACGCAGTGACGATTGAGATAGCTCCGCATGACATTCTACAATACATTCTTAACGATTCGTTAAAGGCAAATGTGACAAATGTCGCGTTATACAAATTCTCTCACAAAACCAAACGTTGAAATATTCTTACACGGAATAGGACAACTTTATAATGCAGGATTACAGCTGCAAATCGCAAATTTATATCCGGAAGTTGAGTTCCCTGTGAGTCGTAATACACCGATGATTTCTCATCTTAGAAGGGAATTTTTGCTTAATATAACATAAGATTCTTCAACGTTATGTTTACTACAGAAAAATA
>JALHBL010000422.1:0-40551 GCA_023638675.1 Camponotus pennsylvanicus
TTTGGCTTTGTAGTTCATGTCCACGTTTTCAATGTCCATAGAGGGAGTATCGCTTTCAGGGATCACCTAAAAACAGGCCATGACATCTCTCAATCTTCTCTCTGGCCAGTATCATAGACATAGTAAGGCCCTGCGCACAATAGGAAAAATATTAAATATTAAATATTAAATATTAAATTTATAGAGAGAAAAAGAGAAGAAAAGAGTTCCTTTCTCTTTCTCTCGTTCTATAAATTTAAATTTAATATTTAATATTTTTCCTATTGTGCGCAGGGCCTAAGTATAGACCGAGCATCCATTGTATAAGCGTTAAGTATACGAAAAGAAAGACAAAAGATGTAAGATGAGTTTCTTTCTTTTTTCAATGCCGGAGAAGTGGGGAGCACTTCTCCTTATCTCAATAGGGGAAACGACGAACCGGCGCGAGGAGATGAGGAGAAGTGCTCCCCACTTCTCCGACATTGAAAAGAGAAAGAAACTCATCTTACATCTTTTGTCTTTCTTTTCGTATACTTAACGCTTATACAATGGCCGCATTCAGCAGACTCAACTGCTAAGTAGCAATCGAACGTGATTGGTTTCTACTTTCAGGTCCGACCAATCAGCGTCGAATTACATCGGAAAATCTAGTAATGTTGCCTAACTGTTGAGTCCGCTGAATGCGGCCAATGGATGCTCGGTCTATACTTACTATGTCTATGGATAAAATGATACACGGGGGCACTCGGGTGATGTTTCCGAACGCAGCCCTGAAAATGAGCGTCGAGTGGAATCATGAAATGGCGCCTTAACAAATATCTGTCCTCCTCGCTGGATTTTTTTTCAGAAGCAGCATTTTATATAATTTAAAAGCGTAAAAAGGAACGCAGTCTAAGCGAGATAGAAGTTCAGATGGCGTTACTGACCAACTTACTTATTTCGCGCATGCGCACTCCGTTTTGGCCAACACTGACATCAAAGGTGCCGACAGGGAGTTGCGCTACTGGATATACTGTGGCTGCGGTCAAGACTGCACTACGAATGCTTTGAAACATCATTCTATCTTTGTTCTATATTCCATAAAGCCCCTTGCACAATGCTAGGCAACAGGCAATAGAAATAGGGAATAGAAACTATTCACCAATAAATACGCGGAATAGAAAATATTCGCCAATAGGAGCAGAGAATAGATACTATTTCTGTTCTTATTGCCTGTTGCCTATCATTGTGCAAGGGGCTTAAGAAAGATATGAAGAATAAAGATAGAATGATGTTTCAAAGCATTCGTAGCACAGTCTTGACCGCAGCCAATATCCTCTGATGCGTGAGTAAAATACATATGAAGTGGGGCCTGTTCTTTTTAACTGCACTAGTGCAATTAGTTAGAGTGAAAGAAAGTATGTTTGTCTTTTTCTAACTTATTACACTAGTGCAGCAGTGCATCTAAAAAGAACAGACCCGTGTATTTTTCGTATTTACACCGATTCGTTGGTTTCCATGGCAGCGGATTTGAATTGCGGAGAGTGCGTAAATATTTATATAGCGATTTATTTCTCGAGGGATTTGTTATATTTTATATGCAATATTTTATGAAACATAACGAAATATGATAGAGACGGTTGAATCTGACGTGCAAATTATTTTGAGCATTAAAGAAGGTAAGGAATCTTTTTACATAGATCTCTTAGTTTAGTTACTTTGAGTAATAGAAGTAATTTCAATTTCTGAAATCAACGTATTTTCAAAGTTATTTTTATAAAATTTATTTTTATAATTAATAATAAAAATAAAGCTACTTTAAAAAACGAAGAAAATTTACATTATAAAAGAAATTACAATTTATATTAATATTACAAAAAAGTATGAATAAATTTTTTTATAAATAAATTATGTAAATTTTAAATAGATTTTAAATCCAAAAATATTTTTATACATGAATCATTATGATTATTGCACAACCATATAAAATTTTGTGTATATTTAATATAGGAAGGGGTTTTGAACAAGTTTTACAACCAACATTATTGATTGGAACCTTAAATGGACATTCTCTAGAAACAGACAAGATAGAGCCAAGTTCAAATCCACAATATGCGACTGATTTGATTTGGGAGACCAATAAAACTGCATTAAGAAAGTAGGTATTTTATTTTATAAAGTTATACTATTAATCTTAAGACTGAATATAATACAATGTATATCATTTTATATTTAATTTGTAGAATGCGATCAGGACACGCCCCATTAAAATTAGAATGCTTTGCTTTTAAAGAGGACAAGGCTAAAGAAAGAATCGGATACGTTCTGCTAAGTATACGTTCTGCGCATACAATATCTAAACAAGGAGATTTGAATCCGAAAACAAATTGGCACAAGTTATTGGGATTAAGGAATGATCTTAAAGTACAGAAACCTGAATTACTTCTTACATTAAGAGTTGAAAATCAAAAAAGTACAAATTCAAATTCAATAATAAAGGTAAAATATAATGTTATACTTTTATATAATTAATATCTTCTTAATATAATTAATAGTAAAATAGTAACATTATAATCATTGATGACATATAATTAAAATTAGCTGCATAAACATATCAAATGTCTGTCATCAAATTGTATTATCTCACAGATAAGCAATTTGATGACAGAAAATAATGCCATTCTGCAAAATGATGAAATAATACCTTATTTGCATCCTGATGAACAATTAATCCAAGTGGGCCCTCCAAATACCTGTTGTGAATTATTCTTATTGAGTATCACAGCCACATGTACAGAAAACTTGCATCTGTTATTACCTGAACATTTAAACAATCATGATGTTGTGCATTTTTTATATCGAATTTTAGAAAATGATATAGAACTGAAGTCATTCAATATAGAATTTGAAAGATCTCGTATCTTTCATGAAAAAGTGATAGTGAGAATACAAAGTTCTTTGAATGTATTAAAACATTACCTACAATCAAAGCCAAATTTATTAATATTTTTAAAACATGAAAATAATATAATAGCCGAATCATTAGTTAATCTGCAATCATTAGTACCTGTGGACAATCTGCAAGAATTTCTCAAATGTACTACAAATGCTAGTATTATTTTACATGAACGATGTTTTCTAACTAAACTAGATACAATAGAAAAACCTATTGAAAACCAATATAAAAAATCCTATCTTGACTTACAACTTAAACTACAATATATTGGAAGTAAAATGGACATTGTGCGTGATCCTGATGTAATAATAAGTCCCAGTAATCCTATAATATCTTATATTCAATTTCATAATGAAGAAAATACAAATAACGCCGGTCAGGTAGAATAGAAACTTATCCGTTTTGTCGATAATTCTTATCTTACAGCGATTATGTATTCATATGAATATCTATAAAATATTATTTTATATCATTATCAATATTACTTTACATATAAAATTTAAAGTATCAAATTTTTTTTAGAAATGTCCAGAAATAGAGTCTCACAGAAATCCCAGCGGCGATTTTGGAAAATCTAATATGAAAGATGTATCTCATGAAGTGAAATTGTTTGGTGTAACTGAAAGCAAAAATATAAATGAACAATATGATTGCCAATGCTTAAAACATCAAATGGATAAAATTGTATATTCACGCTCCTGTAATGCAATACCTTGCAACTCCATTAATAAAGATTCTAAATCTGTAGGATCTTACAATTGCTATTGTTTATATATTTCACTTGTGGCAATAACATTAGCATCTACAAAATTATGTGGACGTCGAATTGAATTTCGGTTTGTTTAATTAAATGATTTTTTAACAATTGAATATTTTTGTTTAAAAAAATCTCTTTCGAGATTTCATGTGATATATAATCTTTTCTCATAGATTTCATCATCCAAAAACTGATATCACGTCAATGGTACATGCAACAATGCCAATTTCACCTGGTGAAAAAATTAAATTACAAGAAATTGGATGCCAATTTCACTTTATATCTACGCCAAACGAAATAAAACAATTATTAAAATCTTTTCCACCAAAGATTGGTATGTATGATACAAACGAAAGTGCTGAACCATTATCGTTATCAACGCTTGATGTAAAAGCTTTATTTCATCAAGATAAGGTAGTATTAATGTTATATTTAAAGAGAAAATAATATAAAATATTCAAAATTGAAATAGGAATCTTTTTCAGCCTGAATGTCAATATAAATTATATATGTATGATACAAATCAATATAAAATTGGTGAAATAGATATTGTACTTAAACTAGAGAATCGTGGACCACACTTTATATTAAAGAAAGAAACTATTGGTAAAAAAATATATTAAACTCAATGCTAAACTTTTCTAAATATTTGTTTTTATATTACATTGTTTAATTTTTATGTTAATAAATTATACTTTTGTATTGTTAGTGAAATAATAATATATTTTTTAAAAGATAAAAATCTAGGCCCACCAATATTGGATGACAGTTTAGCATATAAAATAGTAGATGAACTTGAAACGTGGAAGGAACGTCAAAAGGAAATGTTTAAAGCCGAGGTAAATAATAAAACGATAATGGTATTTATTTAATGAAATGTAATTTATATATATTATATATATATTAGCTCAAGAGAAAGGAAGACCGACATTTGAACATGTTGAGCGAGGAATGGCGGAAGCAGAAAGAGAATCTAGAATCAAAACTCGCATGTAGTGTCGAGCAATGTAAGATACTAGCCAACAGTTTAAATAACGCTACGGAAGATTTAAGAACGCGCAGATTAAAAAGTTTGGAAAACGAGACCAGATTAATTAAAGCAAACGAAGATTTACAATGGAGATATGAAACCAAGTTACAAGAACTTAAGGATTCCATAGACATGATGCAAAATGATTTTACCTCAAAGGTTTATAAAGTATAATTTACTTCTGTTTTTCTTCTATCTCTCATTTGTTTTATATATTGAAATAGATATCATTAAGAAACGCGATAGAGTATTGCATCAAATATATAAGCTTCTTTTTCCAGAATTTTTCTGTCAATTATATTTTCAATTATATTAAAATATCTCAAACATTAATAGTAGCAATAAAAATCTAATGGAATTTATATGATATCGATAGAATTTTTCAATTGTGATTAATTCTAAATTTCATATTTGTTTTTGAAGAGTTAACTTTGTGAAAGTTGCTTAATAATTTTTTATTTTTTAAGCTTTTATTTCTACATATAGGTATACATATTTGGATATTTATACGTTTGACGTGTGTTTTTACTTCTTTTTTGTTTAAATTTTTTTTGAGATTATGTTCAAAATTACAATATGTAGAGTTTATCGAAAATGTGAAAATCCCGAAATATTTCGAAAAATGTGCATTTTTATGAAAAATGTTTCATACAAAAGTTATAAGTTTTAAGTAATATTATATAATAATAATACTGACATAATCTTAGCATTGAATAGCCATGTCAATGTTACATAAAAATCAATAAAAAATTTTTAAATAGAAACCTCCATTCTTCTTGCATATTCTTCTAACTTATCTCAAGAACTTTTCAAAACACTATAAAAGTATTTTTTCATTAAGTATTTTCCGAGTTATGAAGCTTGAAGATTACAGAACCGCTGGCATCAGCAGTGTTCAAGATTTCAATAGTGATGTCAAAAACCTTTATTAAATACTATAAGAATTATGAAATGAGATCCTTCCCTCCTCACACCATGCTAACGTGCGCTCACATACACATAACATAAATCCGATTGTAGGATCTCCACAGTCTTAGATGATGCTAATGTTGACTGTACTGTAATCTTCAAGCCTTATAACTCGGAGTACGTATTCAAAAAATACTTTATTTGTTGATAAATCTCGAGATAAGCTACAAGAACATCTAATAAAAAAAATGGAGGTTTCTATTTAAAAATTTCAACTTAATTTTCACATGACATTGACAACGCTATTCAAGATCATACTAATTATATTACTACATATAATGTGTCACTTAAAACTTTTATAACTTTTGCATGGAATATTTTCCACGAAAATGTGTATTTTTCGAAACATCTCGGAGTTTCCATATACTTTTGATAAATCCTGTATATCTATAATGCTGTAGATCATCAAACTAGAAGAGAAGAAAACTGCTCTAGAGGCGCAAGTAGAAATATTACTGTACGAAAATGAAACTCTGAAATCGTCAACGAGTAAACAGGCAGATGAATTGCAAATGTATCAAAAGGCATCTTTAACTACGGATCAAACAGCGTCTTTGTTGCAAGAATTAAAAATTCTCGAAGAAAAATTGGACAATGTTCAAAAGGGAAAATCATTTTTTAAAGAACAGTGGGGAAAAGCAGTTCGTGAGATACATAAAATGAAAGTAGATAATCAACAAGCCATGAAAGTTCAAATCAAGAACAGTAAAGAAGAGCTGAAAAATGTGGAGTATGTTGTGTCAATTAATTTTATTTATATAAGATGTCTCATTTTAATTGAAAATATTCATAATAAAATCTTGGACAAATTCATAATCAAGAATTGAAGCAAAAATATAAAAAAAGCATCATTTTTCATGACATTTTGCCATTATAATCAAAAATTAAATATCTTGAAAAATCAATTCTAAATTTATAAAATTAATGTTCTTTAATTTAATAGAAATCGAGTCGTTTTTCTTTATTTATGTTTTATTTTGATATAATACTTCGAAATACAAAATCTCATTTTTCAGTCTGGCCGAAATTTTATCTGTAGATACAAGAGCTTTGAATAACGATCAAATTTTGCTGAAGGAACTTCAAAAAGAAATTGATGTGATCAAACCAAAACAAATCTTTGCTCCGAAAGAAGATTATAATCGAATATTTACAATAGCTGACGACGCCAAGATTTCTTATAATGATTATAAAATCGGGTCTGACAAATCAGAAGAGTACAATGACCGGCTACAGGCACTGAAGGAGGAACGTGATTCCCTCTTAAAAACCGGAAGTTATGCTGCCGACGATATAGTGATTAAAAAACTTAACACAGAGATACGATCTTTATTGGTAAATAGGTAGCAAATTTATTTTTTGACTTAACATTTGGTTAATATTTTTGTATATTATATGAAGAGAAAACATACAAATTCCGAAAAAAATCTATGATTGTACAAAGCAAGACAATTTATATACATTTATACAAATAAATATTTTATATGAGACTTTAATTCTCTCTCTTTAGTTCTTAATAAATACTTTATATGAGACTTTAATTCTCATCATTAATAATGTTTCTTCTTTATAAAATATGGAAGTATATCTAGAGGTGCATCATAGTCTCTTAGCCATGTTGGACCGTTGATGACTGTCCCTTTATTTGGGTCGAACCATGTTCCTACTGGAAGATAAATATCGCGTCTAGTGAAACCTTCTTGAGTTACCGGAGCAACCAGTATAGTCTCTCCAAGGAGATATTCTGCAACCCGAAGAAGCAAAGTTTAATTATATATCATGCATTTATATTTTTCAATCTTTCAAACCACAATCTGTTCTCCATGTAAATAAATTTTCATAGATGATTGCTAGAAGGCCAGTCGGAAGCCAACATAGCCTTCAGACTGGCCTTTAAGGAAGAAAGAAAAGAAATGGCTTATTACATCTGGAATATCCTATATACAGTACAACTTTCTGAACAATTTTCTTACCGTCATTAATTTTGTAAGCTTCCTCATCAGTTGGATCGATCCACCAGATAGGTGGATTTACGGGCGTGCCTCTGTTGATAGCTAGTTGCATGGCGTTTACAATATCTGATGTATGATTAGCGTGCAAATCGGTATATTTCCTGCAGATGGCGATGGTCTAATAAAATAGATAAGTATTATTAGCTCAGGAATAATATTTTGTAAAAAAATTTAAATTATATTCGACAATGTTTTTATCTCTCATAGCATTTCATCTATTTCAAATAGAATTTTTCAGATTCTTTACTTCCTTGTCATAATCCCATGGCACGAAGGAATATTGCAATGATGGCATGAAGACGTTAGCTTGTAGCCATCTGATAAAGAGCTCTTTAGGTGGATATTCCGTACCGTTAAGCGAACCGTCCAAGTAGCCATTACCACCGATCATGTCTGGCAATACGTAAACATATCCATTGAGATTCATCTGCAGCAGCGTCGTGATTAGCGTAGGCAGGCCATTGTTCCACGTCCATCTAGTGTCTTTGTCGATCATGCGGACGAATACCGGTAATTTCTGGCTACGCCATCCTACTCGTATTTCGATGTAATCATTGAAATTGGTGGCTAACGTCTGGGCATATTCCTTCGTAAATATACCCGGTTGCATATCAAGTGAACCGTTCAACGCCGGTACCTGCGGTAACCAGGACACTTCACCAGCGTCGAATTTGAAGCTATCGATGCCAAGTTCCTGAAGAAACTTCAATCGATCTACCCACCACTTTACTGCTTTTGGATTCGTGAAATCGATTGTGGCGGCATTCGCACCTGAAAAAAAATAGCACAATCGAATAATTAAAACTTGAATAATTCTCCCAATATGTAATTAAATTACAAGATTAATTACTTATTCATTTAAAATTGAAATTTTAGAGAAACGTTACATGGAAAAGGAAGAGAAAGAATCACGAAAGCGTTTAACAAAAAATGTCCGTTACATCGACTGCCAAATTTACCTTGCCACCACGACATCTGAACGCGTCTATTCAGATCTTTGACAAAAAAGGAGTTTTGCAATGCAGTAGAGTATGCGGGTTCGCAGCCTCGATTGATGAACGGATGTATCCATAAAGTAACGCGAAAGCCTTTCTGCTTTAATCGTTGCACCAGAGCGGTGACGTTGGGAAATTTGATCGGATCAAACACTGCGGAACCATAACAAGTTTCCCAATTGTCATCAATTTCAATTTGACTGTTGTTGAATTTATTGGCGATAATCTCGTCCGCATAAGTCTCCACAATTTTATCAGTTACGTTAGCCTTGTACCTGGCCCAGGTGGACCATATGGGATGTTGAATCATCCTTTCGTCAGGACGACCCGTCGGTTTACCCAAATGAGTTTTTACCATGTTCTGATGAGCGGTCTTCGGATCCAGGAAGACACCTAGTTCATAATTGAGCTGGATGCTATCACGATGTCGATATGGCGCCTTGTTCTTTGCGATGAGACATAAATGATTGTCTAGATAATTATTCTGATCGAGGAACAGCGGACTTGTCTCGTTCACATAGATAGAGATTCCTGTGCTGGATAACCAGTAACGCTCGGATAGTGCCATGTTTGTGGGATGCGTTGGTAAATACGGCTCTTCCTCATAATACATGTGTTGTATAGGCCAATGTTGATAACGATTTTGCGGTCCACCGAACCATTGGGTACCCTCGATGAATGGATAACAATCGACAAGCTCGGCAGCGGGATGAGCTGCCACGCGAGTAATGTAGATGATCTCGCGATCGTCAGTACTAATGCTAGTATACGTAACATTGGCACTTTTTACGCAAAGTCTATTATTACTGCCACAATTTTTTTCAAGCACGAACGGACTTGACTGCGATGGAAGCTTTGTATGCAGAATATTTATCATTCTGCCGCCACCTGGAAGAAATATTGCATTCATCGATATAGCTTCTTGATTAGGATTTCCGAAAAATATATAATATAATTAATAATCCCATCAAACATCAAGTAAGTTATATAACTGTTAGGTATAATTTCCCACTCAACAGTATACTTGTTACATGTGTAATATTGTATTTATATTGTTGAATAGGCAATTGTAACTAACAGTTATATAATTATTGCTTTGTGTTTGCTGAGATAGTTCCAATTTATAAGAAAAAAATATCAAATAACACACAGATTGTGAGATTGATAAGAAAGAAAAGTTTGTTTTTGTTGATCAATAAAATAACACGAAGAAAATCAAGAATTATATGAATATAGCATTGTGAGACTCACCATATCTTGTAAGTTTGAGAATTATGGTGCTGTTAATGATGCTTACTTGAAGAAAACCATTTTTGGTATAAAGGTCTATATTGTCATCATCACCATAAGCTAATGCGCCCAAAGTGAATAGCAACAATATGATCGATAAACGCATCGCTAAAATTAATCCAATTATTGAATAAACATTATTGAATAAATATTATTATTTGTTTCTTAGTAATACACAAATGACTTTTAAGAAAATACTTAAAGAAACGTTAGACGATGGAGATATACAAAATGACTTTAAATAACTTTAGATAAGTTTAAAAAAATACTTTGCATATATATTTCATATTTTATATTATCTTTTTGATTTTGATTTTGATCCAAAAAGAAACTATTATGACTTACCGTTCTTTTTCAATGGTTACGTTCTTACGCTAATTTCAATGATGATTAAATCAACGATGCCGTTCGTACCGATTTATATATACCCTGAGAACAAACACTGCATTGTACTGATGTGTGTATCAGTTGTATATGAATTAAGTACCTAATTCTGTACCGAATCGATGATTAAAATTCACATATCAAATCACTAGGTAGATTACATAGATATCCAATCTGATATCCAATTTTTAATTATCAGTATGCATTAATTATCAAACTGCAAACTGCAAAACGCGTACTATAAGTTTTTATACTATATGTTTTTTAGATAATATAGTTCTTATACTTGTATTTGCTTTTCTTTAACACTATGAGCGAGTATATATGTATATACCCAGCAAATACCATACTGATAAAAAAATAGTTATAATCATATATATAGTTATTTTTAGCAGCAGTTATATCTAAAAGTCATTATTACTATGCACAAGATTATTATTAATATTATTAATATTATAGTAATGATAACTATAAAAATAGAAATCCCAATTATAATCTTTTTTACTATGTAATTATAATTTACCTTTTTTCAGTGCAAATAATAGTTATATAACTGTTATTTGATGTTTGCCGGGCATATATATACATATATATTTAGCCAAAAAAATTAAAATTATAATAAGATGATGAGACTCAATAAGTTTAAATATTATTTTGTGAAATTAATGACAGAACCGATGATTAATATAGTTACAATTCGTTTTATAACTGCTTGTGATCGAGTTACACATTGTATTATGGACATATTTTTCTAGATAAACAGCAGATAAATAATAGATAGTAAATATCAAAAAATTTGTGATTAATATTTCTGATAGGATAAAATATTTATCATATAATTAATATAGATGAAAATTGTAATTTCGAATTACAATATCTTTTTTAAGATTTATAATAGCTAAATTATATTAATCATTATTATATATAATAAAGGGTGTCCCTTTTTAATTTATCATCACTAAAAACTTTTTTATTTGTGATTCTGCAAAATAATGTTTTGAATAAAAGTTGTTTGGTTTAAAGGGGAACATAAGATGATGTCATTGATTTAATCTTGGGTGGCGTCGTTAGGACAAGGTCATCTTGAATTTTTCTAATGAAACCTCTTATTTTTTATTGAATATTCTTATAGCTTCTTATAACTAACTATCAATTCAAATTACATATTTTTTCTTAAAAACAACTGTGTGTGTTTTTTTACATCAATTGATTCCTTTCATTAATTCCAGCATAAAAGTACTGAGATAAAATAATCGAAAAATGAATATTTTATGAAATATTTTATAGTTTATGTAAAATTAAGAAATTCTTTAAGTCTCATCATAACTCTCGGAAAGTACTTAATAAAAAAAAATACTTTATTATGTTTTGGAAAGCTCTCGAGATAAGCAATATAATCTCAGATGAGGATATCATGATTTTATTTCATTGCACCAGAATTATTTAGTTCATCTATAAAAAAATTAAATCTGTTAGACATTTTGTGCATCAAACAATTTTATCCTTCTTATTATTGAAAACATACAAATAATATAAAATAAATACATAAATACAAAATTTCACTTATGTAGAAAGTGCTGTTGTCTATAAAAATATGAATATTATTTATTACAAAAGAGAGATATAAAAAACACAGTAGCCAATAATATAATTTACATATGTAAATGGAAAAAACTAAAAACATTGCACTAAATTACGTAAAATTGCGCTAATTGCGCAAAATTAAAATGATTAGCGCAGTTAATCTTTTTATTATATTGATTATATATATTGATATAAAGTTGATATACGATAAGCGATTTATCCTATCAGTAATTATTAATCACGAGAGAGAATTTTCGGTATCTTTATAAGTTTTTTAATACCTATATTTGTGTTATGTTTCTATAAAAGTATATCTATAAATGATAAATATTTAAAAATGAAAGAAAACACACAGGAAATAGTTCAGATATAAACAATTATAAAACAAATTATTACGATATATTAATTACCATTTTTATAATACAGATAATATAATATTAATATATTCGTTAAGAATATAATATTATATACAAATTTATAATAATAACATAAGTGTATTGCAAAAACAAGATAATTTTATTATTACAAATAAAAACAATTAAATAATTTTCGTAGGTAAAATTTCAATTTAATAATTTTTTAAATTTTACATGTCAAATTTTAATTTAATAATTTTTATATGTAAAATTTTAATTTTTTCTTTTGTATTATTACTGATATTTCTTAAAGTACGGAAGTGTGTCTAGAGGAGCAGGATAGTTTCTTATCCATTTCGGACCGTTAATTATCGTTTCACGATTTAGATCAAGCCATTTTCCCGCAGGAAAATAGATATCGCGACTGATGGCACCTTCTTGAATTACCGGAGCAACAAGTATAGTCTCTCCAAGAAGATATTCTGCAACCCGATTAAAAAGTAAAGTTTAATTACGTATAATTTATAAATCATACATTTATAAATCATACTTTTTCTCAAGTTACTACTTTTTTCACATATGAATAAATTTTCATAGATAAGGAAGAAAAATGAGAAATTATTTATTAGGTTTGGAATATATTATACATGTATAATATTATGAAATTACCGTCATTAATTTTATGAGCTTCCTTATTAGTCGGGTCGACCCACCAGATAGGTGGATTTACGGGCGTGCCTTTGGTGATAGCCTGCTGCATAGCGTTTAGAATTTCTGGCGTCATACTAGCATGCAAATCGGTATATTTCTTACAGATGGCAATGGTCTGAGAAAATATAGATAAGATATTATTATCTCAGAATAATATTTTGTAAAAGAGTTAAATTAAATTATATTCGACAATGTTTTTATCTCTCATTGCATTTCATTTATTTCAAATAGAATTTTTCAGATTCTTTACTTCCTTGTCATAATCCCATGGCACGAAGGAATATTGCAATGATGGCATGAAGACGTTAGCTTGTAGCCATCTGATAAAGAGCTCTTTAGGTGGATATTCCGTACCGTTAAGCGAACCGTCCAAGTAGCCATTACCACCGATCATGTCTGGCAATACGTAAACATATCCATTGAGATTCATCTGCAGCAGCGTCGTGATTAGCGTAGGCAGGCCATTGTTCCATGTCCATTTAGTGTCTTTGTCGATCATGCGAACGAATATCGGTAATTCCTGGCTGCGCCATCCTACTCGTATTTCGATGTAATCATTGAAATTGGTGGCTAACGTCTGGGCATATTCCTTCGTAAATATTCCCGGTTGCATATCAAGTGAACCGTTCAACGCCGCCACCTGCGGTAACCAGGACACTTCACCAGCGTCGAATTTGAAGCTATCGATGCCAAGTTCCTGAAGAAACTTCAATCGATCTACCCACCACTTTACTGCTTTTGGATTCGTGAAATCGATCGTGGCAGCTTCCGCTCCTGAAAAAAGTAGCACATTTAAATGATTGAAATTCGAAGAATTTTTCGAATATCCCCAGTAAATACTAAGCAACAGTTATATAACTGTTATAAATTCTTATTAACAATGTAAATGTAATATAACACTATGTTATTGACATTATGTATCATTATATTGACATTATGTAACAGATGTATTGTTAAGTGTTTAACAGTTATATGTATAACTGTCACTTAATGTTTGTTGAGATGTTTACATTATCAGATACATTTTCATTAATTTTGCGATGCAATTTAGAACTAAATTATCAAAATAAATTATTTAGCATTTAAAATTGAAATTTTAAAAAGATGCGGAAGGAGAAGAGCAAAGGATTGCAGTGTTAATTAAGAAATATCTTCTTTAAATCGACTGGTGACCTCACCTTGCCACCACGACATCTGAACGCGTCCATCCAGATTTTTGACAAAATAGTTGTTGCGCAATGCATTAGAATATGTGGGTTCGCAGCCTCGATTGATGAACGGATGTATCCATAAAGTAACGCGAAAGCCTTTCTGTTTTAATCGTTGCACCAGAGCGGTGATGTTGGGAAACTTGAACAAATTAAACACAGCGGAACCATAACAAGTTTCCCAATTGTCATCAATTTCAATTTGACTGTTGTGGAATTTATTGGCGATAATCTCGTCCGCGTAAGTCTCTACAATTTTATCAGTTACGTTAGCTTTGTACCTGGCCCAAGTGGACCATATAGGATGTTGAATCATCCTTTCGTCAGGACGATCCGTCGGTTTACCCAAATGGGTTTTAACCATGTACTGATGAGCAGTCTTCGGATCCAGGAAGACACCTAGTTCATAATTGAGCTGGACGCTGTCACGATGTCGATATGGCGCCTTGTTCTTTGCGATGAGGCATAGATAATTGTCTCGATAATTATTCTGATCGAGGAACAGCGGATTTGTCTCATTCACATAGATAGAGACTCCTTTGCTGGATAACCAGTAACGTTCGGACAGTGCCATGTTTGTGGGATGCGTTGGTAGGTACGGCTCTTCCTCATAATACATGTGTTGTATAGGCCAATGTTGATAACGATGTTGCGGTCCACCGAACCATTGCGTACCTTCAGTAAATTGGTAACAATCGGCAAGCTCGGCGGTGGAATCTGCTACGCGAGTAATGTGGATGGTCTCGTGATCCGTACTTCCAGAAATGGCAGTATGCATAACATTAGCACTTTTTACGCAAAGTCTATTATTACCGCCACAATTCTGCTCAAGCACAAAGGGACTCTCTTGAGTTTGCGGTGAAGTCTTAGTGTGAAGAATGTTTATCATGTTCTCGCCGTCTGGAAGAAATATTGCATTCATTGATATAGTTTCTTCATTATGCTTTTCAAAATTTAAAAGATTAAAAATTAAATAATTAAGAATTAAAAAATTAAAAATTAGAAAATTAAAAAATTAAAAAATTAGAAAATTAAAAAATTAAAAATTAAAAATTAAAGATTAAAAAATTAAAAATTAAAAAATTAAAAAATAATTGTCCCAATTTATAAAGAGAAATATTAAACATTAAACATACACTTGTGAGATTGATAAGAATAAGTAGAAAAATTCACTTAACAAAATAATACAAAGGAAATAAAAAATTATCTGTATAACTCACCATTTTTCGTAAGATTAAGAAAGATGAGGCTTTTAATGATGGTTATTTCAAGAAAGCCATTTTTGATAGGAATTACTACTGACTGTACATTTTCGATTTCTTCGACATCGTCACCGCAAACCAACGCGCCGAGAGCGAACAACAGCAATATTATGGAAGAATGCATCTCTAAAACAAACGCAACAGATATTATTGAATATATATTTTTAAATAATGTAAATGTCGTTTTTTTAAAACGTATGAAAAAAATTAGATAAAAAAAATTGTATTTATTTGTACTGTACTTTATTTGTACATTTTAAATATACGTCTTTTTTTCATCTATCTTAAAAACTACAAAAAAATTACTTACTGCTCCGTTCCAGTGGTTGCATCCTACACTATTCTTAATGATGACTGAATCAGCGATGCTATTCGCATCAATTTATATATACTTGCTCAACACAATAACAAATACTGCATTCTGTTAATATTCCACATGAATTGTGAAAAACAGTAATATCACATATTGAATTGATGATTAAAAATGGGATATCAAATCACTATTTGATATAGATAGTAGTCTCTGATATCCGATTTTTAATTATCAATATCTCTGCAATTGTTTGCGTAAATGTTTCATGGGAATCTTTTTAAATATTATAGATTTTCAGTTTGCCTTTACTTCAGAATACACACTAGTACGCAATTCCTTTTTGCAAGTCCAAATTGTAAGTTATATAATTTGCTTGAATGACAAATTGCTCAATTAAAGTAAAAAATTATACATATATATACATACATATATATATACATATATATGTGTATATATATATATATATATATATATATATATATATGTATGTATATATAAGGTGTCTCATTTTAACTTAGACAAAAGATCCAATTTGCGCGAGTATTAATATGCGGTGAAAAAAGGCAGCTTGTTATATGATCGCTAAGATATAAAGATTTAGCGTTACGCACAACTCGTATGTAATAGTTGTTATCATTTATAAAGCATTCCTTTCAGCGCCAGCGCTTCGTCGTATGCTTGGTAATACATGACAGTGGACTCTTTCTTTTCGGTATGTGCTAATACTCGCGCAAATGGGTCGATCTTTCTTAATTAATTTTTCATTAATTATTGCGAAAATCGCAAAATGGTACAGGATTTTTCTATTCAGCTTAACTCTTTTATCTACATGCGAGAGGTGATACAATTATTATCAGACACCTTGTATACATATATTTGCACTATATTTTTTTTAAATTTTAATTAAGTTATTCATCATCATTCACATAATTTCCAAAAATTATTTACACTTATTTTCTAGCTATTTTCTTAATTTGATATCAAATGATAAGTAACACAGACGACAGTATCACATAAGTTTATTTTAGAAAATTTTTTGAAAAAGGTGTGTTAAAAACCTTAATTAAAAAAAAAACCAAGTATATATAATTAAATTAGTAATAAGTATATATAATTGCAAAATAACAAGTATATATAATTGCAAAATTCCATTTATGTAAGATGCTATGGCACACTATAATAGAATATTATTTATTACAAGAAAAATATATAAAATAATAGATAGTAATATTACCTACCCAGATAGCAAAGTCTGTAGAAAGCATATCATGCCAAGTGTCTGCTATCAACTAATGTTATAGCAAAAAAGCTACAAATTTGATACTAAAGTTGTTATTACTAATTAAGTTGACAAATTGATGTCAAAAATCGAGCAGAGCCTGCTCACAGAATCTGACGCAGATTGGTGGCAGAAACCAAGCAGAATCTGCTAACATGACTTGATATCAGATTATCGACAAAAATCAAGCAGAATCTGCGTGCGCGCAATTTGATTGCAGATTGACAGCAGAAGTGCAACAGGGTTTGCATGCGTGATCTGATGGCAAATTGGCAACAATCTGCATTTGATTCGATAGTTCCTTCGCTTACCGCTATGTGATGTATAAGCCCAGACAGCACAAAAAGGCCAAAAGATGTCTTAAAGACGTCTAGAGGACTTTAAAACGTCTTTTAGATGTCTTTTGGACATGTGTGCTGTCTGGGAGGATAGGATTTTATGCTTTTGAACACCTATGGATTATGCCAGGAAAAAGTGCCTGATTATGCCCTCATTATGCGCGAGAATCTAGCGATTATGCGCCAATTATGAGTGTTAAATCCGCTATTTATGCGCAATTATGTAATCTCAGATTTTTTTGTTTTTGTATTAAAAATATTGCAATTTTTGCTTAAAGTTATTTATTTGTTTAAAGGGATTACATTGCAATAAGGATTATATTATTTTCTTAAAGTTATTTTTATTAATAAACACAAAGAATTAATTTTTTATGCAAACAAGTCTCTAACTTTATTATCTGGTCCATATATGGCAGCGCCATAGAAAAAATAGAGGAAAAGAAAAAAAGAGCTTAAGAACAATTTTTGACACATTATGCTATTATGCTCAAAGCATAAAGTGCCTATCCCTAGTGATGTATTTTCTCGCAATCAAATTTCTGTCAAAAATATATATAAAGTCGCGATTATTAATAAAAGATCAAAAATATAGTAACTATTTCTATTACTTTAATTTCTGATATGTGATACAAGCAGATAAGATTCAGAATATTAAAGTGACTTTGGAATCAATAGGATAAATGAAAAATTATTCATTTACTATCTATTTGAAGCATAAAGGAAGAATTTAATTCTAAATAAATTATATCTCAAGTTTTATAAATTAAATTTAATTATTTTCACCATTTACTTTATTATTAATTTAATTAAATTGAACTAGTCCTTTACTATTAGATATAACTACGATATAACATATTACATATATGTTGTATTAGAAGAAAATTGTAATTAACCGATAACTCGCCGATAGTCTTATTTAGCATCTGTAATAATTAATTTTATTGTATTTATATTACTTATTTATATGAATGATCAGAAGCTGCAGATTCTGCTCGGGATCTGCTCCTAATCTGCCGTCAGATTACGCGCGCGCAGATCCTGCTCGGTTTCTGCCGACAATTTGACGTCAAGTGATGTTAGCAGATCCTGCTCGGTTTTTGCTGACAATCTGCTGTCAGATTCTGTGAGCAGGTTTTGCTAGCAAATCGTGAGCCTATTGCGGACATAATGGCTGCCAATCTGCTAGCAACTTTTATGGAAATCTGTCGTCAATCTGCTGGCAAATTGCGCGCATTTTGCTTACCGGGTATCTAATTAATAATAAACGTATCTATTCTAATAGATCTAGAACATTACACAATTGTAATCTTTCAGTACATTAATTATTTGTGACGTACAATATACGATAAGCATTTTATTCTATCAGTATTATTAATTACGAGTCATATTTCTGATAAGCATATCAGATAAACTATCTATTATCTATTTGTTGTCTATTAAAGTATATCCATAACAAATATTAAATGTTTAATAAATGTATATCCATAACGAATATTAAATATTTAATAAATGTAAAGAAAGGACAGATTTTGGATATAAGCGATTATAGATCAAATATTTATTAATATGTTAATTATTGATTTTATTTATTATTTATCATTTTAATTCGTCATTTAAAGTAGAAACGATCATATTATATTATTTAGAAAATATGCAATAAAATTAATGAGGATATTTCAACAGCACATATTTTTAGTCGTGTGATGTCGTTTAACCGATCCTGGATTGAAGGCTGAAAAATAATTAATGATACATGTTTGTTATGATAATCATTTTAGTATTGTGATAGTTTAGCGCTTGATAAATAAAAACCCAGGTACAACATGAAACTCATAATGACATCATTATGACGTCATCATGATTTTATTTATCACTTAAAAGTTACCTGAACAAAAATGATTAAAAAATGAGTTAAAGATGACAAAAGAATCATAAATTTTTAAGTTCAATAATCGCATTATATAATTTTAAAAAGATGACGTCATAATGATGTCATTATGAGTTTCATGTTCTACCTGGGAAAGAAGGTCATCGAGCTCATATAAAAGTATCCCAAAACTCATTCTTTCTCCTTGCGATATTCAAGTTGAATATATATAATAACTTTATTGTTTATATTGTCTTAATATTATTATAAAAATAATTAAAGTGTAAGCAATATTATTGCTTTATTTTATGTACGAGGTTTTAATATGTATATATCTCTTCAGTTTCTTTGTAATAAAATATTTATTTATTTACAGCAGATTATACATTTTACAAACTTACAAAAGTTTCGAGTTTTAAATGTACCTATGTAGTCGATTGTGACATCATCGATGATAATCTTTTGTTCGGGACATTGATCGCACGTATAATACCTCTTCCCAAAACATAAAAGTCTTCGATCATTGCCGATATATTTAAAACAAGTTTACCATCGCTGTCAAGTTTCCTACAATTAACATCTGCCACTTTAAAATCCTTGCGCTCGAAAACAGCGGGTTTCAACAGAACTCCAATCACTGTACCACCATAAGTGTCATGGAAGAATAAGGCATAATCATCGTAACCATCCTGGAGAAATAAAAGAAAAATAGATGTAGAATATAAAAAAAGATTTAGATCTAGCGCAATGGCGTCAATTATGATAATACAAATATATAATTTTTTTTCTTTCTTTGTTTTTAAAGCGTGCATAAACCCATTCATACAATTTAACAATACAATCGCTTGTTAATTATTTCAAATACTAACTCTTAGATCTTTCAGGAAACATTGTACAGGATCAAAGTCTGTGACTGGAATTTTTTGATGTGAATGCGCTTTATACGGATGCAGATCAACGATTTCCATATTATTGGATACATCGACCGCTTGCAGTTTTCTAGGGTTCATATTTGACTTCAGATATAACAAACAGTCATATTCTTGTAGTGAAGGGCGAAATATAGGTTTTATATCCATATTATCGAACAGTAGATTGTCAAATAATCTTAATGATTTCTTCGCGAGTGCACTCATACGATTTAAAATCAACTGAGATGGCGCTCTCCTTGTCCACAAGGATTTCTGTTGATCATAAGGGGTAGATATGAATAAAGGTGGTAACGAAGCGCGAGTTGTATTAAATAATGTTTCTACGGCGGAGATTTCTTCATCTGGAAAAAAAATTTAATGTGATATATTAATATATAATGTAAATAAGCTCAAAAGCAATTACACATAGATAAATTTGGAATAAAAGAGATTGCATTTCTGTTTATCTTTTTATATATCTGAACATATATCTATACAGGGTGTCCCATTTTAAATAACGACCTCAAATATCTCCCGAATAATACGTTTTACAGAAAAATGTTTCAGACAAAAGTTGTATGGTTTCAAGGGGGCCATAAGATGGTACCATTAGTTTGACCTTGAAGAGTCATTTGAAGGTCACGTGAAGGTCACTTCAATTTGCACATTCTTGTAGCTCATCTCGAGAGCTTTCCAAAACACTATAATTAAGTTAGTTTTCATTAAGTACTTTCCGAGTTATGAGGCTTGAAATAATTTCTTAATTTTACATAAACCGTAAAATATCTTGTAAAATATTCATTTTTCGATTATCTTACCTTAATACTTTTATGTACAAAATAATGAGAGGAATCAATTGGTGTAAAGAAAACACATAATTGTTTCGAAAAAAAAAATGTAATTGTTAATTGCAAATTACATTTTTTCTTTCGAAACAATTATGTGTTTTCTTTACACCAATTGATTCCTCTCATTATTTTGTACATAAAAGTATTAAGGTAAGATAATCGAAAAATGAATATTTTACAAGATATTTTACGGTTTATGTAAAATTAAGAAATTATTTCAAGCCTCATAACTCGGAAAGTACTTAATGAAAATTAACTTAATTATAGTGTTTTGGAAAGCTCTCGAGATGAGCTACAGGAATGTGCAAAAATATATAGGGTGTTCCATTAAAAAAAATTGAAGTGACCTTCACATGACCTTCAAATGACTCTTCAAGGTCAAACCAATGGTACCATCTTATGGCCCCCTCGAAACCATACAACTTTTGTCTGAAACATTTTTCTGTAAAACGTATTATTCGGGAGATATTTGAGGTCGTTATTTAAAATGGGACACCCTGTATATAATACATAATAGAATAATAAATAGAATATATAATAAATAATATATAATAAATTTGCTGGAGGAAAAAAGAAAAAGAGAAAGATTTATCATTTATTTATCAGTAATTTAATTAATTATTTAAATAATTATTTTATAATGATTCATTTGCAAAAATTTTTACAGTAATGAAAAATTGGAAATATATCAAAACTTACTAGTCATTTCACCATTGAAATTAATGATGACAGGATCAGTATTCCAATGAGATCTTGAAACAACTTCTAGAAATCGTAGAAATGCCACTTGCGGCATCTGAGCTGGTTTATAAGGTTCTGGCATTAGATATATCGATGCCATAAGTAATTCAACTACAACTTCCGGTACGTGAGTATCATCTAACAATTGTGCTGATAACCACCGTTTTGCTAAACGGCAAGCAGGACCGAATGACGGTTGTTGAGAATGCAATCTATGAAAATGAAAATTGAAGATATATATCACAGAATGTCTATTTCGAATCTTATAAAAAAATTTGCTGAACATTTGTCTCTCTCTGATTTTTTAGATATTTTTGTTAAAAATTTGAGGTAAAAAGAATATCCTAAAGATTTTTTTAGTATAACTTTCTAAAATAAGTTTATTATTGTACATATTTTCTATATTTGTATATGTTTTTCAATTTGTACGAAGGAAAAACAGAAAATTCTAAGTTTCAAGTGCTAGATTTGTAAATACACCGAAAAAATTAAACAACTTTTGTAAGATAAGCATTTTTCACATTCATAAAATTTTTACTTTTTTATCACTACAAATTAGATAGAACATGTACTGCATATTCAATATCTTGTTAAGACATTAAATATATAAAATATATAATTATAATATATTTTAAACATATAATTCATATTTGGCTTGCCGATTATTTACAATGTGAAAATAAAAAATTATTAAAGAGAGAATTTTTTTTTAAATTCTTTGAATTCTAATTTCATGCTTTTTCCAAGTATAAAAGAAATCTCTAAAAATTCCATTTTTCTCCAGGGATAGACACTCTGAATATATTACACATTATTATATTTGTTGATCTATCATATACAAATTATTATAAATATATCTTATTCAATTCTCAATTCTAAATTTTAAACTTTATTGAGCTTTGTTGAGCAACACATCACAGATTTTAAGTTTGTAAAAATATAATTTTTTATGTCTAAAATTTTTTATATATTTCACTATTAATTGCAACACCGAGTGTTTCAAGGAATTCTAATTAATGTCTACTGATAATTAAACCAAACAATTGGTTTATCTAAAAAATAATGTTGTTTTCAGAAATAAGATATATTTTTCATGCATTTGTCTCAAATTATCCTAATAACTTAATTATTAAATATCATTAATTCTTACCCGTGCAAAGCACTGCTCAACTTTGGTAAATGGAATAATTTATTTTCCAACTCGATAGATTCTTCATTGTCCTTGTATTTAATTACTCCATCTTCCTTGACTTGCTTTACTAAAGCGATTTCCTTTTGATGCGCCACTCTTAATCGGAAAACGAATCCATTCTAATAAAAAGAAATTTTTTTATTTGCGAGGAAAATGATAATATATATGATATTATAAAAAATAAAATACAAAACAAATAAAAAATAAAATATAAAAAGATTATATATATAATATTATAAGATGTCACAATAAAATTCATTCATTTACTGAATAAAGTATATTGTGAATATTATAACACAATATTCTATTTAATCTATCTTTATTATAATTTACTAATTTAATATAATCTATTTATTATTATTATATGATATATAATTTAATCTATTTATTATTATTATATGATATATAATTTAATCTTTTTATTATTATTATATGATAATATATTTATTATTATTATATGAACCTGATACACATCGATGTAAGAAGGATTGGCCTGTGCTTTCAGTTGATACTGCTTTCTAAGACATTCCGCGATTTGTATATGAAATGCTGCTTTCGTTTTTCTAAATGCTTCCAGTTCTTCGGGCCACTTTCCACTGATCGATAATTGTAACGTCACGTCGAGCGCATGAACATATGCAGGACATTTTGTGATTTTTTTCGAAAGAATTAAACAATTTTTCTTCTCTTCGGTGATATCGGCAATGCTCCGGTGAACAGTAGCAAGCGGTGGAAAAACTTCCGTGTATCGGAAAACTGGACTAGAGCCTTGAATACCGTTAATCGTCAGAGGCATATCATTCAGCGACATCAAATTTTTCTCCAAGACATTAAAAGCTTGTAGAGCTTTCAATGTAGCTTCTTCACCAGTGCCGTATACAAAATGTGTTATTTTGTACTAGAAAGTAAAATATAAATCATGAATAATTTGGAAATAATGATAACAATTCAGGAACAAACACATCAATCAAAGATGGAGTTATATGTTTAAACATAAATATTTCTATTTATAGTGAAATTAATTGTGAAATTACCTTGTGTAACTTCAGTAAATTTTCCACTTGATCCGCGATATACAAATAATGATCTTTGAGGATATTAAACTTTGTTTTTAGCAAGAATGTTATTATCTTTTTGCATATTAATCTCTTTTGCGCAATAGACTTGCCTTTTGACCAAACCACAGCCTCACGAATGGAACTATCTTTAAATCTACGTAATTCAGACTTGTCGCCCCAAAAATTTCTAAAGTCAGCTGCCTGCAAAGCAAGATATAAGCAAATTTTATCTTGTGTTTGCCATATATGATAATTTATATTTATAATATAATAACAAAATATTAATTATATTAATTAATAAAAATATGATATAAATATAAATTATATAAATTAATAATATAAATTATATCAATAAAAATATCAATTATAAATAAATTATATCAATAAAAATATTAAAATATTAATTCAAAAACCATTAATAAAATAATAAAAACATAATACATTATTATTTTAAATGACGATTGTATTATAACTATTTTATTATTTTGTTGTTTAAGGCATTATTTTAATTTTTACTTCTGGTAAATTTGCTTCAGGTCCTTTGTCCACGATACCAAAACATAATTCAGGGTTTAATTCTAATCCAATACTAAGCTTTCCAGTATCGTCCGGAATATTTTGAGTACATTCCCATTCCTTAGGTACACTGGGTAATATGCACAATCGATTAATTCTATGTCCCAAACCTTTCTTTAAAACTTCAACAAGTAACTTAATCACCCGACTGCGTTTATCAGGTCCATAATTGATTTTGTCATCAGCATTTGATAATTCAAGGATATTTTCTGAAAGTATCTTGTCCTGCAAACTATATATAGATATAAGTTATTAAAATGGATTTGGTAATTTCTCGTATACAATTTTTTTATACAAATTACCATAAGATTTGATCAAATGCTTTATGAAATGGTACACTTCGCATAAAAAGTGCTTGAAAACTGTCCACATGTATATTATCCAAATGATTTAAACAAAGCTCTGCTTCTCTTTGCACCCACGAGAAAGTATCCTTTGATAGATTTGCTGCAAAATTGTGATAGCCAGTACTATCAAGAAATACACAATCATAATAGTTGTGATAGTGAGAGACTTGTTTCTGATTGTCTTTGTCCTCGCACATAGTAATTCCATCCTTGCACCAATTTCCTTGTGCTATTTCAAATAAATATAATTATCATTTAGAATATGATACAAAAAATAATAATTGTTTATTTAATAGTTTTTAAAATACCTAAGCCAATCCAGACGTTCCGTACAATCTGATAACTACTCATAAATGTATTAAGTTTTCTTATGCGCAGAAGATAAATTACAAACATTGTGATAATGTGGCCAGTAAAGCCGTCATATCCTTTGTTCAATTCGCGTTGATGTAGCCATATTTTCAGCAAGATTATACCATCCCTCACATTGGGATACTCTTTTATTGCTTGCGCAACGTCGGAATTTATGCTTGACATTATTAAATCATGCAATACTAGAGAATTATAGTGCGGAGTGGGTAATAGAGATGCTGTGGATAAGAAAAAATATGAAAGACAATATAAAATTATACAATAAATAATCTTCCATTCACATTGTAGACTTACCATCCTCCAAAGACTTCTTCTCAAAATACCATGCTGGTCTAACACTATTTTTTTCTGGTAAAAATCTATTTAATTTGAAGCTAGATTCCTGTACTGATACATGTATTACTACATTTACCTTCTTGTTCAATTTTCCACTAGGTCGAAGTTTTAAGGAAGGTCTTAAATTGTCGCCGATGAAATTTTTACTCTCTGCAAGATCGCTCCCTATAATTGATGTTATAAATGCCAGATATGTTGCTTTCTTTCTAAAATATATGTAATTTTGATAATCTTGTTTTCGGAATAAGCCAACAGGCATTTCTACCATTACATCCACAGTAACAGTAGGCCCGAAAATACATCCTGAATTATAAGATCCAATCACACTAATGTTGGACGGTTTTAGAAACTTAAAAACGCTTCTAGTATCTTCCAGTACATGTGGTACAGGAATACAAATACCTAATTTATCACTCAAATTATTATTTACAAGCTGAAAAATTAATATAACAAATTATTTCATATTTTATGGCACTACATTATACATAAATATTATAATCAGGTTGTATTACTAACTGGAATTTCTTCAGTCTCTTCAATAGATTCAATTGCTGCTTTCAATTTTTTAAACCAAATTTCAAATAACGCTTTATATTTAGTTTTAAGTTTTACTTCACTGAGAACCTCTTCAATTTGAAGCCGGAATAAATTGGAATGAAATAAATTCTCAGTTTCCCTAAGCTGATTGAGTTCCTCAACCGTTGGCTGCTTATAAAGATCATTTTTAAATTTTTTCTTTTTAATCACTGCTTCAGTTAATTCATCCGTCACTTTTTTTCTCTTCTTCTCTCCATTCATTATTGGAAATTCAATCTTATGATCGTCTAGCTGTATTTCTTCTTCTGCTTCTTTATCAGAAGGATTATCCTCATTATACTTTGCCTCGCTCAACTGAAATTAATTTATTTTATTAAATTTTTACTTCTTAGATTTTTCTCTTTCTAACGAAAACTACACAAAATACTTTCACAATCAAATAATTAATAGTTCAATAAATATAATATTTAAAATTTAAATCTACAAATTAAATAATAAAAAAATTATATTAAGTAAATATAAAAACATCGATTAACGTTTCTAATTAATGAAATAAAACTGAAAATACCTTAGAAGGCTCCTTCATTTTTTTACTGTTTTGTATCCGCTGCTTGAAAAAATATCATGTTTTAACCATATTTTCCAATGCTTGTCGCCATGTGGTTATGGCTGTGGTCGGGAAAACCTTTGAGTATATAGACATGGAGGAGGAATGCCAGCACCGAAAGTGTGTCCAAAGTCTGTGCGAAAGAGAAAGGTATAGAATGATACTCGTCCTCTTTGCGCATGCGTCAAATATGAATGCTATAAGTTACAATGGCTGATTGCGTTTCGTAAAGTGCATATGCGCTCATTTTCTACAGTAAACGTAACGTTTATTGTAGAAAAATATGCGCATATGAGCTTTACGGAATCCAAATAATGTTTATCTCAGCTGAAATGAGTAACAGATGCCAAAGCATTATAAATGGCATTATATTAGAATATAAATATATTTGTATATAAAGTGCATTATTGGTTTAGTAGGATGGTAAACGGATTATTATATTAGGATGATAAAGGGATAAATAAATTTTAATATATACAATTTAATATAAGACAATTTTTATTGATGATTAAAATGGATTAATTTTGTAAACTTACGTCTAATATATTTTTTGTGTATGAAATCCGTGGCGCACTTGGCTTCATGGAACAAACGTAAATTTATATAAATTGTAATAATGCTTTTAATTAGTTCCGTTCTATGGTTATCAAATATATCTTGCTGCAATATATGTTCTATCATTGTGCTGTTATTAAATACTGAATGGCAAATCTCGTTAAATACTTTCGTAATTAAAATTGCCTTTATATTTTTTTTAGTACGAATTATATTATAATTTGAGCGAATAACAATTTCGCAACATCGTGTTGTTTTTATGACGTCCGATGGAAAAATTAAATTACCTCTATTTTTTACAGTAATATCTATTTCAATAATTAAATACAATTCGTACATTAAGTACAGAAGTGTCAAAACTGTAGTGCAGGTTACGATGTTGACGCATGCGCAGAGAGGACGAATATTACTCTATACCTTTCTCTCTTGCACAGACTTTGGACACACTTTCGGTCTAAAGGAAACAAAGCAATTCCTCCTCCATGTCTATATACTCAAAGGGGAAAACGCTCTGGATGCTTTGGAGTGTTTGATTGACCAATCAGGACAAAAGGAGTAGATAAGTGATTTCTTTAACCTGATTGGTCGATCAAACGCTTCAAAGCATCCAGAGTGTCTCCTCGACCGTAGCTTAAGCGTCGTCTACAATGAGATTTTAAGGAGACGTAAGGCGTAAGACTTAAGAAATTGACCAATTACAGTCAAGTATTAAGAGAATACTCGACTATGATTGGTCAATTTCTTAAGTGGAACCTCGCTTCGCGTGGAAAGTTGCAAAGTGAAACCTCGCTTCGCGTGGAAAGTTGCACCCTCCTGCACCCACCCCGTCGGTAGGGGTGCCTACGGTAGGGTGCAACTTTCCACGCGAAGCGAGGTTCCATTTTGCAACTTTTCACGCGAAGCGAGGGGAACGGGGTGGGTGCGGGAGGGGGGCCGAAGGCCCCCCTTGCACCCCCCCGTGTGTGTGTCAGCTCCATGCTTGTCGTAAGAAATTAACCAACAAACGATTAAAAAAAAAGAAATTAAAAAAGTCGAAGTTGCCCGGCTAAGTTCCCGGAGGTCGAGGCGGGCTCCTTTCATCGACATATTTACCGATTTTCAGATGAAATAATTATTTCCCAAACGTTAAAAACATTACAGACATATTTCCCAAATAATTCTACGTTGATTAAAAAAAAAAAATTTTTTTTAAAATTATTTCTGCTAACTATACGCCGAACTTATTTTTATTAATTATAAATAAACTATTATTTCCCAAACTATGAAAATGCTTTCCTAAACTTGCCCAAATGATTCCCAAACGAATGCAATAATAGAAAATGCGAAATATTGAATTTGTCTGCTAACTATATTGAGGTTTTTGAAACGAAGTGAAAATAACAAAAGTGAGGAAATTTACTAGAGTATCTACAATTTCATTTGTCGAAATCTAGTAAATCTGTTCACTTTTGTAATTTTCACCTCGCTTCAAGAACCGTAATAGGCACCCTGCTTATTATCAGCGCAAGTTTTGATTGGCTTTTTGCTTTTTTGTCAAGATGTGAATGCGCTCTAATATTTATAGCAATTTTCGCGCTAGTCTGTTGCCGGCGATGGATGTTGACATTTTCAGTCGTCAAAGGTGGTCAATGGCAGCAATGGCGGTTAATGGGGGCGTATGTATATAATACAGTAGTAAAGACACATCCTTGTCGATTTATCAGAGAAATCTCGTGTGTGTTATATCGTATGCGTTCTGCGTCCGGAATCTATCTATGCGAGGGCGTTATGCCCTCGTAGAGAAAGAAAAAGAAAAAGAAGAAGCAATTTCGACGACTTGGAAGAACGCAAGAGACGTCGGATCCGCACTATTCATTCACGGATGTTTACGACTGGCATGTTAAATGGAAACGAACGTGGAAGTGACGGAGGTGACGTCGTCCAGGGAGACTGACACCGGCCTCGCCACGAATTCATCGATAGAATCGGGCGACGTTGAGACGGAGGTCAACGATAATACGCTGACGAACGAACCATCGCCGCGTCACGACGATGACGTAAGGAATGACAACGAGAAGTCGAACGACGGGCTGCGTGCTCGCGTTCACGAAAATGGTAAGAATGCAACGGAGGAAAAACATGGAGAGGGCATCACCGCGAACTCGTCGCGAGGAACTAACGTACCTCAGACTCCAATAGCCTACACCATCGAATTTGATAACAACAAAGAAGTGGACACGGCCAAGTACCATAATCTGTTCGAGAGGTATAACGCCAGGCACAGGCGGAATCTCTCCATGTCCAAGGTATTCAAAACTCTGTCATTCTGTCAAATTCTAATCAGCTGATTGTCAGTTGATTTGTCATTTCATAAGTAGATATATTTTTGTATATTTAAGAACCTTACAAAAAAGGGAAAAAGAGAAAAAATTACAATAATTATATATACTATTTGAAAACTTACGTACTCATGAATTTTTTACCTTGCAGACTCTTGAATTTTTTACCAATTCTCTTTTCGATTGGCTTTCTTTAGATCATAAATCTAATCTCATCATATTTTTACATTGGCTTTTCTAAGGTCATAGGATATTCGAAAAATAATTATATATTTATTTTAAATATTCAAAAAAAATATAGTCTTAGCAAATTAGTGCTTTTTTGTAAAAGATATTGAAAGAATCCTCCACGAGGATATAAATGAGCTTTAATTTGTCTAATCTTGTTATTAAAAACCTTCAACTCTTCTGATGATATACTTTTGATGAAAACTAATTTGTTAAGCATATTTGATAAATTTTCTTTTAATATTTGAAATAGATGTATATTTTATACATACACTTTTTGGATATATTCTGTGTTATAAAATTATTAACACATACAAATTATTTACAAATCATTTCTCCTTCTCTCTCTTGATGTAATATCTTAATTGATTTAAGCATAACGTTGAATCTTTTATTAAAGAATTTAGATATTTATAGTTACTATAAACTAATTAAAACTAAAATAATTTATAGTTACTATATACTTTTAGGTAGAAATAAAATCAAAGAAGCCAAGCGCTATATTATCTCCAAACTTGGGACAAAAGCAGAAAGTTCCTAGCACTCATTCGGAAGGTTACTTTAGTAGCGAGGATGAAACGAAGCGAAAAACTGATCAATTATCAGAAAGACTTAAACAACTAGGTAAATTTATATATCATTTTTTATTCTTTTTTTTAAGATTAAATAATATGAAGATTATGTTTTTAATTTAAAAAAATGATTTTGTATCTTCTATCATTTAAAATTTTAAAAATATAATCTTGTTAATAAAAGAAATATATATTGTTGTATATAAATAAAAAATTGATAGTTATTTACAAGATTAAATTTATATACTGGAAATAGTCTAATGAAAAGACTTCAGTGTAAATCTTTTATTTGATTGTACTGAATATCTGTGATAGATGAGTCATGATGAAATCATGTCCTTCAAGCTTCTTAATATTCTTTACAAGTACTTTCTATCCATTTTGAGTGATATAGCCAACTGACATATTAATGACTTTGATGTCATAACTGTTTTTATATCGAAAATTGTATGATTTTCTGCCATGTATATCAATAATTTTATCATTACTTTTACAATAACATTATTATTTTTAACTTACAAATACTTATATGTATCATATATGTGTTAGCAAGTTAAAACTATCTCTGAATAGTAAATAAAGACCAATTTAGAAAAAAAAGAGAATTGCATATATATGTACATTTATAAATGATAAAATTTCATTATTTCTTATATTTTATTTTCAAAATCTAAACTATTATACATGTGTTTTTTAGGTATGAAGAATCCTTCGAGAGCAGATTCTAGCACAAAGACGTTTGCTAATGAAAATGTAGATCATCAGAATAAATATTTAAAGACGAGATCTAATGATGGTGAAATACGACGTAATATATGGTCACAAAGCCTCTCCTTGGAATTCGAATCCAACGAAAACGAATATTGGACGTCTCAAAGATCCGCAACAATAAATGATTTAAGTCGCGTTCAAATTAACAATTACGACGATGACGAAAACGAGAAGCAATACACGAAAAATATCGAGTATATCGCTCACGAGAGCGAAGAAGCAAATGATTTCGAAGATAATAAAGTATCTAATATGAATTATCTCACCGATGATTTTAATATAAGAAACACAAACGAAAGAGAGAGTGCTTTGTCGAGCATCAATTACGCGATGAATCTCGACGCGGATGATTTAGCGGATACTAATCTGGATGTATTTAATGTCAGTAATGTCGATGCCGCTTCTGACGGTGCAGTGAGCGAGACTGGAACGTATACCATTCATAAAGATTATACCGATGAGGAAAAAGCGAGAATGGACATCGACAAAGTTTTTAGTGTCGGTGTTTTAACGGAAGATGAAAGCAACGAAGCGTACGTTCATAATTTTAAGGTAAATATAACGTAAATATATTTACATATACAGGGTAAATCACACTACAAAGACTATACCACAATATTGCTTTCTAAGATATTTTCATAAATATTGATTTTATAAATTTTTAAAATAAATATAAAATGATGAGAGCAATAATCAGTTGGTGTAAAAAAAACATAATTGTTTAAAAAGAATATGTAGTATATATATGCTTGTTATAAATTTATATTTTTTTATTAATAACAATAATGTGTTTTCTTTACACATTAATTTCTCTGATTTGTGTATAAAAGAATTGAGATAATGTATAAAATAATCGGAAAATGAATATTTTTACGAGATATTTCATAGTTTATATAAAATTATATATCAAATTAAAATATAAAATATTTCGTAAACTATTCAATTTTGGTCACTCTATTTTTATAACTTTTTACGCTGAATATTAAAAAGAATTGATTTAATAAATGAATAAATAAATTAAGTGATGCCATTTAAAAAAAAATAAAGATGACTCAAAACTTGGCACCTCTATCTAAAAAATGTTGAGACAACCAAGACATAACTTTTTCAAAATTATTTACCTTTTTTCTGAAATATTTTTGTGCAAAATCAATATTTATGAAGATATCTTAGAAAGCAGTTTTAATAATTCATATATATACATATTCTATATATATGCATTTGATTTTCTTGCTCAAATATTTAAGATATAACAATTTTTTATTTTGCAGATGAGTATTTCTCGTGATAATAATACTTGGATATCGGAGTGGGCGACTCAAGTAGCGGAACACAATTCGTTACCTCCTATAATAGGCGGCACGACAGGTCGTACACCGCCTCTAAGTCCCACCAAAATACCATCCCCGATTCATACTAGATCTCAACGAGGATTGCGTAATCGTTATGTATGCATCATGTAATCTTAAGAGACAAAATATCTCTTAAAGAATAGGATTTTTGACACACACACACATACTCACATAGGGTGTTTCACAAAAAGGCTACAAGATGTTTTCTTCAAAAGTTGACATACAAAAAATGTTGCAGACAAAATTGATGAGACTGAGAAGGAAAAAAGTTGAATTTTAACTAAAATCCTCAAGATTAAATTCCTATATTTTTAGCTCCCTAGTTTTTCAAAATGGAATTATCCTAATTTATTTATATAAATTAATTCTTCGCAATATTCTGTATAAAAAGTTATAAAGATAAAGCATGTGTGATCAAAAATTTTGAATAATTTATATCTCAATTTGATATATTTTTACATTTACTATAAAAATCTCGTATAATATTCATTTTTTTATTTTCTTGCCTCGATATTTTTTTTATGTAAAAAATTTTAAGAAGAATCAATTAGTGTAAAGAAAACAGTTATTTTTAAGAAGACATGAATTTATAATGAGTAGACATAGTTACATATGTAATTCTTTTTAAAAAAAAAATTAAATTGACCTTTATGTAAACTTGGAAAATGACTAGATAAAACTTTATATTATCAACTTTTTTTCTTCTCAAAATTCTATTAATTTTATCTAATATATTTTTGTACACTGTCAAGTTTTGAAAATATCTTATGACACTTTAAGTGAATTTTGTGTGTGTACGTATTTTTATAAAAAAAAATATATATATATATATATAAAATTTTATCAAATTTGAAGGAGGCAATTTTCTCTAACTTTACAAAGCAAGATACATAGTTTAATTACCGTTTGTCTTTCTAAATTATCATTTCTAAAAAATTTGTATTATTTTGCATGCAGGAACATTCCGACAGTAACGTGAGTACAGATACGTATGTGCGAATAAAAGAAAGAATCAATTTAGTTTCAAATCAACATCAGATTATAGACTCCGGCGGTGAATCCGATGACGATACCAGCAATAGTTACAATACGCCGCCCAACAGCTCACAGCGTACACCTGTACATAGTACCGTAGGTAGACGCGGTAGCTTGTCTGACTCATTGTTTCGACGAGCGAATAGCAACGAAAATAGACGCAGCGTCCGAAAATACTTAAGTTCAACCAAATCGAAGACTGCTGATACTAATGTAGAATTATCGAATAGCCCGTCCCAAGTCATGACAACTCTCCGTTTGGAGAGAAGAAGCAACTCTCTAGATAGGTGATTGATTCATTTTACATTATATTTTTTTTTGCCATAGATAAATACAGATTCTGATGACTACATATAGTATAAATATAATTAGCAAGTTTTTTCCATACTTTAAAAAATTCTTCTTTAATACAGGAAAGAGTATGCTTCAGATACAACGGAATCTAATACGTCCAGAAAGAATAGTATGAAATATAAAGAAAGTGATTTCAAGCACACAAATAGTCCTGTCTTAAGCCGTCTCAGACCACCTATACCAAAACTGACCAATAGTCCAATTCTGAGTCGTAAGGTTGCTGCAACAAAAGTCCTTAATTCTCCCATTTTAGAAAGATCTAAGCTTCTGACAAAGTCATCAGAAACGAAAAATATAGGATATTTTACATGTGTTGAAAACAGGTACATACTTTTTTTAGACACATTATTTCTTAAACATCGCATACAAAATTTGAAAAAGATAAATATATTTTACACATGTTAATTTGTTTTACAGTCCGTATATGCTGAAAATCTAACAGCACTACAAATTATCATGAAAAAACCAGTTATTTTGATAAAGACATATCTATTAAAGCGCCTAATATGTTACAAAATAGTCCAGAATTTCAACGGCATCTTAATATACAGAGATCATCAAGTAACGCGAGTATCAGAAACATAAGGTCACAGAATTTTGTGTCGCGTCGCAGCAGTTTCAATAGTAATGACATTGACAGAATATCATCGAGAGGAAAATTTGCTGTTGCTTCTGATAGTAGCAGCGAAGCAGGTGAACAACAAAAAAATCTCCTTTGACACCAATTTCATCTGGGATCAAGTTAAATAGGGCTTTTCAGCATAAGAAGAGCAAGGTGTGTGTCATATAAATTAAATTTATCAAATATTGGAAAATACAATGTTTCAGAATTCGTTTGCTTTATCTTGTATGACAAGATTAAATTACAATTAAATTAAATGCGTGTATTCCTTACAGATTAAATTGTGAATCCGACACAACACCGAATACAACCCCCGAAGAAAGACGTAGAAGAGCGCAGTCGGAAGTAAAGACTGCAACGCTTGCAAATAAGCAGAATTATCATCGTAGTCGCACAAACAGTGTTGGAGCGCATAATAAAGAATCATCGAAAAAAGCAGAATTAACGAAGTTCAAAACACCGTCTATATCTAGGACTGATACCGGGAGATTTAGTATGAGAGCCCCGAAGCCTAATGTAAGCGTCGCGTTTATGTATAATTATATTATACTTATTATAAGATATCTTAAATATAATTTCTCTTTTTTTAGCATTCTTCCAATAGTCAAAAAACGAATCAAAAGTCAAGTAAAGATCACAAAAAATCTGGTAGAAGTAATTCCACTCTCACATCTAAGGAAGTGGAGTTTCAGAATTGGAAAAGACGGAAAAGTTACGATCCGATGAAAGCAGCAGCTGAAGGGAAAAGAAATTAATGGACAACACGAAGAAACATCACAGTACCGAAGACAGTACCGGGAAGTGAGTATACAAGGTGTCCCGAATTTAAATGTCAAAACTTCGAGATCGATAAAATAAGAAAAGAAAATCCTTTTCATAGAATTGCTCATTTTTGTATACATATCTGTGTAACAAATATATGAAATGTTCACCGAACACAATCGCAATTTATGTATATACAATATATATTTCAGCCATGACAATTCTGTGCTGAGATCCGCAAGTTTTCACGGTACAGGAGGTGCTCTCTCGTTAGCGAACGACTGGTCAGATAATGAATTAGATTATCACTATGAGGATAATCAAGTACCACCACCTAGCAGTCCGCAACTTGAAGTAAATATGCATTTAATCAGACTTAAATCATGTATTTAAATCATGAAGCATTTTTCACTCATTCTTAAGAATCCATCAAAATTTTTCGCCTTAACTATTAATCATCATTTTATAACTTTCTTAGTGAGATTTTCCAATTATATAAAATGCATATATTTTAAGCCCAATTGTAAAGTCTGAATTCTTTCGATAGGAGAGCGATAGTGACTTAAGCAAAATATTATCTCCAAACCACTCAGAATGTTGTATCCGCCATGTCGGCTCGCATGACGGGATATCGTCCTCCGCTGGACTCCGATAACGAGAGCGACGAAGATACAAGTCGTAGTCTACGTCAAGAATATATTGAAAGGAATGCGCCATCCGAGCGACACCGAGAGCAGCAACGAACGACATGCTATGGCTACAATCTCCTATTTCCAGTACTAAATATAATAAGGAGATTTAGGTATGTGTGCACATATATATCTTCCGTGCATTGTATTTTAATAATGTATTTCCTCTATGTATGCCTCTCACTTCTTTTAGTTTGCGTAATAGAATAAAATTGGATCTCAAAGAACAAAACCTGTGTCTTCCAATATGAACAGAGCCAAAAATTTATCACACGATACTCGTAGCAAATCTGAGTTCTTTTTTCAAGTGACGAGAAGGGAACCAGGACCAACCGGGGGGGGACGAATAGGGGATGGGAAGGTAATAAAAACACATAAGGAAAAAGAAAGCGAAGCAGGGGTATACAGCCAGGCGTGTAATGGAGAAATATTATATTTAGTGTATAACTAGATTAAATTTAATGTATAAAAAACCCTAACAAAAAATCAACATATTTTTTTTGCTTTTTTTTATTTTTTTTTTTAATTTATAATTTTTAGTATATTATAAGTTTAAATAAAAAAAAGAAGAACACAGAGGCAGCGTTGCATTTATATTGAATTTTTAATAGAAATATAAGTAGTGAATCATTTATAAAAACGTATTTTATCTTTATTTTTTTCATTTTTTTTACGTTTTTTTTTATTTTTTTTTTTTATATTTTTTTTTTTTTTTTTTTTTTTTTTTTTTAATTGTTAATGTGTCTTGTATTTCTTGTCGTTCTTTGCCATTGTTTAATTGGGCAAACCGCTTATTAATGATAAAGGATGGGGTTGTTGGCAGAGTTTGCTCTGCAAGATGTCCATCGTAGCGTATTTTGCTCGTGTTTCACACAATTTTTTTACTATTAATATTTTTATATTATTTTTATAATGATATGGGGTGTAAATAAGAAAGAAAAAAACCAGGGAAAGAGCACGGAAGAAATGATCCCATGAAAGCGGCAATGGAAGGACGAAGAAAAGCGGAGCTTGGCAAAGAAAACTATCAATACAAATCTATCACCAAGGTAAGTAGTAAATGTAATCAAGTCAGTTTTGCATAAAAGAAGAAATAATAAAGAAATTTTCTCAAACAAGTTCAAAAAGTTATTATAAAAATGTCTTTTGGACTCTTTTACATTATCCGGATTTCATCATTCAACTAATTGAAAAGATGATTTTATTGTTATTAGGACCAATAGCGATTGATAATTTAAAAATAGTGTGGCAAAATAAACAGGTGGTGTGTAGCATAAAATTGTTTGAACATTTTATGCTATATATTTTCTCAAGAGGTACATCTCTAAGATTTATAAATAATTCTTTTCCTTTTTAAAAAATGAGACACCTTTTACTGACACATGCTTGTTCTTGGATTGGCACTACCTAGAGTGTCCAACAGCCAATTTGAGATTTCCAAAATGATGCGAAAGAGATATGTGTGCCTTGATTCTGCATTAATTTATCCATTTTGCAGTTTTCTTTTATTATCCTTTTGGTCTTACCAATTACTCTTACTATAATTACATAATACATAATCGAAGAATTGTATTGAAAAAATGTTATAATTGACACTAATATAATATACATACAATTATTTAATAATTTTTGTTTGTTTAATATTGAAATGTACAATACAAATATGCATTATTAAAATTGCTTTTCTTTTAATAAGATAGTATGTAAATAAAATGCGTGATATTTGCATTTTTTATTTTCTATAATTCAATGCATATATTGTTACATGTATTTATATTTGATTTTAGCCATGTAGCTTGATCGCAAAGTTTTCACGGATCAGTAGGATTAGCAGTCAGCGACTGGAGTGATGAAGAATCCGGTCATATCCGCAGATGAAACCTCTCTATATTAGGATTGTCTCAGAATTGTGGGTAAACGAACAACTAGTGTAAAGCCAATTACAAAAATTCTTGTATATAAATCGTAAGGATGGATAAATTTTACAGGATGTTATGTATAAGAAAATGAGAAACAGCTCCTGTATACCTATATTTAAAACGATTTTAGCGACATACAAATGTAATTCTATTTGAAAAATTCTCTTATATAATATAAATTTGTGCAATGAATCTCGCATGTTTATAAAAATTTCTGAGTTAAAAAAATGGTGCTTTCCTATCAAAGGTGATACTTAAAAATTATATGCTGAGGATTTTTTGCTATATTAATGTTAAAACGTCCAATTGCTTTGTTTTTATTTTTTATTGTTCAATTGTATTTGTAAGGAAAAAGACGTTCTCTTTTTTTTTCTCAATTTAATTTATATTTCTCATTATATATAAAAATGCAAAACATTGCCTAAACGTAGTTAAACAGTGTTTTATATGGATAATGATATTAGAGAAAAAGAAAAAAGAAATATATAAAGGAAAATCTCACACGCAAGATGTCCTAATTATCAAGTGAAAAAATGTTGAACGATATATACGATATGTACGATATCTATTTATGTAGAGAGAGTATTAAAAAGTATATCGAGAAATATGTGTGTGTCATTGGATTAATTACTGGACCTAACCGCGTAGCGTTTATGTACAAATATTTGTATCTACATCGCATCTTGTTCCATCGATGCAGCCAATTTACCTAATTATAAGATATACATGTCCTCGCATTACTCGAATAATAATCTAGGGAGAATTTTTTTTCATCAAAACACAAACCTGAGAAAAGTCTTCACAAATCGTAAATCTTTTTTTGTCGTATTAGTTGATCTTAGTTGATCTAATGATTATATGTACATCATTGTTTGTAATTGCTCAATACACACTCACATTGATGCTCGCGATTCCTCTCTGTTAGAATAATTATTGATATAGAAAAAATAACGTGCTACAATGTGTCTGTTTCTAAAGCACGTAAATAAATTAAATTTTTTCTTTACAATAATTCTAATGTGATCATAAAGAGCTTTACAATGATCTTAATCATTAAGATGTATATATCAATGTCACTCAGTTTAATTGTATTTGTATTCTTTTTAATTTTATGTGAAAACTAAAGAATTTTTCTATGTATCGACTCTCTAAATTAAATTATCTCTGTAAATATATCTTATTGGTAATATTAGATGACACATTAATATAACATAAGACATATTTTATACATGAATACTTGTTTAGAAAATTGTATCACTTGTTCATCATCATACTTATATATATATATATGCTTGTTATTCTCATATAAATTTAATGAAAATTTTATCTGAATTTTCTAGAGAATTTTGTAAAATTTATTCAAATTATTGTGCATATTACAAGCATTATGATAAAAGTTATATTAATGCTTTCTTTATTGCATAATTCTTAATGTAAGTTCCATTATCCTCAAGTAATTTTTCAAATAGTTTCTTCTTTAATAATTGTATTTGTTCTTCTTTAATAATTATATTTTCATTACAAAACTGGAAGTTTAGATTGAGATATTGATTTATATTTTTTTGTTGATGTAATTTACAGCATATTTATTAATTTACAATTTTTCAACATGTAATTATGAAATAAAGATTACAAAAAAGAATGTGATATGACAAGATTAAAAAGTTACTGAGTTGAACATGATAGTAATATAAATTTGTTTATTAGAAATTATTAAATAAATGATAGCTTTCCATACTTATATAAGTTTTGACTTATATATGTATTTGATTCTAGAGATTCATTCTATGTTATACAAAATTTGTTAATACTATTACAAATAATATAAAAATTTGATGTGTTTATATATTAAAATTAAAATTCGTTTTTAATTATATTCGATCATTTGTGGCAAAATAATTAGATATCTTTCTTCAAAATGTATTATATTCTGCGAGAGAAAACACTTAATTATTTGATAGAAAGAATTTATTTCATCCTCATGTAAATGTCGCATATTAAAAGTTGGTCCTTTCAAGTTAACAAACTTGTGCATGTAATTAAAAAGATACGATTTTGCGATTGTACAGTCTTATAATGCTCTGCATATTCATTTCGGTTCTTTTTTCTTTTCTTCTAAAGAAAAACGGCTTTCCAATGTGGACACATAAACACAGGATCATTATATCTTCAAGATAGATACATCAAAGTACATAAAGTGTTGCATTGGCATATTATATCATTTTAATTTTATAACTGGAAATATGAGGATTAAAAGAATTATATTCTAATTCGTTTATGCGACTTGTTGTGATGTTAGTTATCTAAATAAATATACAATAAACACAGAAGTCTGAATTATTCATATTATGAAAATTGATAAAAAAATTTACTTGTTAAAATCCTCACTTTTCTAGATTGATTTATCAATACACACAACGATATGTATATTCATAAGTATTTTATTTTGCCAAAAATTTTTTTTAAATAATTACTATATTTTAATAATTTTTATTATTAGCGACATTGTATATTACTTTTTTATTAATATGATCTGTGTATTGTGTTTTTCTGTACACATTGTATATTTTGTACACATGT
>JALHBL010000423.1:0-16845 GCA_023638675.1 Camponotus pennsylvanicus
ATTAAGTACATACATTATAATAAGTTCATATAAACTACACCTTTTTATAAATTAATACACATTCAAACTACATTTTTATAGATTAAATCTCAGAAATATAAATTTTTACAACTATTATATATATAGATATTATCAAATCATAAGCAAAAGTGCATTTTTTATCCTTTCTATATGCATGCCTCGCGTAAATTAAACATTTTGACATAAATGTAACATTTAAAAAGAATAAAGAACATAATTAAAATAATTGCTACAGCAATCTCCTTTAATTTATTATAAACAGAAAAATTCATGTTATTTTTAAATTTAATTTTTATAATGAAACACAAAATTGAAATTAAAATGTATCACATAAATTTCTTTGAGCACATATTCATATAGAAAATAAAGACTATTATATAAAAGATATTTCCAGAAAATTGCAATTATTTAAATGATTATATATCAAAATGCCAAATGAGAGATTTAAGGTATAATCTATCATGAACGGCGGAATTCTAGAAAAGAGATGATTAACCATGCGCTCTCTTTCTCTCCCTCTTTTCTCTCTATCTTTCTTTCTCTTTGTCTTTGCAACGTACAAGTGCATCAATCGTAGTTTCTTGCTTCGATTTGAAGCTTGCTTCAGCAATTTTGACATGCTTTTAATTTTATCTATATCTCATTTTGTTGAACATCACAACGCTGCAAATAAACATAGAATTTGATCAATATAAAGTTATAACTAAATTATACATATAAAACGTGATAATCGAAATAATTTACCTTGTACTAGATCCCACAAAATAACATTTTTCTAAAGGAATTTTTGTAGAGTTCGGATCAATACCTTTAAAATTAATATTTTTTGCTAAACAGTTTGTGCCAGTCAATTTTTTCTAATCTTCATTGTTTCTTTGGTTTCATCGAGATCCAGTACGTAACAACTGATATATTTTATCTGTAAAGTGTAAGGGCAAAAATATAAATATACAATAAAATAAAAGTACACAAAAAACTACAATAAATTGTCACTATAGAATTGAGCTATTAAATAAATGTGAAGAAGTTTATTGTAGATTGCTGTAAAATAAACAATTATAAATAATTATAAAATGCAAAATGGAACACACAAAAATCTAAGTAGCAATTGAGTAGCAATTATAGATAATTATATCAGTACAATTTACCATAGCAGACATATTTCCTGCATCTTTTAAATATTTTTTCAAATTTCAGAAATCATTAATACACTTCAGAGGTAAACAGGTAAATTAGGTGGTCTGATCATTTCTCTCTCGTGAGTTAAAGAAAAGCTATTAACTTCATTTGATTTGCTATTGATACATCAAGCTTACTGCTGATCTCATCAACTCTAAGAGAAATATTATCAAGATGTATTTTGACATCTTGTCTAGAATCTATAAATATAAATTGAACAAAAAAGAAAATAATCAAACATAAAGTCAAGTATATCATAATAAGCGTAAATGTAATCTTTTCTACCAATGCTTGTATTGCGTAAAATTTCTTTACTTAAGGGTACAATCCTTTTTGCCTCTTTATTAATTTCTTTTTAAGTTGATTCTGATCTATCAGTCTCTGATAAATCTATGTTTGAAAAAAAAAAAAGAGAATAATCAAATATAAAGTCAAGTATATGTAATAAACATTAATAAAGTAATTTTCTTATCAATGCTTGTGTTACACAAATTTATTTATTTGAGGATGCAATCCACTTTGCTCATTTTCTTTTATATTCTTGGTTCTGATCTGATAGTCTCTGATGAATCTGAATTACATTCTGGAGACCATACCTCCATAAATAATGAATTATTAAAGTGACACATATATGACGCATCAGGATTTACTTCTAAGTCCAAGTTATCACACACATAGCTTCTATTATATATATTCAATCTAGATCTCACTTTATCAGTATAGTTAAATTTTTTAGTTTCGAAATATATTACTATCTGTTTTACCTATATTTTTAGAAGTACCAGTCTTGGTAAGTGAGCATCTTGATTGGATCGATCAAATTATTAGAATTCTCTGAACGGCAAAGATTGCTTTTTATGAGACTCTTGTGTACATTATCAGTATCATGAATTGATTTCGGATCTAAATCTGCATTGGATAAATGTTGGTACGTGGGATTCTTGCTCACATTAGTAAATTCTTGATTTTATCTGGCGATGATTGAAAATTGCTCATAAAATTTTTTCTTTAATTTTAGAGCATGAAGGTTGCCGAAGATCGATATCTAAGCAATATAGAAACATTTCTGAGTTGAATTCTTATCAATAAAAAATTACAAAACTATATAGAAAAGAAATTTTATTATTAAAACTTACTAAAAAAGTAGTTTTCTTTGGTAAAATAAAATGGAAAAATTTAAATAAAATTTAATCAAGTGAAATCTTAGCGAAGAATTCAGCTTCTTGATTTTATTCTTCACATTTTGAGAGCCATATATATCTAGAAGTCTTTATATCTTGATATTTCAACGGAATTTTTGTGTTGCAAATTTACTTTTCTTTCGAATCTCTATATCTGAATCATTGTCACTTATGATTTTAGGAAATCGTTTTCTTTTCCCTTTTCCAAGTTCTTTCTCTGTTTCTAAGCTGAATTTTCTTCAGCCTGTGGCCCTTGTCTAATACTAGATAATGACCTAAAAAAACAAAATATATAGTGATTAAAATACATAGCAATCAATGGTAATTTTTTACTTTTCATATTAGTTGTAAATAGGAAAGCAAATAATAAGTTATTGATTATATTCTTCTATTATTCTATTTATAAATGGAAATCCCACTATGATTTAAATAATTTCTTTGGAATATAAGACTTAAGAAACCTTTTACAAAATAAATTTTAAATAGAAATAAAAATTCTACGTAAAACCGTGCAATAATTAAAAAAAAACATTAAAATTATCAAATTAGCGTACATTCCATAATTTCTTGTAAATATTTTTATAACATTATACAAAATATACTTCTTAAGCAAAAAAATACACTCAGAAAAATTAAAAATAATAATTAGGCCAGTATTCATAGTCCGTATATTTAAGATCAATCTTAAGTTCATCTTTAGATATTGTATGTATTATTTTATTGGCTACAGATTATCTGAAGATGAACTTAAGACGATCTTAAATATAAGATCGGACTATAATACCGACATTCTCTTTGACATGGAAGATTTATGTTATATTTATATTTCAAAGAAAAAAGATATAGTGAAAATCTATTTCCAAAGAAAAATTTCATTTGATATGTAATATGATTTACTCACTATACCACCGCTTGATTTGTACGGGACAGATAAGCCAATCATCTTCAGGGTCTTTCCTTTCTTTGCATATATACTTGCCAAATACGGCTTAGGAGAGGCCAATACACAACTGCATTTCCTGTTTCATCATTTCTTTCTTTTAATGCCCTTTCGATGTAACATCAAAACATACATCATATCTTCATCACTGCTCTTTCCATCTATATTTTCATTAAGAAATTTCACAACAAAGAACTAAAGAAAAAAAAGAATAAACAAGATATTAGAATAAATTTTTTTTAATAGAATTCTTTTCGGTTACACTTTTCATATTATACTTTTCCTGCTTTTCAGAGTTAAAATATTTTGTTTTTGTTTTTTATAAAATATCTTAAAAATTAAAATTGTGTTTATTAATATTATTCTCTTTACATCTTACTGATATATTTATTTTTTTTTTTTAGAATTTTCATATTCTTTACATACAATTAAATTGATATAATACCTTTCAATGAATTACAAACGTGTGCAACAAAGGTATGCTGAGGCATGACTGGTTATGAGGAAGATGAATGAGCCAACACTTAGCTTGTATCTCAGCCAACTCAATAACATTCTTATTGTACTTAAACGATTTACTTTAGAAATACCAAGAACAGATGAAGGTAACGGATAATCATAGTAATCTTTGGATTGACGATATTTGTGGCCCATTATACACACAGAGTTGTCATTCCTCTGAAGAATATTTGTTATGATCATGACACTACCATCTAATGTTTTTAGACAAGAATTTTGCTGTCCCAATTGGAATGTAACACCATTCACAATTATCTTCTTATACTGAATACCTGGCATTGTCTCTGTTGGATCAATATGTGTCTGAGAAAGAATAATGTTATTTTCATCATAAGATAAACGAACAGACCGAACTCTGTCTTTTTCCAAATCTCGCTTCGCAACTTGCTCAAGTGGTTTACGAAAGGATCGAAGAGATTCTTTGATAGATTTTAATCGATTTTCAAAAGGAAACGCACTAAAACTGTCTACTTCTCCATGTTCAGCACATTCTTCAGCCAAATGCGAAATGCAATGTACGTTGTAAGCAATGAATTTTTCTCCATATATTGCTTCAGAATGAACGATAAATGTTCTTAGACATTCATTAGCATAGTTATACATTGTGCGAACTAAAACTGGGCTGGCTAAGATATGTTGGGAAGAGTAGGATTGTTGTGCACAAAAAACAAATGATGCCATCATAAATACACATTCTTCGTAACTCAGTACTTTTGTAGAAATGTGCTTTTGAAAAATCTGGACGTTTTCTATTAAAGTCATTTGGGCAATACTTCAGACTAATTTTAAGCAGGTCAGAAACGGCTGCAATAGCATTTAAACTGAGTCTGAAATGACCCTTCCATTCAAGCCATGCCATAAGTAGTCTTTTAAATACTCCAGAATATACAAGATGCATTGCATCTAAACGGAACTGTGACACCATTTTAGTTTCCACAAAAAGAAGAGGAGAATAACCTTCGTGATGAATAGGTTGATCTTGATTTAGAAAAGATTCATCAGTTCGAAGTGGTTCATCAAGATCGGTAAAAGTTAATCTGTTAGCAATCCATTTACCGACTACGGTACACTTTTCACAAGCACCATATCCATTATGTCCAATAATACATTTTATAAAAGCACGTGCAGGAGCATCAAGAATATAATGGCGCACACTAAATTTAAATCGTGATCCGTTGCACTCAAATCCATTATTAAAGAGGTCATTTAATTCATTAACAAAATCCTTTAAGTAATCATAAACATTTGGAGGATCTTTGTGCCCCACATAAAGTCCTATGATAAATGGTTCATTTAAAGCTCCAATTAATTTACCTAAGATTGGCCAAAATTTCAAGGTGGAACTATTTGAAATTGGAAGTCCATCCATATTAATATCAACTGTTATTTCACCATAGCGTAGTAAATATTCGCTAACATCAAGTGCATTCAAGTTCTGTTTAATTCCTTTATACCAAAATTGACCATCATTATCAAAGTTAATAACAGGGATACTAGATGGTGTATTTAGTAAAGTTTTGTAAGTATTTGGGCACTTAGGAAAAGCAGGATGCAGTCTTTTCAAAAGACTATCAAGTTTTTTCATAGATAAATTTCCATCTTCTAAGGCCCATTCTCTAAGAGATTCGATTACATATTGCTGTTTCTCCTCATCATTTTGAAACAATAAATCATCATCATTTTGAAACAATAAATCATCATCACTTGAACTAAAATTTTCCACTTCATCTGAATGATTTGTAGGTGGACAAATTTCATTTTCAACTTGGATATTTTCTTCTGTTGACAATCCATCTTCCTCAGATGAAATAATGTATTGCTCCTCAATTGTATCACTTCTTTCACTTTCACTTTCATCACTATCACTAGATTTAATATCCTGATATTCAATCAATGCCCTAATATTTTCTAATCTTCTGCGTTTGATTTCTTGACGTATCCCATTTCTGTGCGCTTTACGTTTAAAAGATTGATGGAGTTTCCGGATAACCTGGTTCAATTAATATCATAACAAAATATACATTAAAAGTTGCAAATATACGATAAATTTTAAAAAATATCAAATAAATGGGACACTGTATAAGAAAGGAAAAGTAAAAAAAGATTTTTCTAACAGTCAAATCCCCAAACCATTCTTAAAAATTGATGTTAGAAAATATTTCTTGAAACATAATGAATCCAAATACATGCCTTCATCAATGTTAGCATTGTAAAAAAACTGTTTTTGAATATAGTATTTTTTTGTCTGATTCACATAAATTATTAAAAAAGTTGTTTAAAATGAATTGGAAAACATTAAATAGAATCTCTTATTTTATATAATTTTATAAGGAAGATGTGTTTTAAATTAGATATTCAATCTCTAAATAAAACAAAATATCATGCAAACAAATATAGATTTTTCTACGATATTGTTACCTAGTTATTCGTAAGAATAATATTTGATAAACATTTACATCCCATTATATGCTGTTGTTAGAATTGCAATTAGTGCCAATTTATACACAAAATATTAAGATAGTGTGCAATTAACAGTGTGTATTTCATACAATTATTAGTTATTTAAGAATATTTTATATTTAATTATTTTATATTTAATTATATTTAATATTTTATATTTAATGTGCTAAAGATGTGTACAGATGAACCACTACAGCAATCATAATACATTTCATTAGAAATTTACTGCAGCAGTACAGTATATTTATAATTTTAATAAAATAGGCAATGCTAACAATATTATGATTGAAAATGACAAAGAACATAAAACAAGTGATACTAGAAAACAGTAAAAAATGTGCTGACAATAGTGCTAGACAATATAGAAAATGTGACTAAAAAGTATATAAAAGATGTATTGATGAGAACTGTGACAGGGTATCTAGCAGACTCAGAAAAAAAATTTCCTGACTTGTTCAAGTTTCCCAGAGCAAAGAATTATTTTTTGCTGAACGATTTTTTAGAGTATTACTTTTTTCAAAATGCATAACTTGCATATATCGCTATATTGTAAGTCAATTAAATGAGTTGAATAAAACATCTTTGAACTATTTTTATATAGAAACAAATAAAATTTAAATAAGACCCACTTAATATCAAAAAAAGTACTCATTTTATTTGCTGGTAAAATGAAAATATAAATTACCGAACACGACTATGGATAAACAGATTTTCAATAAAAACAGAAAATTAGCGCACTATGAGCCAGGATGAAGTTTATACTTGTTTTTAAAAAAAATGTCAAATTAATCAGAAAAAAATGTTGAACACTACACACCCTGTGTGAAGAACACACTGAAGACTATTACATTCATAATTTATAGGTTAGATAGATAATAAAAGTTATTATGCAAAAATTAAATGCTGCTTCTGTGATTTCATTTAATATATTCTAATATATTCTAATATATTAAATGAATTATTTCTAATATATTCGGTCAAAAATTCAACAAATGGGAGAAAATGGATATTATTCAATTTTAATAAACATTTCTCATATAAAAAATATTAAAAACAAACAACATAAAAAATACTTATCACTTTACTTAGTACTTTATTATAGTACTTTACTTCAATATATGTATAAAATATGTTGTTGGTTGTAATGTGTATGTATGTGTACATAGCCCAATTTTCATTAAATTGTACAAATAATTATCAAAATTTAATTTACTTTAGTAATACATATTCTTATTTTAAGGAGATATATTTCAATTTCCACGAAGAGAAAATAATCTTAGGTTAGAAATTTCTTTTGATAAAATTCCAATTTTAAAATCTGAAGAAATTCCATCTACAGAAAAAAATTTCAACACAGATAAACACAATGCAGTAAGTAAAATTGCAGTAGAATTAGAGATGGATATGAATGAAGAAAAAATAAAGGAAAGTTTTGAGAGAATATTCGATATTTAAGTGACAAACAGGAAAGTAAAGGAAAAAAAGAAAGTAAAGAAAAAGAGGAAAATGGCAATAATATTATACAACACAATAATAAAGAAAAACAAAATATTGGATCTGCTATTGAAAATTTGGAGGAAGATTTGGAAAATCTACAAAATAATATTTTAATATTTAAAAATCAAACAAAATTAAATTTAAGAAATTATATGATTAACTGCATAGAAAATAATAAGGATTTATTTTTAGATATAAATATTAATGAAACAAAATGTGTGAGAAAATTTTCACTCTGTTGACTGCATCAAAATAAAAATAGGTTATCTAGTAACAGATTTTATCGAATTTCTGATATAACATAAATGTTGGTATGAATGTTGCAAGTATGAATAAAAAATGAAGTGAAAAATTGAAAATAGAATGTGAAAAATATCACTATGCTTATTATGATACAAGATGGTACAGGAAGGGTATTACATGTAGAACAAAATACATGTAAAATTAAGTTTTATGTATCAATTTAGACAAATTAAGATAGCCGAAGAAAGATGATATTTAAGAAGTTAGTGGAAAATTTATAATGTATGGACCAATATTTTTAAATGGCATCAATCTTTTCACAATTAACAAAGAAATACACACAAAAATAAGAAAATAGCATTCTTTTACTAAACACAATTTCTTATAATATATCATTAATTTTTGTAATTTAGGGAGAAACAACTATTTTGCACTTTTTTAATAAACAATTTTTTAGAAATTTTTTAGAATTGAAATAACAGTTTTGTATAATTAAAATCTTACCTCTTCTTTATCCATGATAACTTCAAAATTCCTGCTTTTTCTCAAAAGTTCCTTTACTTCGTTTTTTTTTCAGAACTTTTATATTTCGATTTGTGTTATAATCTGTTATAATTTCCACTTCTAAAAATCATATTTCAATATTAATTTATAAGATTATATTTTATATTTAATGTATAAATAGAAAAATCAATCTCATTACAGCAATCAAATACATTTAGAAATATGTTGCGGCAGTACAGTAATTCTAATAAAATAGGCAATACTAATAATATTATGATCAAAAATATAATAAAATATAATAAAATATAATAAAATATAATAAAAAACAAGTGATGATAAAGAGCACATAGGAAATTTGACTAAAAATATATAAAAAAGATGTATATGACTAAACATATATAAAAAAGATGTGACGAGAACTCTGAAGAACACACTAAAGACTTTATTAAACAAATTGATCATTGAAAAGATAGATGATCAAAATTATTGTGCAAAAATTAAATGCTTGTGATTATATTTCTACATTTTGATAAAATATATTTGGGCAAAAATTCCAGAAATGGGAGAAAATGGTTTATTTAATTGTGATAAACATTTTAATTCATATGTATAAATATTAAAAATAAACAGTAATATTAATAGCATTATTATAATTATTATTAATAGCAGTTTTTCTTTTCATGCATTCATTACTGCGTTTCAGAAATTATATATATTTCGATTATGTAAAAATAATGATGTTAGAAGTAATCTGCGTCTTCGAAAATATTCCAATATCAATATAATATTTAAAAAACACTAAAAAATGCAATATTTCTTTACATTAATTTTATATTTCATAATTAGCAAAAAAGAGAAAGCAAAGTGAGACATACCGTGCTATCACTTTATCGGCCATATTTTCTTTGTTCTATTTCATTATTAGCTAGTAGCCAATATTGATGGCAACACACATCAGTTTTATATCCAAAACAAAACAGTATATCGCAGATCACAAATATATAAAAATACAAAAAGACAAAATCTAAAAATCACAACTATTTTAACTATTATATATATGTATATACAAAAGAAATCAAGAGCAGAGAAAGCACCGGCCACCGGCCACTATCGACGAAATCCCGGGAAATCACGACAGCCTAACCTAACCTTGAGTTCCTTTCTCTTCCAGAGCACGTAGCGACCCACGTGACCTCGCGTTTGGCCAATCGCTCTACGGATATCATACGCTCTATGTCATTGCGCATGCACGAGCGCTGCTGGACAATAAGGGTCCAATCGTCAACAAAGTAGCCGCGGCGCGCGCAACTTTCGGGATGCGTGCGCAACCGTAGGCGGAATATATAACATAGAACGTCTAAAAAACGTCATCTTTCCAACCTGTTATATTTCGATCTATTATATTTGTTTTTAAATTGTTGTATATTATAATATAAGTTACAAATTTGCGGACAAAATATCCCTACAGTTAATAAAAATAGTTTTAGATTAGTTGAAAAATAATTAAATTAGATAAATAACATAGACGTCTAATTGTCGTTTTTCCGACTTGTTATATTTCGACCTATTATATTTGTTCTTAAATTGTAAAACAAATTACAAATTTGCGGAGAAGACATCCCTACAATTAATATAGAAACAGAATTTTCGATTGGTTGAAAAATAGTTTAATTTAATACTAATTTCAACCATAGACGTGATTGTCGTCTAATAGTCGTGTCCTCGACCTGTCATTTCTCACTGGGTGCAGGGTGGTCCTCGTAACGGTCGCCACGATTTTTAAGGCACTCACAATAATCTAACAAAAAAATGTTTCAAACAAAAGTTGTATGGCTTGAAGGGAGCCATCAGATGGTGGCAATGATTTGACATTGGAGAGTTATTTGAAGGTCACCGTCAATTTCTTAAATGGAACTCTCTATTTTTATTGCATATTCTTGTAGCTTATCTCGAGGGCTTTCCAAAACATTATAATAAAATATTTTTCCCTCAAGTACTTTTTGAGTTATAAGGTTTGAAATCATTTCTTAATTTTACATAAACCGTAAAATATCATGTAAAATATTCATTTTTCGATTATCTTACCTTAATACTTTTACGTACAAAATAATGAGAGGAATCAATTGGTGTAAAGAAAACACATAGTTGTTTTGAAGAAAAAATATGTAATTTGCAATTAACAATTCCATATTTTTTCTTAAAAACAACTATGTGTTTTCTTTACACCAATTGATTCCTCTCATTATTTTGTACATAAAAGTATTAAGGTAAGATAATCGAAAAATGAATATTTTACAAGATATTTTACGATTTATGTAAAATTAAGAAATTATTTCAAGCCTCATAACTCAAAAAGTACTTAACGAAAAGGTACTTAATTATAATGTCTTGGAAAGCTCTCGAGATAAGCTACAAGAATGTGCAAAAATATATAGGGTGTTCCATTTAAAAAAATTGAAGTGACCTTCACGTGACCTTCAAATGACTCTTCAAGGTCAAACCAATGGTACCATCTTATGGCCCCCTCGAAACCATAAAACTTTTGTCTGAAACATTTTTCTCTAAAATGCTTTGTTTCCGAAATAATTGCGTGCGTTAATTAAAATGGCTCACCCTGTATATAACTTATAAATTTTTTGGCAATATAACATCAAAACGATATTATTTTGATTGTAATATATTCCTCGGATCTTTGTTCTCATTTGTTTCATTTCTTCATTTCATCTTTGTTCTTATTTCATAATAAATATACATAATATACATATAATATTAATAAATAAGTATAATATAATAAATATACATACCTAACTCAATGCCATTTTTTATTGATGATGATAAGAAGAAAGGAGATAAACTGTCGCGTGTCTTTGCTGCTTTGCTGTTCGTTCAATTGAACTTCATAGCGATAAAGCAAAATATGGTGAAATTTATTTTACAGCATCTAGTAACAATTCTTCAACCAATAGCAGCGAACTGCTGTGGCAGCACGCTGCGCATGAAATGGTACCTTTACGCCGCATGTGATGGCACCCTTATGCGGCGTCTACAATGAGATTTTAAAGAGACTTAAGGCGTAAGGTCTCCTGCACACAGGACGCGGCAACGCTTGCCACGCGGCGGAAGTCGACGCGATAGCCAATCAGCAGATACATAACATCCACCGCGCGTCAGGGCTCCTGCACACAGGACGCAACACGCTTGCCGCGCGGCGGAAGTCGACGCGATAGCCAATACAAAAGTTGGATTGAGTTCAACTGACGCGCGGTGGATGTTATGTATCTGCTGATTGGCTATCGCGTCGACTTCCGCCGCGCGGCAAGCGTTGCCGCGTCCTGTGTGCAGGAGCCCTCAAAGTTAAACTCAATTCAACTTTTGTATTGGCTATCGCGTCGGCTTCCGCCGCGCGGCAAGTGTTGCCGCGTCCTGTGTGCAGGAGGCCTTTGAGTGTGTCGCACTGAGTCTGTTCTTTTTAGCTGCACTGCTACACTAGTACAATTAGTTAGAGTGAAAGAAAGTATGTTTGTCTCTTTCCAACTTATTGCACTAGTGCAGCAGTGCAGCTAAAAAGAACAGACCCAAAGGTTCAGTGTGTATGTCCGTCTTTTCCAGAAAAAATGGCAGCATGGCCATCATAGACTTATATAATAGACCGAGCCAACCGTGAGAGCAACCCACGCTGGCACAAAAGTGAGAGAGCAATAGCTGGAGTTGTGCTCTCTGTCTAAATGTGATAAGGTGGGGATAAAGGAGAGAATAAGATAGAGTAGGATATAGGCCTTCTGCCTTCTCCGCCTTCTCCGCCTTCTCCGTCTTCTCCGTCTTCTCCCACTCTCTCTCAAATGTGAGAGAGAGCGGACGACTCCATCACTATCTCTGGGTCTGTTCTTTTCAGCTGCACTGCTGCACTAGTGCAATAAGTTAGAAAGAGACAAACATACTTTCTTTCACTCTAACTAATTGCACTAGTGCAGCAGTGCAGCTGAAAAGAACAGTCCTTCTATGGCCGTGTTCCGAAATTACTGTCAGTACTGCAAATTCTATAGTGCACGTTACGTATATTATATATTTTCAGTGCTGGCAGTAAACAATTGCGTGAGCCCATAAGATGGCGCGGTCTATTGGCTGCGTTCAGCAGGAAAAGCTGTTTTGCAACTGTTGTAAAATTCGTGAATCTGATTGGTGTATGCTCTTAGATCCAGTCAAAATTAAGAGCATACACCAATCAGGCTCACGAATTTTACAACAGTTGCAAAGCAGCTTTTTCTGCTGAACACAGCCATTATATAAGTCTGATGGCCATGGTCCTGTGTGGCTCCTCTGCCGAAACCGGGTAGGCCTTTAATAAGCAGCAGGATTAATTAACATTTAGGCATTTTTTGGAGCCTTTTAGACAAGAAGAATAAGTAAGGAACAGGATATGGGTAATAATATATAATTATATGAACATTATATCCAAATCCACATTTTTTCTGTTGTAATATAACAATGAAGCAAATAGCGTTTAAACTGCATGCTTTATTTGCTCTGAAAGAAAATATATATACATATATATATATTTTGTATCTTTATACTTAATTATAAAAATGGTATCATAACAAGCATCTATTACAGTATATTGAAATGTATATTTTTTTTCTATCATGATTTATATTTTTATACTTTTTTTTTAATGAATGCTACATTATTGATAAATGTAGGTAAATTACTTGTATAATTACAAATTATTATTATAATTTACATAAAAATAAAGCTAAATTCTATTGTATCAATGTATGTATGTATGTGTGTATATATATGTGTGTATTATATGTTTGAATCATTTTTAATTCCAATGCATCTAAGTTTATATCAGTATATTTACCATTGTTATATTTCCCAGGATCATTGACATAAGAGGTGAGCTATGGGTAGGAAGAGAAAGTCTATTCGCAAAAAAAGGAAAATTTGAATTAGGATGTCCAGCTGCAAATACTAAACTTGGACCACAGCAGATTCATACTGTAAGTTTTAATTATATAATAAATAAATTGTAAAAATAAATAAATATCAATAATTGATTATAAATAATAATGAATATTACAATAAATAAAATTATAGTTTGCAGTTTGATTATATTATCAAGCGTTGTTCAAGGATATTTAAATTATTACAAATATTTGTAGAATAGTATTTTCTTTTATAATGTTATCTATTAATACTTATAAAAATACAAAATGATGACTTCCTTACCTATTCTGAATGCTTTGATTGACTATAATCCTACAGCTCTCTGACTTAAATTTTAAATATAATATATATTTCTAATAGTTTAAACTTAATTATAAATGTGCTTATTGTTTTATATGTTTGTAAGATTCGTATACATGGAGGCAATAAGAAGTATAGAGCTCTTAGATTGGACACAGAAAATTTTTCTTGGGGTTCTAAATGCAGTGCCAGAAAAACTCGTATTATTGATATTGTTTACAATCAAACAATGAATGAATACGAATCAAAACTTTGATGAAAAATGCCATTGTTACCATTGATGTAACATCATTCTGACAGTGATATTAAAGTCACTTATGTCTTTATTTCCATTGGATCGCCAAAGAGGTACAAAACTGATAACTATTAAAAAAATTAATTATATATATATATATATATATATATATATATATATAAAAAAAGTATAAAAATATAAATCATGATAGAAAAAAAATATACATTTCAATATACTGTAATAGATGCTAGTTATGATACCATTTTTATAATTAAGTATAAAGATACAAAATATATATATATGTATATATATTTTCTTTCAGAGCAAATAAAGCATGCAGTTAGCTATTTCTCTTCATTGTTATATTACAACAGAAAAAATGTGGATTTGGATATAATGTTTCATATAATTATATATTATTACCCATATCCTGTTCTACTTATTCTTCTTGTCTTCCAAAAAAATGCCTAAATATTAATTAATCCTGCTGGGTAAGAACCCGGCAAGCAGAGAGCCACACAGGACCATGGCCATCAGACTATATAATGGCTGCGTTCAGCAGAAAAAGCTGCTTTGCAACTGTTGTAAAATTCGTGAGCCTGATTGGTGTATGCTCTTAATTTTGACTGGATCTAACACCAATCAGATTCACGAATTTTACAACAGTTGCAAAACACCTCTGAACGCAGCCAATAGACCGCGCCATCTTATGGCTCACACGCTGACATAGCCGTGTTCGAAATTGCTGCCGTTTACTGCCAGCACTGAAGACTATATACCGTAACGTGCACTACAGAATTTGCAGTAATGGTCGGACACACACGCATAGAAGGACTGAGAGTCTGTTCTTTTCAGCTGCACTGCTGCACTAGTGCAATTAGTTAGAGTGAAGAAAGTATGTTGTCTCTTTCTAACTTAGTGCACTAGTACTGGCCAGTGCAGCAGAGACAGAGATGGAGTCGTCCTCTCTCTCACATTTGAGGAGTGAGAGAGACGGAGACGGAGAGAGAGGCGGAGAGAGCGCTCTATCCTCTCTACTCTTATTCTCTCGGCTATCCCACCTTATCACAGATTTGGACGGAGCACAACTCCAGCCTGCTCTCTCAGCGTGTGTGCCAGCGTGGACCCTCGGGTCTATCCTATAAGTCTATGATGGCCATGCCCATTTTTTCTGCAGAAGCACGGACACTGAACCTTTTGGGTCTGTTCTTTTTAGCTGCACTGCTGCACTAGTGCAATAAGTTGGAAGAACAAACATGCTCTTTCACTCTAACTAATTGTACTAGTGTAGCAGTGCAGCTAAAGAACCAGACTCAGTGCGACACACTCGGCAACCCTCCTGCCGGCACGCGGCGGACCCGACGCGATAGCCAATACAAAAAGTTGAGTTGAGTTAACTTTGAGGCTCCTACACACAGGACGCGGCAACGCTTGCCGCGCGGCGGAAGTCGACGCGATAGCCAATCAGCAGATACATAACATCCACCGCGCGTCAGTTGAACTCAATCCAACTTTTGTATTGGCTATCGCGTCGACTTCCGCCGCGCGGCGGCGTGTTGCGTCCTGTGTGCAGGAGCCCTGACGCGCGGTGGATGTTATGTATCTGCTGATTGGCTATCGCGTCGACTTCCGCCGCGTGGCAAGGCGTTGCCGCGTCCTGTGTGCAGGAGACCTTACGCCTTAAGTCTCTTTAAAATCTCATTGTAGACGCCGCATAGGGTGCATGCGTAAAGCCGCCATTTCATGCGCAGCGTGCTGCCACAGCAGTTCGCTGCTATTGGTTGAAAATTGTTACTAGATGCTGTAAAATAAATTTCACCATATTTTGCTTTATCGCTATGAAGTTCAATTGAACGACAGCGTAAAGACACGCGACAGATTTATCTCCTTTTTCTTCTTATCATCATCAATAAAAAATGGCATTGAGTTAGGTATGTATATTTATTATATTATACTTATTTATTAATATTATATGTATATTATGTATATTTATTATGAAATAAGAACAAAGATGAAATGAAGAAATGAAACAAATGAGAACAAAGATCCGAGGAATATATTACAATCAAAATAATATCGTTTTGATGTTATATTGCCAAAAAATTTATAAGTTATATACAGGGTGACCCATTTTAATTAACGCACCCAATTAATTCGAAAACAAAGCATTGTAGACAAAAATGTTTCAGACAAAAAGTTGTATGGTTTCGAAGGGGGCCATAAGATGGTACCATTGGTTTGACCTTGAAGAGTCATTTGAAGGTCACGTGAAGTCACTTCAATTTTTTTAAATGGAACACCCTATATATTTTGCACATTCTTGTAGCTTATCTCGAGAGCTTTCCAAAACACTATAATTAAGTACCTTTTCGTTAAGTACTTTTTGAGTTATGAGGCTTGAAATAATTTCTTAATTTTACATAAACCGTAAAATATCTTGTAAAATATTCATTTTTCGATTATCTTACCTTAATACTTTTATGTACAAAATAATGAGAGGAATCAATTGGTGTAAAGAAAACACATAGTTGTTTTTAAGAAAAAATATGGAATTGTTAATTGCAAATTACATATTTTTCTTCAAAACAACTATGTTTTTCTTTACACCAATTGATTCCTCTCATTATTTTGTACGTAAAAGTATTAAGGTAAGATAATCGAAAAATGAATATTTTACAAGATATTTTACGGTTTATGTAAAATTAAGAAATTATTTCAAGCCTCTAACTCAAAAAGTACTTAACGAAAAATAGTTTAATTATAATGTTTTTATTAAATATGCAATAAAAATAGAGAGTTCCATCGAATCTGAATTAAAA
>JALHBL010000425.1:600000-752500 GCA_023638675.1 Camponotus pennsylvanicus
GATCCCTTTGAGGGTTGAAGGCCTTGGCCTCCTTCCCGATGACGGGTGGTACAGCGGACAGGGCTGGAGCGGTAATTGTCGTTGGAGGCACCTTCGCGAGGTTCTTGTCTTTACAAGATACCTCCAGTGCGTCCATTCCTTCCAAAATTGGGCCCAGTAGGGATAAGACGTCATCCCTCTGCGCCCTGAGTCGGAGCATCGCTGCCTTTTCCTGGTCAGACAGCCCTTGGAGGAGAGGCTCTAATGGGCGGGCCTTCCCTCCAAGCGATGGACCCATGGTGTCTGGTTGTGCCCCACCATAAGCCTCCTTCTTCGTTGTCGATCTTCCTCCTTTCTCCCCCGATGAAGCAGAGAAAGAAGGGAACACAGAGTTGTTGCTTAAGTCCAGGGAGGTAACCCTAATTGTACCGGACATCTTGTTCTCTGAGTCGGAGTCGACGATTCTTCGCCGCTTTGCTACAGCGGCGCGTCGTGCCACTTGCGCGTGGGAAGTGGACCGGTGGAGCGCTCTTCAATTTGTCCACTTCCCCGCGCAGCTCCCTGTTCTCCGCGCAGAGCATTTCCATCTCCTTGCGGAGTGCAGAGAATTCCTCATTCCCGGAATCTTTCCTGACTCTCCTGGTCAGCACCGTAGTCGCCGTTCTAATGAGAGCCACGGTATTTTTCATTTTACCGACCAGACTGCCCTTCATTTTGTTGGAGCAGTCTGCCGCCTTAAATAGGACAGCGGAGTGGTCCAGAAGCTGTGCGGCGATGTCTTCCGTCATCGTCCGCTTAAGCTCCTCTTCCATCTCCTCCTCTTTTTCGAGGATCTTGATCCACTTTGCTCCCTTAGGAGCCTCGGAACTGAGGGCTTCCTTCACCCTCTTCTCTAGCTCTGCCTCTTTCTTTTGGCGAGCTTCCTCCTCCCTTATTTCCCGAATGCCGACAAATTTTCCGTGCGTCGCCGGCCGTCCCTGCTTTCTCTTGACATGTTCGCCCTCGCCGAGCACTTCATCGTCATTCGTCACGCAGACCTCGGTGTTATTGCCGTCAATTAAGTCGGCATCCATGGTGCCGTCCTCTCCATCCGTCATCGACATGGGACGACTCGGGAACTCTTGGCTATCCCCCGCCGCGCGTGCGTACGAGCGGTCGGAATAGTAGCTTGGTCCCGGTTTTACATCTTCCTCCACCGGCGGGAGGAGGAATCTCTCCTCGTAGGGGCTTGAAGTCGGCGTCTCCTCACCCTTCTTGACACCCATGTCGAGGCGGAGACGGATGTTCGTCGTCTCTACCTTGGACACCTGCAGTTTATTCATGCGGACTACAGGTGTTTTATATCCTGCCAGAATGGCAGAGGTGTCACTCCTGCTCGGGATGGGGCTGTTCCTCGCAGAATCCCTACAGCGCGATGGTGTGCGCATCTTGCCCCCAGACAATGACGCGGAATGCGTCGTCCTCGAGCTAACCGGGAGGGAAAGTCGCGACGCGACCTGCACTCCCTGGGGGTCGATTCTCGAAATGTGATATTTTTTTTCCGAGATTCCCTAGATTATCATAAGTGATCCTCGAAGTGTTATTCTCGAAAGTCACTAAGCATGTCACATGCGAAATTTCTCGTAAAATTCATCTCGGATGCCTTCGTGCCGGTGAGAAGTGAAAAGTTTTACGTGAGATAGAAAAAAAATAATTTTGAAGGTTAGATAATATTTTTTGTATTGCTTCATTTTATGAAACCAACCTATATATTGTGAATGTAAGTATTTTGAATTATTAAGAAAAGTAAATTTAAAATAAATATCGAGCATATTAAAATAAATTTTGATTTACATTAAAAATAAAATATTTTCACATTATTTTTAACTGCTTCGTTAAAATTAATTTTATAATATTGGATTAATTTTATAATATTGAATCAAGAATTGCTATTGAATAGTGTTGAGTACCCAGATAGGAAAGCATGTAGAAAACTTTTAGCATCATTTTTTTTTAAATATATTGTATTATGTAATAATGCTGAATCTGAATGAATTTTTTTCAGATAAAGAAATAAGTTCATTCTCTTCCATTCATTGCATCAGTACTACGATAATAATGGCAAATGTCGAAAATTATCCTGTATTAAATATGCTTAATTTAATTGCTCTTCAAGATTTACAAGAGCATGCTATTTTGCGAGATATACCTCGCAGAATATTAAATCTAAGACAAGCAGATCAATTTGAACTGCCAGATTCTCTATTTATAAAACTTTATCATTTGAATAAACAACGAGCCTCAGATGTACTATTAGATATAGTTACAAATTATATTCCAGAACCAACCAGAAGGTCTGCTTTGGATGCCCAAACTATGGTAATGATACTATACAAACATAATTGAATATTTGACGGTGATATTCAATTAAAAAAAAAATTTTTTTTAATTTTTTCAAGCTATTTACAGCATTGAGATTTTATGCGGGTGGTAGCTATCAAGTGGATGCAGGTTTCAATGTTTTTAATGGTATAAGTCAACCCTCTACAAGTAGATCTATAAACACAATAACAAATATTTTAAATAAAGAAGAAATTCAACATGAATGGATTCATTTTCCAGAAAATTTGAATGAAATGAACAATAACAAAAATGGGTAATGTATATTAAATCTTATTGATTTGATTGATATATAATAATTCGACATATTAATAGTTCTAATCAGTTGTTTTCAGATTTTGGCAAAAGTTTAATTTTCCAAATGCTATAGGGTGCATTGATTGCACTCATATCAAGATATTTCCTCCTAAAACTAATGATCTTGATCAACCAGAACGCATATTTGTTAATAGAAAAGATTACCATTCTTTGAATGTACAATTGGTAAAAATAATTTTATCAAAAAATTGAGAAAATATACCCAGCAAACATTTGATTACAGTAATGTAACATTAATGTTATAATTTCCTATTCAACAATATAACTGTTAGGCATGTTACATTGCAGTTACATTGTTGAGTGGAAAATTGATGTTATGTTACTGTAATCAAATGTTTACTGGGTAATAACTTCAATTTAATGATTATTCTTTCCAGATTTGCGATGCTAATTACAAAATTATTCATGTGGATTCACGATGGCCTGGTAGCAACCATGATAGTTTTATATGGAACCAGTGCAATGTACTGCCACTTATGGAAACTTTATATGAAGCAACCATGATAGTTTTATATGGAACCAGTGCAATGTACTGCCACTTATGGAAACTTTATATGAAAGAAACCAAAGATTCTTTTTGATTGGTATATGTAAACTATACACAATCTATAACCCATCACCTTTTAATAAATATTTTTTATTTAAAGATTCTTTTTACAGGAGATTCGGGTTATGCTCTTCGTCCTTGGATGATGACACCTATAACCAATGCTGCTCCAAATACCCCAGAAGAATATTATACTCAAAGATTAACATCAACTAGATCAATAATTGAAAGAGTAAATGGTGTTTTAAAAATGCGATTTCGATGCTTAATTCAATACAGAGCACTACAATACGCTCCAGCAAAAGTGGCAAAGATTGTCAAAGCTTGCTGTGTTTTACACAATATGTGTATTCGAGATGATATTCCTGTACCTGATATGCAGCTCAATGAGGAACAAATTGTACTTTATCCAATAGCATTCGAACTTGATGAAGTTCGAGGTAATAGATTAAATCCTGATCTTGCTGCTGGGAAAAGGATTCAACAACAAATTATAACAGAATTATGGATAAGAAGACAAGCCTTGGGCAATTTCAGAGAATAATTACTTAAGATAGGATTATGAATTATATAGGTTTCTGATATTACGAGAAATTTGAAATAAATTTTTGTAATTTTTAAAATAATTATCTTATTATAAAAAAATAGATTTACATTTCTTTTAAATAAATCTAACATTGAAAAATAAATTTTCTTTTTTTATTTTACATTTTCCTTAAAGTACTTCTTAACTTTAATCATATTAAAAATATTAAAAAAAAATCACAGCAAACTGGAACGTAAAATTGCACTCTACATATATGTATACAGAACTATATATATATATATATATATATATATATATATACATATTTCTTACATGTGTGTGTGTGTGTGTGTGTGTGTGTTTGCGTGCGTGTGCGTGCGCATAAATATACAATCAAGTTCGTATATGTTCAGAACGCGGCGAAGTTTCGTGAGGTCAAACCGAGGGCCATTAACGCGTGCCTGTACGGCACGATCACGCTTCGCGGTGTTTTCCTAAACGAAGATTCACGTGCCCCGCGAATGCTCCGGATCGTGCGATCGTTCGACGGCCAATCAGCGATAAATCCCCGGCTTCAAAATTTGCGAAACTTCCTGAGCGCCGGTGCTCCTCGCGCTTCAGTCGCGATTTCAGATTTGGGGAGCTCGGACGTACTCTGTCTACAAATGTTCTAAAAACGCGCAATCTGCGACCTCATCTTTCGTGCTCCCTAGCCGATACCTCAGATCGCGAGTATCCAATCGAGCATTGTATGCTTTCTTTTCGTGGCCGTTTCGTGATTTCGGTCGTTTCTGCTACTACTGTAAACCTTCCTTGAATCATTGTGTGTATGTGAGTGTGAAAAGGTCTCGTGCTTTTAAAACATTCGTGTTCGCGGTCCCGTGCCTGCTCGCGATTCCGTTCCGCGTTCAAGATTTCCTTCGCGTCGGAGCGTACATCGAGCACTCCTCAAGATCTCCGTCGTGCCAAGCTTGCAGGTAATCCGCGGGACTCAAGATCTCCGTCCGCGACTATAATTCGCGAATCAACCGCCGAGACCTTCAGCGACCATCATCGTTTCACTTTCCTTTTTTTTGAATAAAAGAATTATATAACTTTCATCCTTTCGTTCTTTTCTTTCGCAACCCAAGGCACTATAGACTCTTTGTCGAAGAGTCGTTACGCACCGTCGACGCTCAGCGCTGAGCGAGAATCGGCGATTAAAATTGGCTTCGGACGACAGACCTCTCACAACAAATTTCGTCCGAACGCGCACAGTATATATTAAATAATTTTGGCATATATGTGCTAATCAGTCTTTTATATTTATCATTTAGATAAATGTTAAGATATTTTTGTAAGATAATTCTATTAAATTATTATTATAGAGATTTACATGAACTTGTGAAGGCTTATTATTTTAATTTTTGTAGCAGCATCTGGAAATTATCAGAGAGTTTATCAAGGTGTTCCACTTGTATTTGTTGTATTTGTACCATTTGCTCTTGTAGTTTCAGCATTTTTTCCTGATATGCAATTGTTGCATTTACTTGCTTTTCGTATAATTCAATTTTTTTATTTAAATAACTCTTTCTAGTTTCCACGTCACTTGTTGCTATTTTTGCCATGGTTTCATTGATGCAAATAGCATCATCTCTCTTTTTAGCTGCTACATATCTTATTTTCTTCGCTGAAGAATTTTTTTGGCTTGCTGGAGCAACATCGTCAACCATCAATTTCTTTTTACAAGTATTTGTACTGGCCGGTAGCGTAATACTATTTGATGTAGAACCGGTTGAATCTACAACTTTACTTATTGGTGCAGTAACAGTGCTTAGTGTGTTGAAAGTGGTTGATGCGTTGACAGTATTTAGTGTGTTTGCTTTTGTTGTAATTTTTGATACTGTAGAGTTGACAGATATTGGTGTTATGTTTACATTTGTACTACTGTTAGGCTCCTCATCCTCCAAGTCATTGTAAAATATTATTTCTTCTTGTGATGGTGTTTCCACATTATTTGCTTGAAAACTCTGCAGAAATATCATACAAATATAATATTTTAATATTGATAAAAAGTTTTCAATATTCCATATAATATATATTGAATTGTTTTCTAAGGACATACAAAATTTATGACAGTTTCAGGTACATCTAATCTTTGAATAGCAGCATCTCCAATCAGCTCAATGACTGAACTCTCTGCAGGATCAAGTTTGTCTTCTGTAAAAGGTCCTCCGTCAGTCTTTGCTATATTTTTTCTTCTATTACTCTCTTTATTCTTTACGTTACCTTTAATATCATAGAATGTATGGAAGATTCATAAATTCAAATACAATCACGTCATAAAGTTTACAAGTACTTATACATATCTACAATCGTGGGCAAAAGTATTAGGTACCTTCATTTTTATGATATATTCTTTAAATATATTTTGAAAATAATTATATTTATAATTTTTATTGTAGTAAAATGTTTAAACTTTAAACATTCCAGTATAATAAAAATTATAAATATAGTTATGTTCAAAATATATTTAAAGAATATATCATAAAAATGAGTGTGCCTAATACTTTTGGCCAAGGCTATATGTAATTAGAACTTGAGTGCTCAAATAATATTTTCCATTAACTATACTAAATTTTAAATTTATAATAACAATCAATAAATGTTTTATATTTTATTCAAAACTTGATTAAAACACATACAAAATATCAATGCAAACATTTATATATAAATAAATTAACTCTTATTTTTTTCTGTTATGAATAAGTTTTCTAAAAATTTATTATAAATTATAAAAAAGACTTACTTTCTTCCATTTAGCTGCAGTTTTTATTGAACCAGGCATATTATTTAACTTCTCACTAATTTCATTCCACAACTGTTTTTTTCTTTCATTTGTACAGCCATTTGTCAATTTTGCAGAATTCAATTCTGGATGCGCTTTTACAAAATCTATGAGAATAATTTTTTGATCAATATCTACATATTGTTTTCTTATTTTATTTACATTATTATTAAGCTCGATAACACTCCATTTTCACAAATTATTTTTAAACAACTTATTTGAAATCATAACCAAAAATTTTTTTATAATTTTCGAAAGAAATATCGCAATAACAAATAGAGCAATATAAAGAAATATTTAAAGTCGCGCCAGGCTCCCACTTGGTTGCTTCCTATTGATTGAAATCTCTGCTGTAATGATGGCAACGTCGCACTCCTCTCACTTCGTGAGATGATGCTAAATGTCATCTCGGAACAATTCGAGAATACCGAAATGCATAGAGTAGTGGGATGTAGAAAGTGACATTTCTCATTGACGACAAAATCTCACACATTTCGAGAATCGACCCCCTGGTCTCCCTTCTCGTTCTCATTGTTTTTATTTTCATTTTGTTTTTCGTGAGTTTGTTTTAAAATAGTGTTCTCCATCGCAGTTTAATCCCATGTTCCCGTGGCAGCTCCTCCGACCGGATATACCCTCACCTTCGCCGAGAGTGTCCCGAAACATGACCGGCAACACTCCCGACGCACAGTGGGCAAAATTCAGAAAAAGTGGATAATCGATAACTCAAAAAAATCGATAATTCGGTGAATTTTGCACCAAATGTTTTGAAAATTGGTACACATAGGTTGTTTTAGGCGTAGATTCCAAATTTTAAGTTAAATTTATCAAATTCAAAATGGCAGATTTAATATGGCACAGCGAAAAATCAAAACTTGGTTGAATATTTTTGAAAATTGATACATATGAATTGTTGAAGGCGCTGATTCCAAATTTATAGTTGAAATTATCAAATTCAAAATGGCCAATCCAATATGGCGGTGAAATTCTAAAAATATAGACAAAAAATCGATAGTTCATTGAATACTGAACGAAATTATTTGCTAAGCTCAAAAATATTAAATTAAAATTGTAAAATTAACAATGGTGAATCCAGTATGAAAGACATTTCATTTATATATATATATATATATATATATGTATACATATTAATAATAGTTTGTAGATTATTAATGAATAATTAAGATAATTAAGAGTGAATATTATCTCTCTCCCTCCAAATAATTAAATTATATAATGACTAAATTTGGTTTAATTGCTACTTTGATTATATTGGAAAAGATATGCAATTATAAGCCTTTTCACTGCGATAAGGTACCAGTATAAGAAAAGGGTCTTCCGTGTTTTTTTTTATATTTTTTATATTTTTTTATTATTTTATATTATTTTGTATTTTTATATTTTATATTTTTATTTCTTTATTTAATTTTTATTTTGATTTTTTTATTTATATTAATTGCCGGAAATATATATATTTAATTTTGTTTTATGTAGCAAACACAATTTATTTATTCTATTAATTTTTTTCTTATTTATTGTATCTCCATAAGAATATTATCGTCTTCAAGGTTTTTAAAGTAATCTTCAATATCTGAATCTTCTGAAGTATTGTTAGTATATCTGAATCTCCTGAAATATTGTTATCATTATTTTGATCATTATTTATATGATTTAGTTCGGTTCATTTTATTAAATTTTTTGCTTCGATTGATAATATAAAAAAATAAAAAAATAAAAAAATATATAAAAAGACACGGAAACCCTTTTCTTAGACTAGTACCTTGTCGCAGTGAAAAGGCTTATAATTGCATATCTTTTCCAATATAATCAAAGTAGCAATTAAACCAAATCCAGTCATTATATAATTTAATTATTTGGAGGGAGAGAGATAATATTCACTCTTAATTATCTTAATTATTCATTAATAATGAATAATAAATTTTATATATATATATATATATATATATATATATATATATATATATATACAGGGTGTTTCATTTTAATCGCCCCAGGCAAATATCTCGAAATATATGGAAATTATGAAAAAATGTTTCGGACAAAAGTTGTATGGTTTCGAGGGGGCCATAAGATGGTACTATTGGTTTGACCTTGAAGAGTCATTTGAAGGTCACGTGAAGGTCACTTCAATTTTTTTAAATGGAACACCCTATATATTTTTGCACATTCTTGTAGCTTATCTCGAGAGCTTTCCAAAACACTATAATTAAGTACCTTTTTGTTAAGTACTTTTTGAGTTATGAGGCTTGAAATAATTTCTTAATTTTACATAAACCGTAAAATATCTTGTAAAATATTCATTTTTCGATTATCTTACCTTAATACTTTTATGTACAAAATAATGAGAGGAATCAATTGGTATAAAGAAAACACAGTTGTTTTTAAGAAAAAATATGGAATAGTTAATTGCAAATTACATATTTCTTCTTCAAAACAACTATGTGTTTTCTTTACACCAATTGATTCCTCTCATTATTTTGTACGTAAAAGTATTAAGGTAAGATAATCGAAAAATGAATATTTCACAAGATATTTTACGGTTTATGTAAAATTAAGAAATTACTTCAAGCCTCATAACTCAAAAAGTACTTAACGAAAAGGTACTTAATTATAGTGTTTTGGAAAGCTCTGGAGATAAGCTACAAGGATATGCAATGACAAATAGTAGGTTCCATTTAAGAAATTTAAGGTGACCTTTATGTGACCTTCAAATGACTGTTCAAGGTCAAACCAATGTTACTATCTTATGGCCCCCTCGAAACCATACAACTTTTGTTCGAAATATTTTTTCATAATTTCCATATTTTTCGAGATATTTGCCTGAGGCGATTAAAATGAAACACCCTGTATATATATAAATGAAATGTCTCATACTGGATTCACCATTGTTAATTTTACAATTTTAATTTAATATTTTTGAGCTTAGCAAATAATTTCGTTCAGTATTCAATGAACTATCGATTTTTTGTCTATATTTTTAGAATTTCACCGCCATATTGGATTGGCCATTTTGAATTTGACAATTTCAACTACAAATTTGGAATCAGCGCCTTCAACAATTCATATGTATCAATTTTCAAAAATATTCAACCAAGTTTTGATTTTTCGCTGTGCCATATTAAATCTACCATTTTGAATTTGATAAATTTAACTTAAAATTTGGAATCTACGCCTAAAACAACCTATGTGTACCAATTTTCAAAACATTTGGTGCAAAATTCACCGAGTTATCCATTTTTGTCCACTTTTTCTGAATTTTGCTGACTGTGCGACGGGAGGCCCCGAGTTCCCCCGAGAGATCGAAATATGTCTCAGGCCGGCGGTTAGAAGCAGCGCCGGCACTGGACTTCAGCGCCTTACTCACTTATGAGAGTTTTGACGCTCCCATGGGCTTTCGGGGGTTCCGTGCCTCCGACTACACGGACACTGCCATGGGCGGCGCCACCCGGGGGACCCCACGGACGGTTGGGACGACGCAGCCGCTTCCCTATCTCGCCTTACCCGCCGTGGCGGCCAGCCGCCCCCCGCACCGGGCACGACTTCGGATCTGGGGGGGCATGCGCCGTCCCGGTGGGGCCGTTTCGGAAGGGGAAATGGTCACGGACACCCACCGGGTATCTATACTCTTGCCGCCAGGCCCCGACCTGCGAAAACGTCCCAGCGGCCCTGGCGGCAGGCCGCGGCAGGGATCGGAGAGAAGGACGAACCCCTAACTCCTTTACCTTGTCGCGGCATCACCGCCGCACCAACCCAAGTCCGGAATACGTCCGGGTGGCCCGGTCGCGACTCAGACAGGCAGTGGGGCGTACCCCGGTGCCCTTGGACATGCAACTGCCGACTCGTCGCCTGCCCTGGCGCGTATCCTGAGGTCACACCCCAGGCCGTTTGCCAGGCGGTGGAGGCCGACTACCTCCTTGCGGGACGCCGCTTCCACCCGTGCCGACGCGAACACCCATTTAAAGGGCCGCCCCGGACGCGGAAGAACCGGCCACCGCATCCCCTCTAGGCCGATGGGGCTAGCCCCATCGATCAACTGCGGGACGCCGGACACATCCAGTGCCAGGATGCACGCTCCTAAAGCAGATCGTCATCCCCAGACACCAGGATGTGCCCAGCCAGCCGCATCCCACCTAGAGATCAGACCCCACGGCACAAGGCCGAAACCCCGGCCACAAAGACCAAACCCCCCGGCGGAAGCTCCCGCCACCCTAGGTCAGGAGAGAGAATAGAAATTCTCCCCTAACGGCTCCTGGCAGCCGGGCGATTAAAGTCAGGGCCGCCAATGCGCATCAAGCCAAGGTGCCCGGAGGGAGCGCAACCCCCTTCCTTCCCCTTTCGGGGAAGGGAAATGCAATGGGATCTCTTAGTTCAGGGCCCCGCCCGCCCGAACCGAGACGGCAGCAAATTACTGACCGAATCACCCCGGACGACCGAGAACCCCTTAAGCTCTCCCACCACAACAAGGTGGATCCCAACGGGGGAGAGTTGAAATAGTACTAGTGAATGCAAGCTCCATAGAACAGCAATAGCGTAGCGTTAGCTATTGCAATGTAACAATTGCTAATATAATTGATTCCAAGTCTAAAAAATGGAACAAAATCAAGACAAGTAGAAAAATATTATTATCAGCAGTAGCACTTATACTGCAAAAATTAATCAATTCATCGTCAGAAAGCGATAATGAAGATGTATCAATAATACAAAAGAGTATAAATGTAAGAAGACATGTACCGAGGATTAAACATTATGTTGAAGGAATAATAGCAGCACTAACAAAAGAAGAATTTAAATCTCATTTCAGGTATTACTTATCAATGTTAATTATTTTTTTGGAACAAAGGAGAATTATATTTTGCATATTGTATTTAAAATATTTGAAGTTTGGTTTAAAAAAAGAATATATGTCATTTTTAGAATGTCTTCTGAAACCTGCAATCATGTTCTATCTTATATTGAACAAAGATTACAAAGGACAAAAGATGGAACACCTATCTCTCCACGAACATAATTTTTGTTAATGTTATGGAGACTAGGTACTCAGATTCTTTCAGGTAAGTTATTATAATTTTCTGCAATGATTATATTCGATAGAGGAAAATTATTAATGAACTATTATTTTCATTTTCATGTACAGGGGATTTTATTTATATATATATTATTTGAAAGCAGTTCTTTGTAGCGAATGTAATCATCGTCAAATTTTCAATTCAGTTTTACATGTAATTTTCTCACTTCATTCAGTAGTTTTTACATTTTTTATTATTTTACTCAGGTCAATTTGCGAACAGTTTAATGTTGGCAGAAGCACTGCATTGTATATAACAAGACGAGTTGTAAGAGAACTTATTGCACCTTTTATTATTAAATGGTCTACAAATGAACAACTAAATGAAGTGTGGACAGGATTTGAAATACGAGTGGTTTTCCCAAAGTCATTAATGCTATAGATGGTACCTATATTAACATACTAGCCCCTAAAAACAATCCGAAAATTATATCAATCGAAAAGGTCATCATTCGATCCAACTTCAAGTGAGTTTGCTGTTTCATTCTAAATGTTTTCCATTAAATTTTTTGTAATTTAAATTTTTTGTCCTATTTATGTCTCTTTTTGTGTAGGTTATCTATGATCATAAGTGTCGATTTATTTATTGTTATATTGGACGAGTATTCCGTTAGTCTAAAGTGCAAAATTACTTAGGAAATGTTACAAAATTTCCACAAAATAGCCATTTAGTTGGAGATGGCTTAACATAAAAATTTATTGATATCATATCGAGATAATGGCCACTTAACAAAACGCCAATTAAATTACAATTTCTGCCACGCTTCAGCAAGATTAATTATTGAAAGAGCATTTGAGCTGTTAAAAAGAAGATTCCGGAGTCTTTTAACTACATTTGCGATGAATCGAGTTGACTTAATTCCAGTTCACATTCTTGCTTATATATTACATAATATTTGTTTAATGAGAGGTGATGAGCTAAATTTTGAAATAAATGAATACGTAGAGATAATTGATGTTCCAGACAATGCTGGAAATGTTCATGATATTGCTCACACAGTTGCTACGAAAAGACATTTGATATGTGAAACATTAACAATTAGACATATGTAACTAAAAAAAATATGATAAAATCAAGTCTTTTGTAAATTACTTTTATTATTCTCCTTTATAAAATTATAAACACTTTTTGTACTTTTTGTTACTTTTATAATAAATACGTGTATAATTTTTTTTATGTTATACAGCTTATATATTATATCACATATATTATCATCTTAAAAAAACTTTATAAACATCCCAGATAACCAGATGACGGCACAGTGGCGACACTGTGATCGCACGCGGTGGAGCACGGCGTGGAAGCACGTGACATCCGTATGCGTCTGCCCCGTGCTGTCAGTGGAGTGCACGGCGCACGGTGTGCAATCACAGTGCTGTCGTCGTACCGTCTCTCTGCTGACACAGTGTGGTCATCGTGGTGTTGTTTGGTCAGCTAAAATTCCGGCGAGTTAAGGAGATTTAATTTTTATTTATAATGACAAATAAAGATTTAATTTGCAACTTTATTAATAAAATGTTCAAAATTGTATATTTATACATAAGATATATATCGTAATAAACATAGTGTTCGGGAACCGACCTCGATGAAATCGCCCGTATCGCTTCCGGCGCTCAGAGATGAGCGAGAAACGGTGTGTAACGCGAATCCGTAGATTCGCTGGAGGACAAGGGAAAGTCAGAGAATAGTCGCGTGAAGTCACTTAAATGGTTCGTTTATTACAGAGCGATAGGAGCGAGCGACGAAACGTGTTCCGCTAATCCGATCGGAAACCTTGAGATGTGGCCGCTGGATAGTTGTCAGCGCGAGGCAGCGGATATTCGCGATACCGTTAACGATCGTCGACTCTCGGACTCCTCACTCACTTAACAGTATTAACAAATTAAATAAAAAAAACTTAAGAGTCAAGGAACTGACCGCCGCGAGAAAAAGGACAAGTTGTCTTAACCGATATACTTTACGAAGACTGAAGAATCAGTTTCGAGCGAACGCGACAAGAGCGAGAATACTGACACGACAATCAGAGATCGATGATTCGACCGGCTCGAATCCTTGTAACCTACAGACTCCCATCGACCGACAGACCGAGCTCGCGCTTTTCGATCAAAAATATAAACGAGGTTTTTCGATGTCGAACCTTCGAGAGACAGCTATTTGTTACAAGGTTTTGATCTTGAGATTCACGCGTCGATCGACAGACAGCCTTTGTTTATCCTCGCTCGTGTTTTGATATCGTCTTTTCTTATTTGGATTTGTCGGTGTGATTTGCCGTTTAAATCGATCACGTAAATCTAACGGTTTAATCTTGAACATACCGCCCGCCTTGGAACGATAGTTCCGAAATAATTGCGACGACAATTGCTTAGAATGACAGGAGCACACTACGCTTAACGACGTAAGCAAGAATGATTGTTATAAAGGCGATATAATTCGATGCTTTGAATCTGCCGCCCGCCTGGGCGGGACGACGCTCGCATTTTGACAATTTTGAGCTTAATCTAATAATTTATCGTAATGAAACGCAACGCCGCGAAGGTGATTAATTGCTCGTCGCCTCACTTTTTACTGGTAAAACGCACAATTTTACGATTGGCCTTCGATATTCGGAAGTGGCAGTTTTCACGGTGACCACTCGTACGAAGCCATCGGAACCGGGATGACATTGCGTCACTCGGCCCAGCTCCCACTTGCATGGAGGTAACATAGAGTTACGCAGAAGGACGAGTTGCCCGGTTTCTATCGGCGCTTCTACCTTTCGCCATTTTGCTCGCTGTTGTAACGTATTGACATAATCGTTACTCCATAATTTCCAAAACCTCTCAGTAACGTGTCGGACGAGTTGCCATCTCGACAAGCGATTCTCGTTAAGAGTGAAGAAGGTTCCGGGTTCACAGTAAGAGCGGATCCGACAAGGAAGTGACCGGGAGTCAGAACTTCGTAGTCCTCAAGCGTATCGGAGAGGGGCGCAATCGGCCTAGAATTAAGGCACGCTTCGATTCTACATAATAAAGTCGAGAATTCCTCGAAAGTGAGCTTGTGATTACCTAACACGCGGCGCAGATGAGTTTTGACGCTTCGTACGCCCGCCTCCCACAATCCGCCGAAGTGCGGGGCAGACGGGGGAATAAAATTCCACGACACGTGATCAAAGGCAGTAAGGTTCAAGAAGTTCGGATCTCGTAGTGCTGACCGGTAAGCGATTGTCAATTCGCGGTCCGCCCCGACAAATGTGGTCCCGTTGTCCGAATACATTGATTGTGGAAGACCGCGACGAGCGCAAAAGCGAGAGTAAGCGTTTAAGAACGCTTGTGTGGAGTAGTCGTTTACTAATTCCAAATGTATCGCTTTAGTCGCGAGGCAGATGAAGAGCGCGATATACGCCTTATGCGAAGTCATACCTCGTCCAGCGGAGGCGCGAATTTGCACGGGTCCTGCGTAATCTAGGCCGCAATGCGAAAAACAGCGGGCTGCCGCTGTCACGCGAGATTCGGGAAGATCTCCCATGATTTGTGTAGGAATCGCGGCGCGTTCGCGAGTACAAACAACACATTTATGATTGACAGCTTTGACTATATTACGCGCTCGAATTATCCAGAAATCACGGCGCAGAATATTTAGCGTGAGTTGCGGTCCGGCATGCAACGTTCGTAAATGAGTTTGATGCACGATCAATGTAACGAGAGGATAAAATGAGAGAAGAATCGGATGTCGAACCGGCATTGGCAACGGGGCTTTGTTAAGCCGTCCACCCACGCGTAGAATTCCGTCCCGATCAAGGAACGGTCGAAGCGAGAGAAGTGAGCTTCTCGACGAGATGTTCTTATTTCTTGACAGCGCGTGTATTTCCGTCGGAAATAAGTCGGCTTGAATTTTCTTGATCCAGAAAGTTCTAGCAGTATTGCAGTCGGATGCAGAAAGCGCGATGCTTCTCGATGCTGGATAGTGAGACGGCATAAGCGAGAACAACGACGACGAGCGATTACGACTACATAAGCTTATGAATTTGATGATGTATGCGGTGATGCGAATTAATTTCGGCCACGATGAATATTTTGATGCCAAATTCCATGAGTCGCGAGGTTCATTGCATTGCAACGAGTTAATCTTTTCCTCGAGAGGGATTCCCACTGGAAGGTGAGGTTTATCGCACGGCCATTGATTGGAAGCGGAGTGCAGCCATGGAGGGCCTTGCCACCATAGCTCGCGAGTGATAATTTCGTCGCCGTAGATTTCGCGCGACGCGCAATCCGCTGGGTTGTCCTCCGTTGGCACGTGCCGCCATTCAACGTCTGGGAGACGAGTCTGAATGTCGTTCACGCGATTTGCGACAAGTCTTCCATCGTGAGGGAGGTTGACTTACCCACGCGAGCACGATCGTAGAATCCGTCCAACAATAACACGGAAGGTTCTTGTAACCGCTCGATCCGCGAACGAACTCAACGAGTCGTGCTAGTAATAATGCTGCAGATAATTCGAGCCGTGGTATGCTCAGAGATTTTAGCGGCGCTACCTTTGATTTACCGATGAGCAAGGTTGTCGTGATTTTGCCTGCTGACGAAATAATTTTGATATAGACGCATGCGGCATACGCATGTAAGGATGCATCCGCAAATCCGTGTATTTCGGCATGATTTGTATCCGCTCCGAGACCGACCCAGCGCCTTATTCGAGTATTACTGAGATGTGAGAGCCGAGAGTAGATGTCTCTCCACCTTGCGAAGTGTGACTCGGAAATCGCGTCATCCCAACCGATTTTAAGTCGCCAGAGTTGTTGCATAAAGATTTTTGCAGTAATTGTGACCGGAGTGACCCACCCGAGCGGATCGTAGAATTTTGCGATCGCGGACAAGATCGTACGCTTGGTTTCCGGGGCGTTTTCAGCTAACGACACGCGAAACTCGAAAACGTCGTTTGCCGGCTTCCACCCGATGCCGAGGATCTTGATCGTTCGTCTTCAGCGATATGTTTTTTAGTGGCTAAACCATGGTTCGCGATGTCGATATCCTCGAGAAAAGAGGGCGAATTGCTGGCCCATTTTTTTAATACGAATCCGCCGCGGTGTAATATCGAATTTAATTGATCGCGCGCTTGTCGGATTTGAATTGTATTGTCAGCTCCGAAAAGTAGGTCGTCGACATAAATATTATTGCTCAGGATAGGAACTGCGAGCGGAAACTGCTAACCTTCGTCTATGACTAATTGTTTTAACAACCGAAGGGCAAGAAACGGAGCGCATGCCATTCCATACGTCACCGTTAAGAGTTGATAATCGAGAAGAGGTTCGGAAAGCGATGATTTCCACAAAATTCGCTGATAATTTGTATCGCGAGGATCGACTAGAATTTGGCGATACATTTTCGCGATGTCGGATGAGTACACGTATTTATAGCGGCGCCATTGTAATATTACCATGAGATCAGTTTGTAGTTTAGGACCGGCATATAAATGATCGTTTAGGTATGTGCCGTTCGACGTAACGCTCGAAGCGTTGAAAACGACGCGAAGACGCGTGGTTGAGCTGCTTTCTCGGATCACACCGTGATGCGGGAGATAGACAGTTTGTTCTATGTCACCTTGAGGCATCGGTGTTGGTCGCATATGCCCGAGACGTTTATATTCGGAGATAAAATCGAAATATTCTTTCGCCAATTCGGATTTATCGCGAAATCTCCGTACTAGCGAATTTAACATTTTTTCGGCACGAAATCTTGAATGACCGATATCTATCGGAGGATTCGTTTTGAACGGCAGGCGAACGATGTATCGTCCGTCGGAGTCGCGAGAATGAGTCGAGCAGAAATGCTCTTCACATTGTTTTTCTTGCTGCGTAAGAATTGATTGTCGTGGGAGTTCTTCAATTTCCCAAAAGCGACGAAGTTCCTCTTCGAGAGAGGGAGAACTGATAATGTGATGAGCGGAAATGCTCCGGCGAGTGCAGTGAGCGGAAGTCATTGTCGAATGAGCTTGCTCGTGACTCTCGAGCGACGTGAGCGGTCCCGAGATTATCCACCCGAAAATGGAATTTTGAGCGAAGGGTTGTCCGATGCTTCCGCTGCGAACACCGTCGCGAATTATGTCGCTATAAAGATCTGCTCTGATTATGAGATTGATAGGATCGGAACTCGTCGGATCCGCGTCTGCTCGCGGTAATTCAGAGAGATAAGAAAGTGACGAGAGATCCACGTGTCTTTTCGGAGTATAAGAGGTTAGCGACTTTAGAATTTGCGCGGTGGTCGAAAGCGATGGATCGAGAGATTCTCGATGAGAAATAAATATGTGTCGCGTGTCGAAAAGTCCCCGCGTGAATCCCGCCGACGGCGGAAACGGAGATCGGCATACAAATGCGTTTGACTTGCAGTATTTGTGCTAGACTCTCAGAGATGAACGTCATTTCAGAGCCCTGATCGAGGAGGGCTCGGACGATCGCAGTACGACCCGATGAGCTGCGAACCGTTACCCAGGCCGTCGCTAAGAGGACGGGTGATCGCTTTCGCGTTACGGTTAAGGCAATTAACGAATTTACCTCCGGAGTCGAGTCCGAGACTTGAGGCGCCGAGCAATCAGGCTGTGCAGTTTTTGACGCATTTGAGCTAGAATCCGAGTCAACGTGTAGCATCGAATGATGCTTTTTATGACACACCCGACATGAATATTTACTTTTGCATTCCTGTGCGGAATGCCTCGCGCTCAAACAATTGAAACAACGTTTATGTTGCTTTACTATATCACGACGCTGACTCGCATTCTTGCTCACGAACGCAGGACATACGTTGATAAAATGTCGACCTTGACACAACGGGCACTGCGATTGTGCGCTAGTGGACGCGGTGGCGGCATTAACTCGCGAGGCTGCACCTGGTTTTGCACTACTTTTAGAGACGGACGCGGGAGCGAATGCCGCTAACGCACGAGTGCGAGACTGAAGAAATCGGATTAACGTATGGTAGGACGGTGGGGCATCTGAATTGCTGATGCTTACATTCCAAGCTTTGCGCGTTACCGGATCTAATTTTTGTACAATAACGTAAACTAGAACATCTTCCTATAGTTCTTCCGGGGCTCGACCGAGAGCTTTTAATGATGCCACCGCAATACCAACTTTATCGCATAACGTCTGCATCTCGGTAGCAGATTCGCGCGTGATGGACGATAAATTGAGCAAAATCGAGAGATGTTTGTTTATCGACCGCTGTTTGTCTTCGTACCGCGAAGTCAAGGCTTTCCACGCTATTTCAAAATTAGCGGCCGTTACAGAAATATTCGCGATACATTCCAACGCGCTACCTTTCAGACACGATGATAAAAAATGCATGCGAGCAAAGTCATTGAGTCGGGATTGTGGCGAATTAACGTTGTAAATCGGTCGCGAAATTGCTCCCATTCGTCAAAATTACCGTTGAACGGAGGTAATTTAATGGGCGGAAGATGCGATAAAGAAAAAGCGGACGTTTCCGCGGGCAGCCTCGTCGAGGAAAAGGATTGATTCGGACTCACGACCGGTTCCAATTCCTCTAAGATCTCCGCCATGTAGTCCAGAGCGTTTTGATAGGCTGCTGAAGTCAAGTCGAAATGATTGTCCTTGAAGTAGATAAAGGAAGACCGGGTTGATTCCGGGATCCTCTGCGACAAATCTGTATGTCCGTTGAAGAATTGACTCCACTGCTCCTTGAGAGTTGAGATCCTCGAACGTACCTTAGCCGGAGTTAGATTGCTCCTGCCTATTTTTTTGAAGTTTTCCAGGTAGCGTTCTATCGAACGTTGAAGTTGCTGTTGAGGTACGAAGTGCTCCGACATCGTGGATGTATCAGAATATCACTCACTCGGAAATTTATCCTCCACACACGCTTCTATCCGGCTCGAAGGACCAAATTGTTCGGGAACCGACCTCGATGAAATCGCCCGTATCGCTTCCGGCGCTCAGAGATGAGCGAGAAACGGTGTGTAACGCGAATCCGTAGATTCGCTGGAGGACAAGGGAAAGTCAGAGAATAGTCGCGTGAAGTCACTTAAATGGTTCGTTTATTACAGAGCGATAGGAGCGAGCGACGAAACGTGTTCCGCTAATCCGATCGGAAACCTTGAGATGTGGCCGCTGGATAGTTGTCAGCGCGAGGCAGCGGATATTCGCGATACCGTTAACGATCGTCGACTCTCGGACTCCTCACTCACTTAACAGTATTAACAAATTAAACAAAAAAAACTTAAGAGTCAAGGAACTAACCGCCGCGAGAAAAAGGACAAGTTGTCTTAACCGATATACTTTACGAAGACTGAAGAATCAGTTTCGAGCGAACGCGACAAGAGCGAGAATACTGACACGACAATCAGAGATCGATGATTCGACCGGCTCGAATCCTTGTAACCTACAGACTCCCATCGACCGACAGACCGAGCTCGCGCTTTTCGATCAAAAATATAAACGAGGTTTTTCGATGTCGAACCTTCGAGAGACAGCTATTTGTTACAAGGTTTTGATCTTGAGATTCACGCGTCGATCGACAGACAGCCTTTGTTTATCCTCGCTCGTGTTTTGATATCGTCTTTTCTTATTTGGATTTGTCGGTGTGATTTGCCGTTTAAATCGATCACGTAAATCTAACGGTTTAATCTTGAACACATAGTAATATTATATAAAGTAAATAATATTATAAAATATACAATATATATATTATATAGAGTAAATAATATTATAAAATATATATAAAAGTATAACATACACACACGCATACATATATAATAATTAATTAATTATAATTAAATAAAAATATATAACATAATTTTCAAATATATACGTAAAACAGTTTTTGTTTTGCAAAAAATTATTTTTAAAAATGTTGAATTTTTCATAAAGGAAAGTTATGTAGAGTCAAATTACAATACTTTCTGTCTATCGAATTCATCAATCTTCGCAAGATCACTGGCGGTCATCTCGTAATCCCGAAAATCCTGTTGTTGAACGATGTCTTCAGTCTCAAGGCTCTGACAGTCTTTATCCTCATCATTTAATGGCTGTTCATCGTATAATTCATCCAAATACTCCTGCGATGATTCCTCGTACGAATGCTGCTCGTCGACTTGTGAATGATCCTCACTCTCATCGATAGCCTGAATAAAAGAATAAAAATTATTGAAATATTTTATGTCAGTAGTTCATTATAAAAGGAAACAAATCGAAAATTGTGGCTATGTTCCGATATTCACTGACAGTACTGAAAATCTATAATGTACGTGACGTAAACTATAGATTTTCAGTACTGACACTGAACATCGGAACGCAACCTGTAGTGTCTTGCTGGAAAGTACCAAGTATTTCATTGGGTGAATCTTATGGATCTTAAGATAATCTTACAAATATAAGAACTATAAATATATTAGTCAATGATTGTCTTGTAAATGTAAACTTACAAAAGTGTTGTCGAGGACAGTCTGTTGAGATTCATCATTGTCATTTCTGATAGGACTTTCCACTCGAAGCCTTCGAACTGGTGGGACATCTTCGTCACCATCGTTGGTAGGGTCTCTTTAACGTCGACGGTCAATAGCATTTGCGGCGACTAAATGTTTTCTCCGCCGCTTCTTCGTACTTTTAAGAGCCCGACTCATAGCATTCTCAAATTCTTTATTGTCGGGTCTCCGGTAATTCGGGTTCTGTGCCATTGCATCTGAAAAAAACACCCTAAATTAATTATATAAAAACAACAATAAAAATAATACAGCAAGAAAATAAACTGAACCTTCACATGCTTGAGCAAAACGAGTTCCTTTTAGGGCACGTTGAAATTTTGTGCCCAGCCAAGTAATTTTAGAAGATATTTCTTCATCATCTCCAAAGGCACATTTAAAATAATGCCCTGCGGAATCAATCGGATTTATACCACCCAAATAGATGAAGTGACTGACCTGAAAATAACATTAAATATCACAATTAAAAAGACATATAGATTAATAATTTCTATGCAAAAATAAAAATATTTACCACATTATCATATGTCTCTTGATCGACGTCCTGAAAATTAACAAGATCATCGAGCTCGGTAAAGGGAGCGGTAAAGGGATCCAACAGATACTTCTATTGGATAACAACGCACTAACATCTTTATAAGCGCGTTCTGAATACGGGCCGATATATATATATATATATATATATATATATATATATATATATATATATATCGGCCCGTATTCAGAACGCGCTTATAAAGATGTTAGTGCGTTGTTATCCAATAGAAGTATCTGTTTTATGTAAAACAGATTTTTCTATTAGATAACAACGCGCCAACATCTTGTAAGCGCGTTCTGAATACGGGCCATAGAGTAAAATTGTTGTAAAAGCAAGTATGTAAAATTAAAGCGTAAAGTATAAATGTAAGGAGGCGTGTTAGAATATATGGTACATTTATATTTTACCAAGTTCGATATGTATAGCATCAGGTTCAGCTATACTGTACGCATGGCGTGAAGCGCAAGAGTATGCAAAAAAAAGAATGTGAGAATAGACACACACATGTACAACGCTTATGGAAGTTGATAAAGAAAAAAAGTCTGAACACGAAGGAACGTTCGAGAGCGAGCAAGAAGACAAAATGGAGAAAAAGGACATCTCAATACCAGTGTTTGATGGAGAGGACTATAGCATGTGGAAAAAGAGAATCAAGATGTTTTTGAAGTTCAAAAAATGTGATACAGTGATAACAAGGGAAAAGGCTTTTTTTTTTTTTTTTTTTTTTACGAGGGGAAATCCGCCTTATGGATACCTCGCCCGTCTGATCGCGACGAGCGAGGTTATGTTGGGCTCTTCCGGGCGACACTATCTGGTCACCCGGACATACCAACTAAAACCCCTCGGGCCCAGCCTAAGCCACAGAGTCCGAACCCCGGGAACCGCTTTCGCATTACATCCGGGGTTCGAACAAGGCTGACGCGCTAAAAAGCACGATTCTTCCTCTATTCATTACCCTCCCTCCGCCCTGTTCGTCCTAGTCAGTGGTTGGCTCTTTGAGCACCAGTCCTGTCCTAATGTTACATATTACATCCATATACATACACACATGCATTCATCATCAGGCATACCTAGCGAACGTTGAACTCATTTATACTTACGTAATAACATACACACATGACAAGTGCACAGTGCACAAAAGCGCAGTAAAATGTAAATATGTAATTGATCGACTCGTTTGTAAATATGTAAATAATAGACTAATAGACTAAACTAATATCACATATATAAATACACATCCGTTTTTCTAATATCATCATTAGTCACTATCCTCATTATCTGCGTTACTGTCGGATAATCCAACGTTCTCTCTCTCAAATTGACGCTCCTTCTCTTCCTTGGCGTACATAACCGTATCGGCGTATGTTAGTGCCGCTAGCCAATTGTCTTTAGAGCGAACCATCGCATCAACCATCGTTACAAGACTTAAGTTGTTAACATCCAAATTGAAAACTTCAGTCATCCTTATTCGATCCTCGTGCCATGCGGAGCACTCAGAAAGTGTGTGCTCCGTCGTGTCTATAAGGCCCGTCTGGCAATGCGGGCATTTGTCTGTCGTGGCTCTGTTTATGCGCCTTAGATAGGTGTAAAATACTCCGTGCCCGGTAAGTAATTGGGTAAGGTGGAAAGAGACGCATCCGTGATTACGAAACATCCATTCGTCCCATACTGGCATAATGGCTTGTCGTGTCCGGAGGCCAGCCGAACCATGTCTGATCAAATCTTCTTTCCACTTATTGAAGGACGCCATCGTCTCTTCTCTAAGAATCGACCTTTCGTCATCTTTGTTCCAGACGTTTGCTATTTTGGAGTCTCTAATTCTATCGTAGGATCTCATCCTAGCTGCCGCCGTATATTGGTATGGAGGAATTCGGCTGATTATCGCCGCGGCGTCGTGTGACACCGTCTTATATGCGGCTATTACTCTGTGTACTACCTTACTATATAGTTCTTTTAATACACGAAGGACCTTGCCTTTAGTAGCGACTTTATGGGCCCATACTGGAGCCGCATAAAGGGCAATCGACGAAATTACGTGCGCGTAGAGTCGTCTCCTTCTTTCGTTTGGACCGTGCAGATTAGGCATAAGGCGCCACAGATTCCTCGTAACTTTATTAGTTTTTTCTTCAATGTATTCTAGATGGATGTTGAATTGGAGCTTTTCATCAATCATAACTCCGAGATATTTAATTGATCTTTGAGATTTGACGATCTGGCCGCCGACATTAAGATCTATTATCGGAGATGGCTTCTTATCTGGTGTAAATACAATAATCTCGGTCTTGGCAGCTGAGACTTTTAAATGCAGCTTTTTAATATTCCTACACGTGCGAGCGACTTGAAAATTGGCGCGACGTTTGGCACTGGAGACTGATTCGCCAGTAGCAATTACAAGGGTGTCGTCGGCATAAGCCATGATACGGCATCCGTTTTCCAATCTTGCTCGTATGACTTGGTCGAATGTCAAAATTCCATAGCAGCGGTCCGAGGACAGAGCCTTGCGGAACCCCTGCTTCGATGTTACGAACTACTTCCGTGCCGTGCTCGTCCGTGTAAATAATAGACCTAGTTGATAAGTAATTGTGTATAAGTCTTTGTATATATATCGGAAATCCTTTATTTTTAAGAGCGTGACATATGTCTACCCACTGCAACGAGTTGAAGGCGTTACGTATGTCCAAAGCGATGGCAATAACAACACCCTCTTCTTTATGCGCGAATTCAATAAATTCGCGTAACTCGACAATCGCGTCAGTTGTAGATCTGTGATATCTAAAGCCAAATTGGTTAGTACTAAGGGCAGAGTCTTGATGAGTCTCCATCCAGTCGTTAATTCTAGCGGAGATTACGCACTCAAAAACTTTACTAATTTCAGTAAGGAGGCATATAGGCCGAGTCTTGGGCTTATTCGTGTCCATATCACCTTTGGGTAATAACACAAGCTGAGCTTGTTTCCACTGATTAGGGAATATGCCCCTTTTTAAGCATAGTGTCAATACTTGCGATATACACACAAGCATATCTTTGTTTACACGCTTTAGATATTTGAGCCTCACTCCGTCAAGTCCCGGTGCCGTGTTTTTGGTAGGGCGGCGTCGGATGATTCCGATTATTTCTTCCGTGGAGATATCCCATATCTCTTCCCAGGGACCGTCGAGTTCCGGGCATCTATCCTTTTCCCCGACAGCGCGTGGGAAAAGTTCATCCAATATGTTCGTCAATAATTGAGAATCAAACATTTCTGTTAGTCTTGGAGAAGTTCTGCGCAGCTTATTCATGACGATGCGATATGGGATACCCCATGGATCATCGTCGATCGTCTTAATCAGATCTTGCCAAGCCTGCGCTTTTGCTTTTCGAATTAGAAGACGTAGTTCTTTCTTTGCATGTTTGAAATTCCTCTCATGTACATATATATATGTATCGTTATCCCGAGATCTTCTCTTGGACCTGATCATTTTCCTTCGGAGAGCGATGCATTCCTTTCTTTTAACTTCGATGGTATCGGACCACCAGTATACAGACGTTTTATTCTTCTTCGTTTTAAGACGAGGCATGGCGGCGTCACACGCGTGTCTCATGATTTCGTCCAGTTCTGCGCTCATGTCTTGTGCCGAGACTTGTTCATTAGCCTTGTTGATTCGAGCCGTTAGTTGTGGGCATTCCCATGTGAAGACCGAGTCGAACAGGTCCTGATCAAAATGTTTAATGGACCACGCTATACTTGTGTCTGCACGATGCGGTGTTCTTACATCAATTTCCGATACCATAAAGGAAATGTATCGATGGTCTGATAACGAGAGTTCATCCTCTTCGACCCTCCAGTCATTGATTCTCGCGTAGATGTCATGCGATGACCAGGTAATATCAATTATTGAAGACCCATTGTGTCTAACGCATGTGTCAACATTGCCGATATTTACAAGTCTTAGATCGAGCATTGTAGCCAGATCGACGAAGAGATCTCCCCTCGTGTCATTGACCTTGGCTTTCCACAGTTTGGATTTGGCATTCATGTCTCCACAGATGATAAGTCGAGACTTCTCTTGTGTAACTATCATTCTGATTTCATTAAGCATCTGCTCATATACTTGCAGTGTCACATTAGGAGAACAATAACAGGATTCTATAACCATACTTTTATACTTGACAGCAATTAAATGCTGTCCTTTCATAAGAACCTTGCATGGGGAGGTTTGAATGCCCCTGTTCCATAATATGGCAGCAGTACCCCGTTTACTGGCCAGCCAGTAGTCCGAATTAGACGTGGACCATGGTTCTTGTACTGCTACAATCTCAATCTGTTCTACAAGGATCTTTTGCATTAAGAGATCTTGTGCTGCCTGTGTATGATTCAGATTGATTTGCAAAAATCGCGTCGTACGACTGATCGTGTTGTCAGTCCTTCTACTGGTTGAAACACTTTGTGAATAATTATTCATCATTTGCATTTGTACATATTTCCATACGATCATCAATCATATCTTTAGTTTTAGTTGCTTTATGATCGTTAGTCCTAGTTAGCTTGTAATCGTCTGTTTTTGTCCTACTTTGGGGTACTTTAACCGTACTCATCAGGCTAGGAGTGCCGCGTTCTATTGGCGGATTTTTGATATTTTTCCTATTTTTAACGCATGCCATCGATCCCATTCGGTGGTGCCATTCTACTTTGTTCTCTTTGCACACCAGGCATTGCGCCTCGTAAGTGCATTCTTTGACCTTGTGTTCAGGAGAACCACATCTATAGCAATGGCCGGTTCTGTCAATATCTACCTTACAGTTATATTTTAAATGTCCATATCGCCAGCAGCGAAAGCACTGCTTTTCTCTAGCTGATAACATTTCCACTTTAATCGTGGACCAGCCGATTCGAATCTTTTCGAATTTGGATATCTGAATGGCAGAGCTTAAAGGACACTTGATCCATATCATTCCGAGTCCATTTCTCATACCTTTAATATTGCTGGATCGAATTTCCTGGATTTTACAGTTACCATGTTTGGAGATCACTTCTTTGATCTCTTCTACAGTAATTGAGTCGTCTAATCCATATAACCGTAACTCTCCCATTATATTGGGCCGAGATACCATAATATCTTCTCCTAGAACTTTGGTAAGCTCTGCGGCAAGTTTATCTGCTTCGGCCTGTTTGTTAAGTCCGGGAATGGCAATAAGGATATTGTCGCCAGCTGTTCTTCTAATACGGGTTTTGTCAATACCCAGATCATCAAGAGATATCTTCTCTCTCGCCTTCGCAAGTATGCTAGGGGTGACACCCGTTTGGACACGGCACGATTCGACACCACTGGTTTGATTGGCTAATCGTGCTGGTTACCCTAGGCATCGGTTGATATGATTGGCTGTGTCCAATCGTGCTGTGTCGAATCGGGATACTCCCGTATGCTAGCATATGTATATTTGTCCTTCTTGTCTTTCGAGATCTTCAGTGTGACTGCCGAAGATCGAGGGGGTCTCCGTGTGACTTTAGTTTTTCCAGATGTCGCCGGTTTACTTGTCTTCTTAGCTGTTTCTCTTTGATCTTTATTCTTAACCGCTTCTTTATTTTTTCTAATCTCGCGCCGGTTCTTTTTCGTTATCCACTCTTGAGCGCTACTAGAGTCTTCTCTATAACCAGGCTGTACATTTCTAGTCGTTTCCTTTCTAGTCATTTCCTCTCTGGTCGTTTCCTTTCTAGTCACTTCCTTTCTAGTCGCTTCACTTCTAGTTACCTCTTTTCCAGCCATTGTAGCAGTTGGTTTTCTAATTTGTACATTCCCGAGTACCTTAATATCAGACCGAATAGCCCTTGACTGGGTATTTCGGGGTGGTCTTTGTGGCTGTGGCGTGTCTTCATTTACATGATCCTTATTTACATGATCTTTATTTATATCCGTGGCTATCGTACCGTATTTTTTGATTTTGTCACGAATCTCTTTATAATCCGCGACAATCTCTCCAACGATAGTACTAGTGTTTATGTCCGGATTTCTAGGCTTCTTAAAAGTCTGATCAAGAGGAGGCCATTCATGGACTGATAGCCGATCCACATCCATAGCTTCAGAGTCTTCAGCAATACTAGTGTCTCCGCCGTACTCGATGGCGCGTAATGTCCTGTTCATTCGAACTTCCTTTCTACTATTCGGACCTCCAGAACTACCTCTGTACTCTTCATTTTTTCCTCCTTTTATTTTCATAATCTCCTCTCTCAATAACTTCATCTGCTCTCTTATTTCAGTAACTTCGTTACGCAGAATCTGAATTTCTTTTTCCTTTTTTTGGCAATTCTTTTCTTCTTCTTTCAATCTAGCCTTTAGCTCTTTGTTCTCCATACGTAACAGATTTGTCTCATCCATATCTTCGATTGTATCTCTCCCACTCATCTTTACGGGCGCTTTGGTTATAGTACGCGCTAGACCTCTGATGATTTCCTTAGCGTTGTGGAGCCGACGCTTCATTACTCCGGATAGGTTGCCTTTGATGTTTTTGCACCTGATTCTTATTTGGTCGGCTTCCTCAAGGTATTCGATGGCTGTGGCAGCCATTTCTGGAGCGGACAGCGCATCGTAGCCTTCGCTATCTTCGGAGTCTTCGATCTCATGAACTCCGAGTTCATTCATGCCAATCTTCTTCCTATGGATCTTCCTCTTGCGCCCTCTTTTCTTTTTTAGGACGACAGCCGATTCGACCTCTTCTTTCTTGGAAACTTCAGTTCTACTCGTGGCTCGAACTACGTCCTCTTGACTAGGGACTATAAAGCAGTCCGCGTCAGTGTTCGAGAGCGGTACATGGCTCGCTTGTTCTTTGGAACTTGACTGCAAGCTGCTTGGCGCGTCCATCGCACCTTCATCATCGATAAATATAGGATCTTCATCATCGATAAGTATAGCTCGCGTCTTAGCGGCACTTCTCTTAGCGGAACCTCTCTTAGCTATTTTCCTGTTGCTAAAATTAAGATCTTCCTCTTCTTTTTCAGAGTCAACATCCGAAGCATTGACACGAGTCCTCTTCCGACTCTCTCTATCGACGTCCATACTGCACGTGCTCCTGTTGTTTGCCAAACTCCTGGTAGAGCTGGTTCGTCGCAACTCGGTGCTTACGAATATAAAGGGCACCGTGTCCATGCCTGGAGATTCGGGCTGGTGGGCAGTGGTAGTCCATTCGTCGCCTGCGCCCACTGCTGACGCTGACGATAGCCCTTCGTAGGATTCATGCGATAATGCAATCGACCCATGTTGAGCAGGGACTGTACTCAACTCAGTGCCGGCCTCTGGCGTATCCGATCCACCTGAGACACTAAGTTTTTTGCTTTCTGTTGTGCTAGCCATGGATATTTGAAGTGCGCTTATCTTTGGAGGACGCCTCTCCTATCCGACCTAAGGAGGGCCGGAACCCGCCACACAATCATTCATACACACATACACTCACCAGGAATTGGATTTATGGCCAATGGGAGGAAAAGGAGAAAGGTAAGGATAGCTAAGAGAAGTTTGGAAGGATGTCAGAGGAAAGGAACAAGAATTAGGGGAGAGTGAGGATTGGGGCGTTTTTCCGCCCTTATCGGTGTCCTCAAACCGGGCATTTGAAGTCAGGGTTTGCCATCCCCTATGCGCATCAGGCCAAGGTGCCCGGAGGGAGCGCAACCCCCCTTCCTCCCCTTTCGGGGAGGGAAGTGCAATGCGAGCTCTTAGTCAGCCGCCACGGGCCCCCGGGCCCCCCCGACACAAAAGTGTCGAAGTGGGGGCCCGAAGGACCCGCCGGACTCCCCCGACACCTAGGTGTCGAAGAGGGGAGCCCGGCGGGCCCGGAGACCCGAGGCGGCCTAAGCCTCTCCACCACGTCAAGGTGGCTCGCGTCGGAGAAGAAAAATAAGGTCCCTAATTCTCTAAGGGACCCGTTAGCCCCGCTTAGTCTGGGGCCCATCCTTTTTGCCCTCTCGCCAGGGCTTTCCACTCACGTTTGCACAGAGGACTCTCTCTTCATAGGAAGGCCTCCGAGGAGAGTCATGTGCAGCTAGCCTCTCTCCGTTTTGCCTTAAAGAAGGAAGGAGGAGGACTCCCTACTCGGCGGACGCTCCTGTTGGGGGGCCCCCACCCGCTGCTGTCCCCTCCCAGCTGTGAATACACCCGCCAGGAGGGACCCTTCCCCGGCGAGAGGGAAGCAGCGCCGCCCACTCAGACATCAGTAGGTAAGGGAAAAGGCTGCATCCGACAAAGATGAAGAATGGGATGAGCAAGATTTAAAGGCTATAAATCTTATATATAGTACGATTTCGAATAAACAATTAGAATTTGTGAGTGAAGAGGAAACAGCTTACAAAATCATAAAAAAATTAGACGATATGTATTTGAAGGAATCAACAGCTCTGCAAATTGTGTGCAGGAATAGACTGGAAAAAATGAGATTAAATAATTATAGTGATTCGGCGTCATTTTTCAATGAATTTGAAAGAACAGTAAATGAGTTAAAAGGCGCGGGTGCTAAAATAAGTGAGAAAGAAAAATTAGATTATATGCTCAACACGTTGCCAGAATCATACAGTTATATAGGTGATTTGGTCGATACATTAAAGAAAGAAGATTAAACGGCTGACTATGTGAGGAATAAAATTAAACTAGCTGAAATGAAAAATCAAAATGAGCTTAGTGAAAAAAGGACAAATGCATTTGCGGCAAAGAAGAATCAAAAGGGAAGCTGCTTTAAGTGTGGAAAAGCCGGGCATTTTGCAAGAGAATGCCAAGATGGCGGCCAAGCAGGACACAACGGCGGAACATGGCGAGGCTCAACACGTGGTCGCAGCAGAGGCAGAGCCGGAAGAGGCAACTACGGCAGAGGGCGCGGTAACTTCCGTGGCCAACAAGGAACGAGCACCAGCGAGCAGAGCGGATCAGGAGCGAGCGCATGGGTGGCAACGGCGCACGCGGCACAGAGCAGCGAAATAAATAGATTGCGTAATTATGAGATAGAGTGGTTACTCGATAGCGGTTGTACCGATCACATAGTTAACGACGAGTTATTTTGAGAATAGTATTGTACTTAAAGAACCTGTAAACATTTATTTAGGAGATAATAGATCGGTAAAAGCAACAAAAATTGGAAATGTAGTAAGTTACTTTGACGCGTTTGGTAATCGGAATGAAGTAAATATGAGAAATGTATTTTACGCAAAAGATATGAAGGCAAACTTGATAAGTTACGGAAAATTAACCGATAAAAATATTATTATTTCTAAAGGAAATGTAACTAAAATTATTGATGAGAATAATATAGTTATAGCGGTAGCTTTCAAAGAAAATAGAACTTACAAAATGAAAAGTAAATTGAAATATGAAGAGACTTTTGTAAACAGTGCCGAACGAAACAATAACATGAGTCATAAGGAAAGATGGCATAGAATCTTAGGTCACGTTAACTTTAGTTATTTAAATACATTATGTAAACAACAGTTGTTAGAGGGCATTCCAATTGAACTTGAATCGGAATTTATGAAATGTAAAACGTGTATAGAAAATAAGATGCATAATCTACCATTTAATAATAATAGGAATAGAGCAAAAGATGTTTTAGAAATTGTTCACACTGATGTATGTGGTAGCTTTAATTAAAACGGCTGGTTTAAACGGAGAAAGATATTTCGTCTCTTTTATTGATGATTATAGTAAAATAGCCAAAGTGTACTGCATAAAATCTAAAGATGAAGTTTTCGATTGCCTAGTACAATACATAAATGAAAGCGAAAGTCTAACCGGAAAAAAAGTTAAAATTCTAAGGTGCGATAACGGGAGAGAATACGTAAATAATCGTTTTTATAAATTTACCAAAGAAAAGGGTATTATTACGAATAATTGTCCAGTATACGTACATGAGTTAAACGGCACAGCGGAACGATTTAATAGAACAATTATGGATATGGCGCGTTGTTTACTTGCAGAGGCACAAGTACATAAACGATATTGGCCTGAAATAGTATGTGCGGCGACATACTTGAAAAATCGTACATTAGCTAATACGATAGAAAGGAAAACTTATGAAATATTTTTTAGGAGAAAGCCAAATGGTGAACATTTACGGTTATACGGTAGTAGAGTTTTTGTAAGAAAACCAGAACAAAAAAGATCTTCTAAATGGGACAAAAAGGCAGACATGGGAATTCTACTAGGATATAGTGATGTAGGCTATAGGGTACTTATAAATAATAAGATAATAGTTGCAAGACATGTAGATACAGTAGAAAAGAATGTAAAATGTATTAACCTTGATGAAAACGATTATGATAATGAAAGCGATGTTAGTACGGACACTGATTTAAATGACAATGTCTTTGAAAGTGTGGATGAAACCGAAGAAGTCCAATGTAAAGTAAAGAAAAACAACACTGAAAATGTAGAGTTAAAAGTTCCACGTAGATCTACACGTGAGAAAAAAACCCAATAAGATATCCAGAGAACAGTTCTAGTAATATTTATGTAAATTATTGCAGAGTAGATACACCTTATACATTTGAGGAGGCGTTAAATAGTAATGATAGTAAAAATTGGAAAATAGCCATGAATAAAGAAATAGATTGCATAAATAAAACAAAACTTGGAAATTAGTTGATAAGGTACAAGGTCAAAAGGTCCTAGATGTAAAGTGGGTTTATACAAGAAAGTCAGACGATACATATAAGGCTAGGTTAGTTGTAAGAGGCTTTCAACAAACAGATGTAATTGATGACATATACGCTCCAGTAGCAAAAAATCAAACGTTAAAAATCTTATTTTCATATTGTTGTCAAAATGGTTTAAGAATTGAACAAATGGATGTAGAGACTGCTTTTTTAAATGGCAAGATTAACTCGGAGGTATATGTGAATCAACCAAAAGGTTATGAAGATGGGACAAATAGAGTGTTTAAACTAATAAAAGCATTGTATCGATTGAGAGAAAGTCCTAGAGATTGGTATGAGTGCTTCGATAAGTACATGATAAAACTAGGCTTTAGAAAAAGTAATGTAGAATTATGTTTATACATTCATGGAAAAGGTGAAAAAATTATTTATCTACTAATATATGTAGACGACTTATTGATCTGTGGTAAAGATAAAAAGAAAATACAAAGTATAAAAAAATTATTATCTGATAGGTTCAAGATGAAAGATTTAGGAGAGATAAATGAATATCTTGGAATTGAAGTAGATTATAATTATTGTAAGTACAAAATGAAGCTAAGTCAAACAAAATATATTGAATCATTAGCAAAGAAATATAAAATACGTAATGGCAAATTATATAGTACTCCAATGGAAACAAACTTAAAGATTGAAAAGGCTAAAAAATGTGTATCAGATATAAAGTATAGAAATTTAATTGGTGCTTTATTACATATAAGCTCTAGTACAAGACCTGATGTGAGTCATAATGTAAATTACTTGAGTAGGTATCAGAATTGTTATAACGAAACACATTTTAAATACGCTTTGCGAATATTGAAGTACTTGTATTTAACAAAAGATTTAAGTTTATGGTACCAAAGAAATGAAAACGCTGAAATTATAAATTGCTATGTAGATGCTGATTGGGCAGGTGACAATATAGATAGGAAATCCACATCTGGATATGTGATTAGTTTGTATGGAAATGTAATTGACTGGAAATCGCGGAAACAAAAATGTGTAACGAAGGCTTCGACATACGCAGAGTATGTAGCGCTATCAGAAGTAGTAAGTGAGTTAAAGTATACAGGGTGACCCATTTTAACTTAGGCAGCCAAATAACTCGAAAACTAAGCCCAGCAAACAAAAATGTTTCAGACAAAAGTTGTATGGTTTCGAGGGGGCCATAAGATGGTACCATTGGTTTGACCTTGAAGAGTCATTTGAAGGTCACGTGAAAGTCACTTCAATTTTTTTAAATGGAACACCCTATATACTTTCGCACATTCTTGTAGCTTATCTCGAGAGCTTTCCAAAACACTATAATTAACTACCTTTTCGTTAAGTGCTTTTTGAGTTATGAGGCTTGAAATAATTTCTTAATTTTACATAAACCGTAAAATATTTTGTAAAATATTCATTTTTCGATTATCTTACCTTAATACTTTTATGTACAAAATAATGAAAGGAATCAATTGGTGTAAAGAAAACACATAGTTATTTTTAAGAAAAAATATGGAATTGTTAATTGCAAATTACATATTTTTTCTTCAAAACAACTATGTGTTTTTTTTACACTAATTGATTCCTCTCATTATTTTGTACGTAAAAGTATTAAGGTAAGATAATCGAAAAATGAATATTTTACAAGATATTTTACGGTTTATGTAAAATAAAGAAATTATTTCAAGCCTCATAACTCAAAAAGTACTTAACGAAAAGGTACTTAGTTATAGTGTTTTGGAAAGCTCTCGAGATAAGCTACAAGAATGTGCAAAAATATATAGGGTATTCCATTTAAAAAAATTGAAGTGACTTTCACGTGACCTTCAAATGACTCTTCAAGGTCAAACCAATGGTACCATCTTATGGCCCCCTCGAAACCATACAACTTTTGTCTGAAACATTTTTGTTTGCTGGGCTTAGTTTTCGAGTTATTTGGCTGCCTAAGTTAAAATGGGTCACCCTGTATAAGGAAATTAGTGAAAGTATTTGAAATAAATATAATTGAACCAATAAAAATTTATGAAGATAACTCAAGCGCAATAAACATAGCAAATTTTGGAAATTTTACAAAGAACTCGAAGCATATTGAAATTCATTATCATTTTGTACATGAATACGTAAAGGATAAGATAATTGAAATAATTAAAGTAGATTCTAATAATAACATTGCAGATATTTTCACTAAAGCACTAAGTAGAGAAAAGTTTGAAAAATTCAGGAAACTATTGAATGTAATATAAAATAAAATGAAATGTTGTCGTCTTTTCCAGAAGAGCTTTCCGAAAGAGCGCATGTAAATTAAAATGTTGTAAAAGCAAGTATGTAAAATTAAAGCGTAAAGTATAAATGTAAGGAGGCGTGTTAGAATATATGATACATTTATATTTTACCAAGTTCGATATGTATAGCATCAGGTTCAGCTATACTGTACGCATGGCGTGAAGCGCAAGAGTGTGCAAAAAAAAATGTGAGAATAGACACACACATGTATGTCTCCCCTTCCCGTGTGTGTGTGATGATACGTGATATCAAAAGAGCTAGGCTAACGTTTGAGAGAGTCAGTCTGTAAGTGAGACCCGAGCAGAGCATTATATGACTAGGCTTAAGTGGTTATAATAAATCTAATTATTACTCCAAATATTACCACAATCTCAACAAAAATTATAATTTATTATATACACTGAAAAAAGTGTTTGATATTTTTCTATTAAAAAAATGTATTACATAAAAACTGTATAATAATAAAACATGCAATTTTACAGATTTGAATGGCAACATATATATAGATATTATTTTATATATGTGCTCTCATGAAGACATCTCATCAGGAAAATCTGGATCCCAAAATCCTTTTAAGAAAAAAAGCTTACATTGTATTTAATATAATCAATATATTATATATATCAGAAATGATGAGAAACATTAAATATACCTTCTGGTGTACGCGGTCTCTCGTACTTGTGCCGATGCCGCGAGCATTGATTCTTTCGCTTTTGCAGTTCGTCTTCCGACAATGATAGAGCCTTGTAATACTAAAAATTACATATAAAAATTAATCCTTTTTTATGAAGAAAAGAATTTTCTTTTATACATTTTATTGTAATATTAATACATAATACTTTTTCGCATTCCTAGCAATTCCGACCATTCAGCTTTGCTCTGTCAGTTTTGCATCGCACATTAATGTTCTTTGGAACCTTTTTTTTCTCTTTTGCAATCTGTAAATAATATTTTTATTAAAAATATGAGAAATTTACATTAGCAAATATTAAATAATATTTACACGTACTTAGCCAGTGATGCTTTTTTCGCAGGTGGTTCGTTCTCTATATCTGTATCCTCCGAAGTTAGCTTAGACAAGGAAAATTTGTAACTCATTTCAGCTATGTTTTGTGCCTTGTTTTTAAGCAATTGATCTTCCTTTTTAATATCAAAATTGTGTTCACTACACATTTTCACTTAAAAATATGATATTTTTATTTAAATATTGAAATATTTAAATTTATTGCAAAATTTTACTATACATAGATGCGTGATAATTAATGCGAGATAATTAATTATTTGTTGATAAAAAAGAAGCAACGACAAATACATCAGGAATTGGAAGATCAACATTATGGGCAGGTTCAGATAGCCAATACGGCATACGAAAACATTTTCCATTAATTCTTGGAAGCTGAATCAAATTTAGCTCATTCGATAAAGATGAACAAAGAAATACACCACTAAAACTTGAAAGAACAAGTATATCAGTGAGAGACTCAACTCTAGAGAAAATATTTGCCAGGAAGCAATACTCATCGTTCATATGTATGATATTTCGAACAACACAAATCGACAAATCTTTGAGAATAATGGTATTGTCCTGATCATTAATACCGATACAAAAATCAGGAGTTTTGTACATAGAGAATTGTAAAACATTAACAGGCAATTGAGAAAGTAAGGGGCCATTTTTGTGTCTACCAGAGAGTTTGACTCCAGCATTATTATTTTTTCTGGTCGCTTTTCGTCGAAGGAATTCCATCCGTCGATTAGTAATTTGCTGCAAGTGCTGATGAGGTTTTCTACAAGACCGACGAAAATATGTCATATTGTTTTCGTATGGAAAAGCAGAGAATGAATCTAGTGGACCGAAATGTTTTACATCTTCGACAAGATGTAAAAGGCAATGTGTATTATATGTCATAAAGTTACTCCCATAAATATTTTCAAAAATGAATTGATTGACAAAAATGTGATTTACAAAAATGGATAATGCTGAATGAGGTACGGACAAATCCGAGGCTGACATTGAAGGTCTACATAAAATGCGAATACTCAAGTTTAGAAGCATAAAATGCGAAAAAACTAATGGATGGACAATACCCGCAAAAACTGCCGGACCACTGTAACATAAAATTTGCCGTTGCTCAGTGGCCTTAAATTTTTTAAACTTTATAATCGAAGTAGGTTTTCGTGAAAACTCGCGAGGACACCAATTTTTAACTTTTTCTAAACGCTCAGACAGCAATTTTTTCTCTCGAGAACTCAGTTTTATGAAACTAGAATATTTACCATCGATGAGACCAGACTCAATTTTTTTCCATAACACCTAATAATGCTGAATGAAAATCCATAACACCTAATAATACTGAATGCATATACTCAAATGGTACTTGAGTGGGAATTTGCATTTGGAGACGAGAAAATGGATTATCACCTTCTTTATGATGTTCTCCATCGAGATATTGAGTATAATCTTCAACAGTTCTAAGTCTATGATTTACTTCGCGTAAAGCTATAACGCCCGGACGAATACATTCACCTACTACCCAACATTTTGAACATGGTACTCGTGCATTATGTGCTACGTGATTCAACATTAATGCACGAGCAGGTGCATCCGCGATAAAACATCTAAGCTCAATCGTTTTCTTCACACCATTGAATTCAATTCCATTGTCTACAGTTTGAAGAAATTCATTGATAAAATGTTCGAAAAAATCTGGATAATAGGTTTGCTTGAACCTCTCCAAATACCCACAATTTCTGGTTTAGATTTAGGAATATTTGCTATTCTAATTTGAATTGGCCACATCTGAATTTTACCGAAATTATCTAATGTTGCTCCATCAGTGTTAAAATCAATTAGAAGATGATTTGGAATGTGTATTGCAGAAGTTTCACAAAGAATGGAAAGAAGACCTGTTACAAGTCCTAGATGAAGATATTCGCCTCCAGATATTTGTTGAAGTTCACAACGCATTCGAGGAGTTTGAAGAAGTGATCTAATATCAACTTTCATATTAGAAAAGCAACCATGAGACCTGAGAACTTTTAAAACTGCATTTCCCTGCACATGAGACATATTGGTGGATAAAAAGACTTCAGCAAGTTTGGATTGAAAATTTTATAATGTATCAAAATCTTCTTCCTCGTCAATTTCTATGCTATCTGTATCGGTGTCTGATTGTGAGTCAACTGTATTTCTATCTCTATCATCATAAATTTCAGAAAACGTGTCATAAATAACATTTTCATCAACTGGATTTTCATTAACCGGATTTGCGTTGACATTATCTTGAACATTTAGTATAGAAGATGCCTCAAAAATAACTTCATCGTCACTATCTAAACTATTTTCAGCTTGGAAATATTCTTTATTACTGTCATCTTTATTTGTCGCACGAATAGCGGCTGTAAGACGAGAACGCTGCCGTTCAGATAAATCATAAAAAACTTTTCTACATCTTGTTATTTTACCATGATAAATTTTCTTTTCATTACTTTCTTTTCTTCCTTCATTCGTGGAAGTTGACGCCTTAGAACTACACGACATGCTGACTATTTTATTTATCCTACAGAAATAAAAAAATTGAAAAATTATTCCACAACCAAAAAAAAATTAAAAATTGTAATATATTTCCATCCAGAAATAATTATAGACAACAAAGAAATCTCACACAATAATAATGAATATAATAGAAGAAACAGGTGACAAAAGATTGTCAAAAGAAAAATAGAAAACAATAAAACAATTAGCAATTATGAATTAACAAGATCAAAAGTAAGAATTTATTTGAGTAAGAAAAATATATATTAATGAAAGCGATTTTTTGTTAAATTTTTTGTGTTAATGTTTAAGGGGATGCCGGACCGTCCGATTTTACCGACAAAACGATTATTTTTTTCTGCACCGAAATTTTTTTATAGATCGTACGGAATAATAAATCCTTTTCTATGATTAAAGTACACATAGTAATATACACCGGAGCTATTGATTTTTTGTTAAAAACGAAAGAAAATTAGAAAATTATAGGTTTTTTATCGACTTCTGACGTCAGATCGTAACAATACTTTCTTAATATAAAAGTTTTACAGTTTGTGCATGCAAAATAGAATCAGTTCGGGCTTGTAATTATATGAAGGAATATAGATGAACTTCTAGAAATAAGTTTAATAGTCGAATAAAAAAAATTTCGGTGCAAAAGATTTTTGTACATATGTGTTTGTGCGACATCGAGGCACGAGAGTAAAACAGGCCCGTAGATTAGTTGCTCGATATCGAGACAGACGGCGCTAGAATCGGTTTGTGTGACAAGGAGAGACAATCTCGCACCATCCTTCTCTTCCATTTCGCGTGTAATAGTATACGTCAGTATACATGTATGCGCACACTAAGGCATTATACTCTTGCGTTTTCTTTCTCGTATTGCGCGTCATAGATACTCGCTGTCGCGCGGCGCCGTAACAATCGTACGCGTAACAAGCTGCGTGAAAACAGCGTTACAACGTGTTACGTGGAAAATATTCTATGTAAGTTATACACAATATATATACACTATATGGTATATATATATATACAGGGTGTATAAAAAAGGTCGGAACCCTTGAATATTTCGAAAAATATAAGTTTTATCAAAAAATGTTTCAGACAAAAGTTGTAGGGTTTAAAAAGTTCTATTTACTGGCAATATCATTTTGACCTTGAAGAGTCACTGGAAGGTCACGTGAAGGTCACTTCAATTTTTTTAAATGGAACACCCTATATATTTTTGCACATTCTTGTAGCTTATCTCGAGAGCTTTCCAAAACACTATAATTAAGTATCTTTTCGTTAAGTACTTTTTGAGTTATAAGGCTTGAAATAATTTCTTAATTTTACATAAACCGTAAAATATCTTGTAAAATATTCATTTTTCAATTATCTTACCTCAATACTTTTACGTACAAAATAATGAGAGGAATCAATTGGTGTAAAGAAAATCACAAAAAATAGCTATCACAAAAACTAGCTACCTTTATGTAAAATAATAAAAAATTAACTGTGAAAAATTTTCACAAAAAATAGTTATCTAAAAATTGTTTCACAAAAAATAGCTATCACAAAAAATAGCTATCTTTATGTAAAAATTTATTACAAAAAGTACTGATATGAAAAATTGCGTCAAGTTGGGGTGCAATTTCACTTTAAGTTTGTTAGTGTTATAAAATTTTATACATATGTGCTTTTATATAATTCGCTGCTGACAAATAGGTAGAAGTTCCGTTTAAAATCTACATTACATTTTTGTCATAAAGAAGAATATTTTTGTTAGAGTTGATTACGTCAAATGATTTTTAAATTTTCTAGAAAATTAAAATAAGATTAAAAAACTTATTTAAAAATTAAAAATTCAAAAAAATGAAAGATTACGTCAATAATTTTTCAATCTTCTACAAAAATAAAATAAAAGAACAAATTTTTTTAAAAATTAAAAATTAAAAAAAATATAAATTAAAAAAATTTTAAATAAAAAAACTCGGCGCTACCTAGTAATTATTGAAATAATGTTAATATGTAATTGTTCATTTATTATTATTGCCAATCAAATTGGTAGCGCGCCGAGTTTTTTTATTTAAAATTTTTTTAATTTATATTTTTTTTAATTTTTAATTTTTAAAAAAATTTGTTCTTTTATTTTATTTTTGTAGAAGATTGAAAAATTATTGACGTAATCTTTCATTTTTTTGAATTTTTAATTTTTAAATAAGTTTTTTAATCTTATTTTAATTTTCTAGAAAATTTAAAAATCATTTGACGTAATCAACTCTAACAAAAATATTCTTCTTTATGACAAAAATGTAATGTAGATTTTAAACGGAACTTCTACCTATTTGTCAGCAGCGAATTATATAAAAGCACATATGTATAAAATTTTATAACACTAACAAACTTAAAGTGAAATTGCACCCCAACTTGACGCAATTTTTCATATCAGTACTTTTTGTAATAAATTTTTACATAAAGATAGCTATTTTTTGTGATAGCTATTTTTTGTGAAACAATTTTTAGATAACTATTTTTTGTGAAAATTTTTCACAGTTAATTTTTTATTATTTTACATAAAGGTAGCTAGTTTTTGTGATAGCTATTTTTTGTGAGATGGTTTTTAGATGAACTCGACGCTTTTTCTTTACCTTTTTTTAAAAGGTATTTTTTTAGAGATATCACTTCTTTTTGTATAAAAAATTGCGAAAATGCAACGCGGGATGCATTAACGGAAGGTTTTATGAGTCTCTTGAAACATACGGTGGATCAACTGGACGAGAGAATTCGCGCCACAAGGTGACGTCAAGTTTTCTGTTCAGCGCGCATGCACTAATAGTAACATTTATTTTCTTCTTGCAAATTTACGTATATTTATTATTTAGGTCTTATGAGTCTCTTGAAACCTACGGTGGATCAACTGGTCGAGAGAATTCGCGCCACAAGGTGACGTCAAGTTTTCTGTTCAGCGCGCATGCAATAATAGTAACATTTATTTTCTTCTTGCAAATTTACGTATATTTATTATTTCCTTATATTTCTTTCACAGTACGTACTATTTATTGCAAAATATATGTTTATTCATCGAATTGTAACGATAAAAAATTGCGATTTACTTACACAAGCAACATATATATCTTATTGTTACCTATTTTACAAGAATTCTTGAGCATTTTGAAAATCATTTTCAATTTTCATATATAATTATTGGAATGTTATAAAAAATTGTGTTTCTATCATGTACTACAAGTTGCGTACAAAAGTTGCGAAGAGTATTATTTTTTATGCATAACTATTCTCTTTGTTATAGGATATGTCAAATAGAGCTGAAGCAGCGGATTGAATCCTTAACAGAGGAACTTCAAAGAATTAACGACGCACTACAATATCCGCTAGAGACAGATTTTTATGTAAAGAAACTTATTAATGCTAAGCACAAAATTACTATTGTTAGCAACATCTTACAAATCACTCAAGAGCGATTAAACAAAATTCATCAAGCTATCGAAAAGAGCACTGCTAAGAGAAAAACACTCTTAGATAATAGTTCTGCGTATAGTAGTACTACTGTTGAGTCGGATAAGGAAGAGCCAGCCAAAGTAGAAGCTGAGAAACAACAATAATTTTAAATGTAACTAATTATATTATTAATATTTTATTTTCAAATTATTACTTAACATTGATTACTTTGCAAGTTTTATAAAAGAAATTTCTTACAATTTTCATCGTAAATTATGGAAACTCCAGTAGTTAATTTATCATTACTTAGTATATTTATCATTATTTAGTATATAATTATAAATATAGTTAATATTTATATAGTTTATTTATTATTATAAATATTATAATTTATTTATTATAGATGAAGAACTCAAGACAGTTTATGATCCTTCTGAGGATTCGTATCTTTTAATAGATGCTTTGGAAGAAGATTTAGACATTCTGCATGCGATGAAACCTGTGATTTGTATAGAAATAGGTAGTGGTTCTGGTATAGTCATCACAGCTCTAGCAATGGCATTGAAAAAATATAATGCTCATTTTATTGCAATTGATATAATCATCATAACATAGAATATTGAAATTCAAAATTTCAAAATTAAAAATAATTTATGCTTTGCGAAAGAAAATTAAAAATGAAAAGTAGTTTATGCAAAAGCATAGAAAGAAAAAATCATCATAACATAGAATATTGAAATTCAAAATTTCAAAATTAAAAATAAGTTATGCTTTGCGAAAGAAAATTAAAAATGAAAAGTAATTTATGCAAAAGCATAGAAAGAAAAAATAAATACTCTATGCTATGATGATATTACATACACACACGCACACGCATGTACACATATACAAACATATTTTTATATCATCATAACGTAGAATATTTAAATTTTCAAAATTAAAAATAGCTTATGCTTTGCAAAAGGAAATGAAAAATAAAAAGTAGTTTATGCAAAGTATTATACCTATGACACTTGTGTGTGTATGATGTTTATATATATATATATATATATATATATATATATAAAACATCATACACACACAAGTGTCATAGGTATAATACTTTGCATAAACTACTTTTTATTTTTCATTTCCTTTTGCAAAGCATAAGCTATTTTTAATTTTGAAAATTTAAATATTCTACGTTCTAGCTTTGAAACACTACGTATAAATTGTTATATATATCTATGAAAGTATTCGATAGCTGTAAAACAATGTGTATTAATTATGGTATATGTGTATGTATATATATATATATATATATATATATATATACATACACATATACCATAATTAATACACATTGTTTTACAGCTATCGAATACTTTCATAGATATATATAACAATTTATACGTAGTGTTTCAAAGCTAGCAAATAACTTTGATGACAAATTATACATGACATAGATAATTTATATAAAGTGTTTCAGAGCTATCGAATAACATTTACACATATATATGACATTTTCTACGTAGTGTTTCAAAGCTAGTGAATAACTTTGATGACAAATTACACATGGCATAAGTCATGGCGGCGGTGGTGACAAGGCCAGAACTATTATTGGCCATGTTGGAAAATTCTAATAAAAAGTCTTCATCGTCTAACATAACCTAAAATATTTTAAATAAGAATAATGTTATATAAATTATAACATGTTATAAAAATTAATTAAAGACGATACTTACTTTGCTTTCTATTTCCATATATCTTATTCGCTAGCTTTGAAACACTATGTACAAATTGTGATATATATGTGTAAAAGGTATTCGATAGCTCTGAAACACTATATAAATTATCTATGTCAAGTATAACAATTCAAAGCCATCGAATGATTTTTTGATGACTTATGCCATGTGTAATTTGTCATCAAAGTTATTCACTAGCTTTGAAACACTACGTACAAAATGTCATATATATGTGTAAATGTTATTCGATAGCTCTGAAACATTTTATATAAATTATCTATGTCATATATAATTTGTCATCAAAGTTATTCGCTAGCTTTGAAACACTACATATAAATTGTTATATATATCTATGAAAGTATTCGATAGCTGTGAAACAATGTGTATTAATTATGGTATATGTGTATGTATGTGTATATATATATATATATATATATATATATATATATAAAACATCATACACACACAAGTGTCATAGGTATAATATAAGAAAATAATTTGTTCAAATTTTATACTTGTGAAGAGTTCGTCCTAATTTCATATTTATTAATTGAAAATTATCATTATTATTATTTCATAATTATATTAATAATTGAAAATTATCTATAACGTATGGTTATAATATAATATTAATACGATACAATATAGTCATAGTTTAGTTTTAAAGTTATTTGAAGTCACCTATAACATTTTCTAACACTAATCATATTTCATTTTGTTCGAATTTCTTTTTATATTTGGTAAATCACAATATTATTTGAATAAATTAAAACTGAACTATGACTATATTGTATCGTATTAATAATATTATATTATAACCATATGTTATATTCTATGTTATGATGATTTTTTCTTTCTATGCTTTTGCATAAACTACTTTTCATTTTTAATTTTCTTTCGCAAAGCATAAATTATTTTTAATTTTGAAATTTTGAATTTCAATATTCTATGTTATGATGATTATATCAATTGCAATAAAATGAGCATTATATTTTTTCAATGCCATTGCTAGAGCTGTGATGACTATACCAGAACCACTACCTATTTCTAAACAAATCACAGGTTTCATCGCATGCAGAATGTCTAAATCTTCTTCCAAAGCATCTATTAAAAGATACGAATCCTCAGAAGGATCATAAACTGTCTTGAGTTCTTCATCTATAATAAATAAATTATAATATTTATAATAATAAATAAACTATATAAATATTAACTATATTTATAATTATATACTAAATAATGATAAATATACTAAGTAATGATAAATTAACTACTGGAGTTTCCATAATTTACGATGAAAATTGTAAGAAATTTCTTTTATAAAACTTGCAAAGTAATCAATGTTAAGTAATAATTTGAAAATAAAATATTAATAATATAATTACTTACATTTAAAATTATTGTTGTTTCTCAGCTTCTACTTTGGCTGGCTCTTCCTTATCCGACTCAACAGTAGTACTACTATACGCAGAACTATTATCTAAAAGTGTTTTTCTCTTAGCAGTGCTCTTTTCGATAGCTTGATGAATTTTGTTTAATCGCTCTTGAGTGGTTTGTAAGATGTTGCTAACAATAGTAATTTTGTGCTTAGCATCAAGAAGTTTCTTTACATAAAAATCTGTCTCTAGCGGATATTGTAGTGCGTCGTTAATTCTTTGAAGTTCCTCTGTTAAGGATTCAATCCGCTGCTTCAGCTCTATTTGACATATCCTATAACAAAGAGAATAGTTATGCATAAAAAATAATACTCTTCGCAACTTTTGTACGCAACTTGTAGTACATGATAGAAACACAATTTTTTATAACATTCCAATAATTATATATGAAAATTGAAAATGATTTTCAAAATGCTCAAGAATTCTTGTAAAATAGGTAACAATAAGATATATATGTTGCTTGTGTAAGTAAATCGCAATTTTTTATCGTTACAATTCGATGAATAAACATATATTTTGCAATAAATAGTACGTACTGTGAAAGAAATATAAGGAAATAATAGATATACGTAAATTTGCAAGAAGAAAATAAATGTTACTATTATTGCATGCGCGCTGAACAGAAAACTTGACGTCACCTTGTGGCGCGAATTCTCTCGTCCAGTTAATCCACCGTATGTTTCAAGAGACTCATAAAACCTTCCGTTAATGCATCCCGCGTCGCATTTTCGCAAAAGTCATCTATCTTGTCGTCGATAGATATATTGTCACTCGCTGTGTCCACGTTATAGCTGTAGTGAAGTAAAGGTTATCAAACATATACGTTTCTTGATTTGACATGTATATGTTTGACATGTATATGTATGTCAATTACGAAGCGCCAGGCGCCAGCGCCTCCGCCATCTGGTGTCGACAGCGGCAGTCGGACGCCAAATTTTGTTCTATATATATTGTTTGATGATGATGACCACGACGTGGACGTTTCTTAATCGTATTTTCACGATTTTAGAATTATATATCGCGATATTTCCACTTCTACAGCTCGTAGAGTAAAAATAAAGACACTTTTACTATATAATTCGAACATAAGCTATCGATTAAGCCTAATAAGAGCTCGATCCGTTCAGCGGTTATCGTAATATAATAATATGAAATAATCTGAACTGGTCTCAATTTCCCGTCTCGCGTAAAGAGACACGGCGCGCGTCTTGCTAGAGAGATGAACTCGACGCAAGACACTACCGTGTCTCTTGATACATAGTTTTTAAGAAAAAATATGGAATTGTTAGGTGCTTTCCATTTACATCAAAACTCAGATAAATCTCACTTCTGTCTTTCTTTAACATGAATGTTGGAGAAAGACAGAAGTGAGATTTATCTGAGTTTTGATGTAAATGGAAAGCACCTGTTAATTGCAAATTACATATTTTTTCTTCAAAACAACTATGTATTTTCTTTACACCAATTGATTCCTCTCATTATTTTGTACGTAAAAGTATTGAGATAAGATAATTGAAAAATGAATATTTTACAAGATATTTTACGGTTTATGTAAAATTAAGAAATTATTTCAAGCCTTATAACTCAAAAAGTACTTAACGAAAAGATACTTAATTATAGTGTTTTGGAAAGCTCTCGAGATAAGCTACAAGAATGTGCAAAAATATATAGGGTGTTCCATTTAAAAAAATTGAAGTGACCTTCACGTGACCTTCCAGTGACTCTTCAAGGTCAAAATGATATTGCCAGTAAATAGAACTTTTTAAACCCTACAACTTTTGTCTGAAACATTTTTTGATAAAACTTATATTTTTCGAAATATTCAAGGGTTCCGACCTTTTTTATACACCCTGTATATATACACACGTACAGATTATATATTTTACTAGATGCAGTTTGCATATGCGCTCTAGTTATTAATTTAAAAAATTCGTATTAAGAAATATTTATCCCAGAGGCGATTTATTCGTGGGCTGGTTGTTTTTAGAAATATTTCATACCAGATGCGGTTTGCATGTGCGATCTGGTTATTAAAATATTTATTTCAGAGGCGATCTATTCGTGAGCTGATTATTTTTTTTTTAATCCAGAAGCGATCTAATTCGTGTGCTGGTTTAAAAAAAACCAGAGGCGATTTAATTCGTGTGCTGGTTATTCAAAAAAATCCAGAGGCGATTTATTCGTGGGCTGGTTGTTTTTAAAAATATTTTATATCAGATGCGGTTTGCATGTGCGCTCTGATTATTAAAATATTTGTGTCAGAGGCGATCTATTCGTGAGCTGATTATTTTTTAAAAAAATCCAGAGGCGATTTAATTCGTGTGCTGATTTGAAAAAAAACCCAGAGGCGATTTAATTCGTGTGCTGGTTATTTGAAAAGTATTTCAAAGGCGATTTAATTCGTGTGCTGATTATTCAAAAAGTCTTCCAGAGGCGTTTTAATTCGTGTGCTGGTTATTCGAAATGTCTTCCAGAGGCGATTTAATTCGTGTTCTGGTTATTCAAAAAAAATCCAGAGGCGATCTAATTTAATTTGTATGCTGGTTATTTAAAAAAAAATCGAGAAGCGATCTTAATTTGTGTGCTGGTTACTAAAAATGTTTTACATCAGATACGATTTGCATGTACATTCTGGTAGCGAAATTTAAACGAAATTTAATTCAGAGATCATAAAAAGACACTGCCTCAACTAAAAGGCATATTTGATAAGAATAAAAATCCAGATGAGATGAATCATTGGACCGATTTTTACGCGTCATAAGAGGTGATTCTTATTTTGAAAGCGTGCTATATTTCCATAATTCTTATATAATTGCAGCATGTCACATAGCGACAAAAGCTAACAAATTATTGGAGCAAATTATAGTGATTGCTGGCGATTTTTTTTGATGACACCAAGCTTCGAATGTACGATAGCCTACCCGGCTGTACATACAGGGTGTCAACAAAGTTCCGGGACAGCTAAATATCTCATAAACGGTGCATTTTAGAAAAAAATGTTTCAGGCAAAAGTTGTTTGGTTTCGAGGGGGCCATAAGACGGTACCATTGGTTTGACCTTGAAGAGTCATTTGAAGGTCACGTGAAGGTCACTTCAATTTTTTTAAATGGAACACCCTATATATTTTTGCACACTCTTGTAGCTTATCTCGAGAGCTTTCCAAAACACTATAATTAAGTACCTTTTCGTTAAGTACTTTTTGAGTTATGAGGCTTGAAATAATTTCTTAATTTTACATAAACCATAAAATATCTTGTAAAATATTTATTTTTCGATTATCTTACCTTAATACTTTTACGTACAAAACAATGAGAGGAATCAATGGTGTAAAGAAAACACATAGTTGTTTTGAAGAAAAAATATGTAATTTGCAATTAACAATTCCATATTTTTTCTTAAAAACAACTGTGTTTTCTTTACACCAATTGATTCCTCTCATTATTTTGTACATAAAAGTATTAAGGTAAGATGATCGAAAAATGAATATTTTACAAGATATTTTACGGTTTATGTAAAATTAAGAAATTATTTCAGGCCTCATAACTCAAAAAGTACTTAACGAAAAGGTACTTAATTATAGTGTTTTGGAAAGCTCTCGAGATAAGCTACAAGAGTGTGCAAAAATATATAGGGTGTTCCATTTAAAAAAATTGAAGTGACCTTCACGTGACCTTCAAATGACTCTTCAAGGTCAAACCAATGGTACCGTCTTATGGCCCCCTCGAAACCAAACAACTTTTGCCTGAAACATTTTTTTCTAAAATGCACCGTTTATGAGATATTTAGCTGTCCCGGGACTTTGTTGACACCCGTATGATAAATTGGTGCCTAAAAAAAAAATTACTCTTTCATCGCCGTTGCCTACAAATTGCTTTTTTCTATTTACATCATAATTACACAAACAATGAATACATGTTCCAACAATATTCAATATATGTATTTATATATGTATATTATAAGTATTATTTTATTCATTATAATATAAAATACAAAATAAAAATAATTATATATTCAATATGTATGTATTTAAATATTACAATTTATTTGTATTTATTATATACAGATAAATATAAGTCGTGTGTATAACATTAGATGTTTATTATATACAAATATTTTTCAAATTTAATTTACACACATTTTGTATATGCCTATTCGTTCTCTACATTATATTCAGCCTTGCGGCGAAATTTTGGTCAAGAAAAAAAGTCGTTTTTTTATAACCATTTGAAACGACACATGTACAAAGATCACGCGGTGTGTACTATTATTACCACACAACAAATGTATTTCAGCGAGCGAGCGAAAGAGAATGATAGAAGCGAGCGAGACAGTAATAGGAGCGAACGAGACAGTAATAGGAGCGAGCGAGAGGGACATAGCAGTTTGAAGAGAAAACTCGAGGATCGAGCCTTTCCTTGCACGCTGCTATTCCCCTCTCGCTCGCTCCTATTACTGTCTCCCTCGCTCCTATTGCTGTCTCGCTCGCTCCTATCATTGTCTCGCTCGCTCCTATTGCTATCTCGCTCACTCTCATGCCGACTGCGTCGGTAACATTTTTTTTAGTTCTTTCAAGGCGGCGCTCAAAATCGCGCATGAGTTCGCCGATGATTCCAGCATCCCCTTAATACTTTTTTGATAAATTAAATGTTTATAATAATAAAGAAACAGTAGAAATAAAACACGCAATTATAAAATATTTTAATAAAAAAGATGAAAATAATAAAAAATAGGAAAATCTCACTGTTAAGAAAATTAATTTAGAATATTCAGCACAGTAGACCATAATAGTCAAATATTGTGAGAAGAAAATTTTTTTAATGTTATTAGAATGCAATATAACAAACAAAAAGTGCATTTGCTTATTTAACATTCCTAAAAAAAAACATACAAAAATACAATTAAGTGAATTTTTCTTCTTAATTATTCTTCAATATTTATGACAAAAATTTATTAAATCATTATAAGAAAATCCAATTAAATATAAACAAAATTCTACAAAAAAAACTAATGTATAATGTACAAATTTAGATGTGACATGTGCAACAAATTAATTACAAATTACTATTAGTATTAATTATATTGTATAAAAGTCACTGTGGAGAGATTAATTTGAAAGTAAAAAGTAAGTAATTTTTAATTTTGTAATTTTGATAGTAAAAAAAAATAGTTATACAGTTAAAATTTTTGCATCTTATTTTCTTCTTAAAACAATATATAGAGTGATTCAGAACGACCCAGGTGTCCTTGCACAGACGTATTCCTGAGTTAATTCTGAGACAATTTTTCCTTTAAGAAATTTTTGTCCGAAGCTTAGTTTTTGAGATATTATTGAAAATAGTTGTTAATTACGAGCCAGGTACAACGGACGAGCGGGTTCCGTTAGCGCACGGTGCGATAGCGCACCAACCCGATAGCACACGAAAAATTGACACAATTCCCGATAACGCACCAACCCGATAGCCCACGTCCCGATAGCACACAAAATAAATCGCGCACAATCCCGATAGCGCACCAACCCGATAGCACACCAACCCGATAGCGCACGAAAGCACTATCCCCTCACACACGCACTCTCTCTCACACACACACACACACACACACACACACACACACACACACACACGGCCTTCGGCCCCCCTCCCGCACCCACCCCGTCCCCCTCGCTTCGCGTGAAAAGTTGCAAAGTGAACCCGTGCGCTATCGGGTTGGTGCGCTATCGGGTTGGTGCGCTATCGGGATTGTGCGCGATTTACTTTGTGTGCTATCGGGACGTGTGCTATCGGGTTGGTGCGCTATCGGGAATTGTGTCAATTTTTCGTGTGCTATCGGGTTGGTGCGCTATCGCACCGTGCGCTAACGGGACCCTCCTACAACGGACAGGCACAGCGGAACACACTACCGTCTATTGTCTACGTACATTGTACCCGGTTCATGATTAGCTAACTATTTTCAATTATATCTCATTATATCTGGGCCAGCGTATAACTCTGTTTTTTACTATCAAAATTACAAAAATAAAAATTACTTACTTTTTACTGCAAGGACACCTGGATAGTTCTGAATCACCCGTATCCTGACAAATAACATATTATATTACATTAAGTTAAATATATTATACTTACTTTAGAAAGTAATCACAATCGTGAAGATAATATATAAGCAAGCAATTTATTCCGTCCGTCTTTGTAAAAAGCACACTAATAGCAATTAATCGCAACAATAGCTTATTTCTTCTTTTCTTCTTCGTTCTCCAAATAGTCCAATATGGCAGCAATAATCTGGCAGGATTATAACGATATAATGATATGACCTCTATATATCGGTCACGTCATATACACTCATCGAGGACACGGTAAAGGCATAGTGAACGCAGGCAGTGCTGCCTCCTCCACTACACGACGTGCCGTCTAGTGCCGTCACCGTGCAGTCGCTGTATGCGCTTTCATCTGGTGAAAACACGGTGGCGGCACAGGGATCGCACATAGTGACAGCACTGCGTGCATTATCTGTGCGTCGCACGTTTCACTATCTGGGCATTAATATGTAATAGGAACATTTCTACGTTAATCTATCTACGTTAATATCTCTGTAAACGTTAATATCTAATAGGAACTATTAGTATAACGAACTTATATTTTATAGTATTTTATATTGTAACAAGTGATTATCAAATTTGAACTGCCGCCTTTAAAGGCAAGGTTTCCCCCAATTTGACGCGAATATTCGACTGACGACGCGCATGCCTATCGATCTATAATGATCGAGGTATGAGAGCCTCATCTCTGCTCGTCCTCTTTCGTTCTGGGGCCTTCACACAGCAAACATCGAGGAAGTTACGATTCTATTGATCTGCCGATTTGGAAAGAAGAAGTACACAGTAGAAGTTCAAATATTCGGGAAATGAGGTCTGGCCAACCCCTTCATCATTCGTATCATTTTCTTCACAATACATAAGGAATTCGAGGCCCCGGAACAGGTGAGAGAGCCAACGAGGGACACCAGACGAGACATCTCGAAGAGCGAAAAGATAAGATATTTGTAAAGAGACAGCGAATTATTATTATTGCTATATATATATAGCAATAATAATAATTCGCTGTCTCTTTACAAATATCTTATCTTTTCGCTCTTATATATATATATACAGGGTGTATAAAAAAGGTCGGAACCCTTGAATATTTCGAAAAATATAAGTTTTATCAAAAAATGTTTCAGACAAAAGTTGTAGGGTTTAAAAAGTTCTATTTACTGGCAATATCATTTTGACCTTGAAGAGTCACTGGAAGGTCACGTGAAGGTCACTTCAATTTTTTTAAATGGAACACCCTATATATTTTTGCATATTCTTGTAGCTTACCTCGAGAGCTTTCCAAAACACTATAATTAAGTACCTTTTCGTTAAGTACTTTTTGAGTTATGAGGCTTGAAATAATTTCTTAATTTTACATAAACCGTAAAATATCTTGTAAAATATTCATTTTTCGATTATCTTACCTTAATACTTTTATGTACAAAATAATGAGAGGAATCAATTGGTGTAAAGAAAACACATAGTTGTTTTTAAGAAAAAATATGGAATTGTTAATTGCAAATTACATATTTTTTTTATTGCGATAATAATATTAAGATTAGGCGCTACTGTGATGGGGGACGCTAGCGGGATCTCACCCGGTGACTCGACCTGGCGCAGAAGACCAAGCCAAAAGATACGGGACGAGCGGAGGCGCCGACTGAAAGGAGAACGCCGAGCTAAGTATCCCTCTCTACTCTCATAAATTGTAACATCAATTTAAGACTTCGCTGCCGCCCCTGTAAACCTCCATATACTCAGCAGGTACGAGGAACAATCGCGGGGAAGGTCGACCAGTAAATAAGATCGAACTCCGGAACCCCGAAAACGGCCGCTTCGACCGAATTAAGCGCTACCGAAGAACTATAACAGTCACGGCGAGCGGCTGCCGGAAAAACCCCTCACACCGGGCTTCAACTGGAGGGCAAAAGAAAAATCTGAGAAGAGACAGGATTGCGACAGGCGCGAATACGGCCCTGAAGGCCGCAGGATTAATTGAGACGCGTGACGATCCTGAGGGTTGCGGAAGCGCCATAAGTGGCCTAATTATACATTAACTTGCCGGCATGAACCCGACGGGCCTTCCGCTCGTCACTGTTCGGCGGACCGGCGAGGAGTACGACGGCCCAACTCCATCGATTTCTCACACGAATGCCGAGAGCGCCGAGGACCTCACGGAGTCATCGGTGAAACGAGCGTCGACCCCATCAGGCCGTTTATCGTTTAGATCGATTATCAGGTAGAAGTAGCTCGAACAGGATCGCTGCCGAATTGCTGCCGTTATAAAATCTTTCGTGAGACGAATTCATGCTTTCGGTAATTGCGCATTAACGTAGGGCGGCCGGCCGACATATCTTGTTCGAGCTCAAGTACAATTAAGTGCCCTCTCTCCCGAGTATGCGCCGACAATCAAATTAATTGTCTTTCTTGTTGCGATTATTGTGATTTTGTGAAAATCTTCGTCTGTTAAACTTTCGAGACGACGAACTCACGCACAAAGGCGATTGCGATATTCGATAGCCGGCAACTACGTCGCGGCGTCGGCTCGCATATCTCCGAGGCTCGAATCGTTCGATACCTTATTATCGTGTATAATTATTCGCGTTTTGATATAATTGTTTAGGTTATATACGTTCGTAGTCGCTCCATTTTTTCCTTAAAACAGTAGATCTGTATAATCGACTCGCATCTATAATCGATTCCGTTAACTACGCGTGCGGCGAGTAGATCTGCTATTATAATTAATTCTTTTCATTTACGACAGACGGAGGTTATTAAAGGAGCCAACAGCGCGGTGTTCGTTATTAAAAGTTATTTGGGGGTTCGTAGCTGCCGAGACTCTAACAAGTCTCGTTTAGCGCGGAATTCCGGGACTTTTCTTTTACGCTTTCTTCCTACCGCGTGACACGTGATACCGCGGTGATCGCGCTTGAATGCCGGCCCGTCGCTGCCGGCTAATAATCTGATAATCAATTGTATAACATCGTTCTACATCTACGCGAATCTGTCTGACATTAAAACTTATCCAGATGTTAAATATATTAATTCTTGTTACTATAATATTATGTTTTATTTGCAGCCACCTTGTATTCTCGATCCTTCCTTGTGAATTATTAAAACGAACCGCACCTCTGCCAATTTCGAGACGGGGCTAGTCGAGCGTCCGTCGCGGTCTTTTTGAGAGCTTTGCATTTTTTTGTGTACGGCCGATACGGTAAATTTTATTAGAGTGGTGCGGATTACCGCACCTGGCGCCCATACATTCTTTTGGAGAGAAACGTTTTTTTTTTTGTTATATAAGAAGATCGCGCCGAAGGTGTGCCGTGGGCCAAAATCACCGGCCAAGTAATATCATCAGCCCTTAATAAATTAACGGTCACAAATTGGCGCCCAACGTGGGGCCCACTAAAAACAGGGCATCTCATGATTTCAAATTTTCCGTTAGTGATTCGTTGGCACAAGGAAGAAGGAACTCGAGAATAACAAGGTCAACTGTAATATATTGAATTTTGAATGTTGTGATATCTCTTTGTGTCTTATATTTGAACATGTATTTCTCTTGTATTTGAGGGTCGCGAGCAAATAAGATTTTGAAAATAACTGTCGGTTGTGTCGAGAATTGTGAAGGTGAAAGTAATTCAAGCTATTATTTGTTCCTTTTCGCTAGAGATTTCTAGACTATGATTAGATTAATTTGAAAGATTTCTTTCGTTAAAATAAAATTTTTTTTGCCAGGAATGTTTAAGCACTCTCGACTTATGCTTGCGCACCCTCGCAACTCTTTTCATATGTTGGCGCATTAGTTGCTGCCTATTAATTTTTTTTTACAATAAAATTTTATCGATGTGCTATTATTTTTTTTTTGATGTTCTTGTGCCTTGAGTATTGTTATTGTTTCTTTGAGATATATTTGAATATTAATCTTGCTTCTTTCAGGAGATATTGTACTATCATATTATTAAGCTTGTTATATTCATTATATTTGGGGAAAATGTCTGTGGAATTTCGATGTTGTTTTACGCGAGTGGCTTGAAAGAATAGCTCGGCTGCTCGGGATTTCGATTGGAAATTTGGAGTTTCTTTCGTGTACCGTTGCGGCTTATTTCATTCGCGGGTCAATCGTTTGACTTGTTAAACCTTTTCGACTTTGAATAAGTGCGATAATCAGCTTATCTTTGAGGCCGGTTCGTCCTGTCGTAGAATAAATATTAGCACCCGTGGGGAGCCACCACACCCGATTAAGGCCATTAAAGTTCGCTGCCGTTAATAAAAATAAAATACACGTTAAATACAAGTTTAATAACGGCTCGGTTTGAGTTTCGAGGTTTCATCTCCGGTATCAACCATGAGTCTAGAGAATCCGAACAGTACCGAATGGATTCTGGCGCTATCGGCGGATCAGCTGAGGATCGAACTAGAAAAACGCGGTCAGCGGACTGAGGGAACCGTCTCCGCATTGAGGGCTCGATTAATTAAGTATGAGAACTGCGCACAATTAGGATGGGACGCACCACGTACGCCCACCGGAATGGATTCCGACGTTGATGAACTACCTGAGGGAGCGCCGATGACGCCGGCGACGGGGGCGAACGAGCCGCGACCGCGGGGGAAACCTTGGAAGTGGATCGTTCTCGGTTGCATCCACGACCCCCACGAATCGACCTGCCCCCTCGAACTGAAAATCGACCACCCGCGAGACCCGCGTCTTCCGCCATGGACGCCTACCACATGATGCGACGGTGGAATTTGCAGTTCTTCGGCGCTAGAGGTAGCGACGCGGAAATTTTTTTGACGCGTATCGAGGAGGGTCAAGCGCTAGTAACGGTTAGCGACGAGGAGATTTTTAAATGTATTCCCTTCTTTTTGTCGGGTATCGCGCTTTATTGGTATCGTAGCGAACGTGATCGGTGGAGAACGTGGCGGGACTTTGAAGCAGCGTGGCGCGCGAGATTTGGCAACCCAGATTTTCAATTCGCATTGCGGGACGAGATCATGCGACGTACCCAGGGCGAACACGAGCCCATTGCCGATTTTATTACTTGTATTAGAGCTCTTTTTGATCGTTTAAATCCACCGTGGAGTCTAAAAGAACAATTAAATTACGCGCACCGTAATATGCTGCCGCAATTACAGATCTCCGTACCGCGCCGTACTGTTTATGACTTCACTTCTTTAGAGGACGCCGCCATGCGGGTGGAGCGGAGTTACGAAGCTCTGACGCAATATCGTGCCCCTCCGACTCCGGAGCAGTCTATATTCCCGGATTTGGCATATCGACCGCCGCGAAAATCCGCGAAAGGCCCAGTCGCCGTAGCTGCCGCCGGTATAGCCGGCCAATCCGGAAAAAAGAGTAAGAGCGAAAAACGGAATAAAAGAGGGGCCACCGGCCCTCAAACCGCCCCGGTGATGGTGGCTGCTGCACCCTCCGCCCCCGCGACCGCGAGCGCCTCATCTACGACCGCTAGTACAGTTACCTCGTCCACGCAAAATATAAAATGTTAGAATTGCGAGAAGACCGGCCATATGGCCCGCGAGTGTTCGGAATCTCGTCGCCAATATTGCTACCGATGCGGCAAGGCGAACGTCACGGTGAAAACGTGTCCCTCTTGTTCGGGAAACGAGACTGAGAGTCGTTAGGGCGGGCCGTCACGACTTCGAAAGACGAAAGAGAGGCCCGCGACGCGAATCCTGTTCGCGAGATGGTCTTATCATATAATATGATCGATCCCGGGGATGCTTTGGATCTGCCGCCACTGCATTACTGCACGATCGCGATAGGGGGGGAACCCTTAAGGGCCTTGGTAGATTCGGGTTCCACCCGCACGATTCTCGGCGCGGCGGGCATAAAGATCGTCCAAAAACTAAACTTGCCCATCCGCAAGAGAATTACTAGGATTCGCACGGCCGACGGGCAGATAGCGAGAGCGGGCGAGGAGGTAGAAATAGTATTTTCTCTGAAGGGTCGTGAGCGTGAGATCTCGGCTTGCTTACTGCCGAGTCTGACTGTCTCATGTCTGATAGGCATGGATTTTCTGCGCAAGTTTGGCATGGTCGTGGATTATGAGACCTCGATATGGAACTTCAGAGCCAGTCCCTCCGTAACGTATTTATTTGAATCGCATGAGGGGGACCGCACGTGTGCAGTGAGCTCCCCGAGTTGACGCCTTTGCAGAATGAACGTTTAGAGTCGTTTTTGGAAAATAAAATACCGAAAGCTGTCGAAAACCCCGGTGTCACCTCTCTCACTGAACATAGTATTGATGTTGGTTCGCAGAAGCCGATTAAACAGCGGTGTTATTTAGTTTCGCCTAAAGTTCAGGAGGCTATTCGCGATGAAGTGGATAAGATGTTAGAGGCTGGGATTATTGAACCTTCCTTTAGTGAGTGGTCCAATCCTATAGTCATGGTTAAGAAACCTAATGGGAAATATATATTTTGTTTAGATTTTCGGAAAGTTAATAGCGTGTCCAAGAAGGATGCCTATCCGCTGCCGAACATGAACGGCATTCTAGATAAACTAAGATCGGCGAAGTATATCTCGACTCTTGACTTGAGTCAGGCGTATTTTCAAATACCTCTGGCCAAGGAAAGCAGAGAGATTACCGCCTTTAGCACACCCGGAAAAGGATTATACCACTTCGCGCGAATGCCTTACGGACTGACAGGAGCGCCCGCGACATTCCAGCGTTTATTAGACAAATTAATCGGGCCGGAAATGGAACCGCACGCGTTCGCGTACCTGGACGACATAGTAATCGTAACGCCCACTTTTGACGAACATTTGGAATGGTTGGAACGCGTGTTAGACAAAATCTTCGCTGCCGATCTCACGATAAATCCGGCGAAATGTGAGTTCTGTCGCTCACAGGTTCGCTATCTCGGGTTTGTTGTACAGAGGGACGGGCTGACTGTAGATCCTGACAAAGTTCAACCCATTTTAGAATACCCGGCCCCACGGAATGTTAAGCAATTACGACGGCTCCTGGGTATGTCATCCTGGTATCGGCGGTTTATCCCGCGATTCGCGACTCTCAGCGAACCGCTAACAAGATTGCTGAAAAAGAATCAACGGTGGGAGTGGGCGGAAGATCAAGCTCGTGCTTTTGAACAGATCCGTTCACACCTGATGGCCGCCCCAACCTTATCGTGTCCAGATTTTAATCTTCCATTCGTTTTGCAGACGGACGCGAGTTCTGTCGGAATCGGAGCGGTTTTGACACAAACTGCCGAGGGGCAAGAAAATATTATAGCTTTCGCGAGTAGAGCCTTGTCCGACTCGGAGAAGAAGTATTCCGTCACGGAACAAGAGTGCTTAGCTGTCGTATGGGCTATTAAGAAATTTCGACCATATCTAGAAGGTTATAAGTTCACGGTAATAACCGACCACAGTAGCCTGCGATGGTTGCATAATCTAAAGAATCCTACGGGTCGACTCGCGAGGTGGGCATTAGAGCTACTCGAATACGATTACGAGATAGTGCATAGGAAAGGCGCGTTACACCACGCACCGGACGCTTTATCCCGGATGTATGAGAGTGAGACCGAGGTCACAACTGTAGCTGCCGTAGAGGCAGATATACTCGCGAACACTGCGGACGAATGGTATCGTAAACGTTTCACGGAACTGGCCGACGCAACTAAGCGATACACGGACTGGAGAGTTGTAGATGGTCAAATGTATTATTGTCGACCAAGGGCGATCGTGTCGGACGTAGTTGAGGATTTAGATCGGTGGAAATTAGTACTACCACAAGAACGACGAGGGGAAGCTTTGAGGGAGGCGCATGACGAGCCGCAATCCGGACATTTAGGGGTGTAAAAGACTTTTCAGAGACTTGCGGTCGCGTACTTTTGGCCAAACATGTTTCGGGATGTCGCGAAATACGTTAGACAGTGTGACACGTGTCAACGTACTAAAGTGGAACAGGCTCCCCCGACAGGACTCATGGGCCGCCGCGTCGTAGAGGGCCCATGGACTGTCATTGCTGCCGATATAATGGGACCATTTCCCAAGAGTAGATCCGGATTCACCTACATCCTGGTCGTGCAGGACTTGTTTACGAAGTGGGTAGAGTGTTTTCCGCTAAAATTTTACTAACTACTCATAACGCTTGGTGGTAAATCTCAGTTAGGTGCAGAATAGCTGGTATATCGTTGGTTTTTTCAAAAATTTTACTTTTTTGTGCATCGTCATTTTCTATTGAAAAAAGTCTGTTTTCCAATTTACCTTTTTGAAACAAATTTTTTGAATTGGAACATGGCTGATTATCGTGCCAACGAAATTGTTGATATGATAATGATTTTAGGACAAAGTCAAAACAATTATGCAGCAGCTGCAAGACTTTATGCAGAACGCTACCCCAATAGGAGACACCTCAATAATGTCACAATTCAAACCCTCGTTCAGAGAGCTCGAAATGGAGCTCTTGTTCGTCAACGCCGACACCACGAATACGACGAAAATGATCCGCGTGTTATTACCATTTTAGCGATTATTCATCTTGATCCTCACATTACTACTCGACAAATAGAAAGAGAAATAGGCATACCTCAAGCAACAGTATCGCGAATATTGAGAGCGAGAAGATATCACGCTTATCACATTACATTAACTCAACAGGTAACCCCAAATGATATGATTTTGCGTGTACGTTTTTGTCGATGGGCAATGCGAATGATTCAACAAGATCAAGATTTTTTCAGGTATGTTCTTTTTTCAGATGAGTCAACATTTGAAAATACTGGAGAATTGAATAAACATAATTGCCATTATTGGTCAGATGAAAATCCTCACTGGTTCAGGTCCATAGACAATCAACACCGCTGGAGTCTTATGGTCTGGTGTGGAATCGTCAATGGCTATTTGATTGGTCCTTATTTCTTTGAAGAGAACGTGAATAGGCAAAACATTTTAAGTTTGCTTAGAGACATTTTACCACAATTACTAGAAAATGTAGACTTAGCAACAAGACTAAGGATGTGGATCCAATTAGATGGAGCACCGCCGCATTATGCACACATTGTTCGCAATTATTTAAATACCCATTACAATGGCAAGTGGATCGGACGAGGTGGTCCTGTTGCATGGCCTCCTCGTTCACCTGACCTAACTTCTCCAGATTTTTACTTATGGGGATATCTTAAGAACGCTGTTTATGTTCAACGGCCAACAACGAGAGATAATATCATGGAACGCATTCGTATAACTTGTGCAGCAATACTTCGAGATGTTTTACTTGGAACAATAAGACAATTCAGGGTACGACTTGATCTTTGTATCCAACAAAACGGCGGTAATTTTGAACAATTAATCCGTGGTTAACTCAAGTAAATATTGCATAAAGATTGGAAGTCTCATCGCAATTGAGCACCTTATACGTGAGGGGCAAGGGAGTTTACAATTCAAATAACATAAAAATAACAAAAAAAACAAAAAAATACAGAAAAACAAAAAAACACAAAGAACACACAAAAAAAATGGGATGCTAAATCCTTTTGACAACCTCCTCGACGGTGCATCCTGGGTTCGGCTGATGTCAAGGGTAATTTCAAGCCTCATAACTCGAAAAGTACGTAATGAAAAAATACTTAATTATAGTGTTTTGAAAAGCTCTCGGGATAAGCTACAAGAATATGTAATGAGAAAATGTAGGTTCCATTTAAGAAATTGAAGGTGACCTTCACGTGACCTTCAAATGACTCTTCAAGGTCAAACCAATGGTGCCATCTTATGGCCCCCAAAGAAACAAACAACTTTTGTGGGAAAATTTTTTCTCTGTCATGCTTTGCCAACGAGATAATTGGGATTATAGATTAAAATGACTCGCCGTGTATATTATAATTATAATAAAATATTTATATATATATATATATATATATATATATATATACCTCTATCTTGCATAAATATGCTGGGTGTTCAAAAAGTCTGGACACGATCGAATATCTCGATAAGGAAGAGTTTTACTAGAAAGTGTTTCAGACAAAAGTTGTATGGCTTCGAGGGGGACATAACATGGTACCATTGGTTTGACCTTGAAGAGTTATTTGAAGGTCACATGAATGTCACCTTCAATTTCTTAAATAGAACCCTCTATTTTTTATTGCATATTCTTGTAGCTTATCTCGAGGGTTTCCCAAAACACTATAATAAAATATTTTTCCCTCAAGTATTTTTTGTTATAAGGCTTGAAATCATTTCTTAATTTTACATTAACCGTAAAATATCTTGTAAAATATTCATTTTTCTATTATCTTACCTTAATACTTTTATGTACAAAATAATGAGAGGAATCAATTGGTGTAAAGAAAACACAGTTGTTTTTAAGAAAAAATATGGAATTGTTAATTGCAAATTACATATTTTTTCTTCAAAACAACTATGTGTATACCAATTGATTCCTCTCATTATTTTGTACATAAAAGTATTCAGGTAAGGTAATCGAAAAATGAATATTTTACTAGATATTTTACAGTTTATGTAAAATTAAGTAATTATTTCAAGCCTTATAACTCGGAAAGTACTTAATGAAAACTAACTTAATTATAGTGTTTTGGAATAGCGTATGTCATAGCGATGTAATGACACGTTTCCGACCCCAGGTTCATTTGCAAAAAATGATTCTTGTGGTGCCGACAATCTCTGAAAATTTGTCGTTGAATTTCCGAACACCCTGTATATATATACAGTGATGAGCAAAACTGAACACACTTTATAAAATTTTCAAGAATGTTTACATTGATTCAGATACACAACGTTGTATTACGATCAATGAGGTGATTTATAAAAGTCAACATTGTACGCTATCTTTCAAGACCTTGCAATGTTTGTTTTCATTTCTTATATCCTTGAAAATGGCAAATCGGTTGTACTCAGTTTTGCACCGCTTCCGAACTCAGTCGCTTACGAGCTAAGCTTTCATCATTATAAAAGTTATTGTTCACTAGTGTTAATCTTTGTTAATACACACATATTAGTTTCCCACAATATTAGTTGTATAATTGATAAAGTGTGTGTTGAACTTTTTTCCAATGTGAAACCATTATCGAATAAAATAAAAAATAAAATAATTTCACAATTGAAGTGTGGTTCTTCCACAAGAAAAATTGCAAAAGAATGTAATGTAAATCAGTCTCTAGTTCAAAAAATAAGAAAAAAATATTGTGCCAATATACCAACATCATTTGGAGGGCGACCAAAATTATTAACACCGCAAGAAGGAAGATACATTCAAACTGGTGAAGCTTCGAGTGCTTCTATGGCCGCAAATATATTAAAGGAGAGCACAGGAAAGTCGATTAGTAAATGGACAGCGATGAGAGAATTAAAGGGCCAGAATTATATATGCGATGAAAAAAAACCAAAACCTATGCTATAATATCTAAGAAAAATGTAAAAGCACGCTTAGCATTTGCAAAGAAGTACAAAGATTGGACTATTGATCAATGGAGATGTGTAATATGGTCCGATGAAACAAAAATCAATCGAATATCATCAGATGGCAGAGCATGGTATTGGAAGAGGAAAGATAAAAGCATTAAACGATACCACGTCAAAGAAACGTTAAAACACGGTGGTAGCTCCATTATGATATAGGGATGTATGACATCTTATGGAACGGGTGCAATAAACCGAATTGTTGGCAATATGAATCAGTATAGTTACATGTCAATTTTACAATCTCATCTACTGGAACTGTTAGAAAATATGCCATGTCCCGAGAATGAAGTAACATTTCAGCACGATCGGGATCTCAAACACATGGCAAAATCAGTATAAAACAGGCTGAATAATAAAAATTTAAAATTATTAGATTGGCCTGCACAAAATCCGGATTTAAATCCGATCGAAAATTTATGGGTTCATTTAAAAAAAAGTAATATTGTGAATATCATATGATGCCAACATCAATCGATAATCTTTGGACTAGAGTTCAGGAAGAATGGGACAAAATTAGTCCGGACTACTGCAAAAGATTAGTACAAAGTATGCCCCAGAGGATACATGCAGTACTAAAGGCAAAAGGCCTCTGGACAAAATATAAACTCCTAAATAAATACTCGGTGCAAAACTGAGTATAATGTTATCTGTGATAATAGGCAATATAAGAAACATAAAGAACCGTTAAGTGGCCTTAAAAAACTTTACGTACTAGTTTTCATATATTGTTTAAATATTTATATCATATTGTTAAAATTTTGAAATATATTAATTCGTTTCCAAAAGTGTGTAAAGTGTGTTTAGTTTTGCTCATCACTGTATATATATTTATGCAAGATAGAGGTAGGTGGAATATAATAATGGTTGAGGATGTTAATGTTTTATTTTATTCTTGTTATTAGTATTTGGGGCACCCTCCGGAGTAGTGAAGTGCAATGTGATGGTAGATCTGCGGACGTGACACCTCTCACCTCTCCTACTTCCCCGCCTCTCTACCTCTCCGTGATGGTGCTAGCAACCTATGCTGGAGGCCAGGTACACAACCCTGGTGAAAAGCAAAGGGACAGAAAAAGAGGAGGGCTGGCCCTCCAGGTTGGGGGTTGGGCTATGGACTAACAACCCACCACCGTAAAACTAAATTGTTCAGAAACCCACAGTAAAGCCTCGGAACGGACTGAATTAACGGAGACGAACACGGAAAAGAATAATGGACTACTTTTTTGGAACCTGGAACGTACGCACCCTATACAGGCCGGGAGCCACCAGAGCCTTTCTACAACAATGTACACAATACAAAATGAACGTGGTCGCCGTCCAAAAAACAAAGCTACATGGTAGTGAAATATTGGACCTAAAGTCACATACAATATTCAAGAGTGGAAAGACGAGAGGAACCCGAGAATTCGGGGTAGCATTTATAGTGGATAAAAAGCTCAGACAGCAAGTAACAGACTTCAAGCCAATTAACGAGAGGATGTGCGCAATCTGCTTTAGAATGAAGTTCTTCAAGGTACGGTTCGTCAACGCTCACGCTCCCACGGAAGACAAAGAAGAGGAGGAGAAAGAGAACTTTTATGAACGCCTCGAATTACTTTACGACTCTCTCCCGAGAAATGACGTAAAAATAATAATGGGGGATTTCAACGCAAAAATAGGTAACGAGAAATCACATAGGGGCACAATGGGAGGACATAGCTTGCATGATACGAGCAGCGAAAATGGGCAATATCTGGTAGGATTCGCGTGTAGTAGGGACCTGATAATAAGCTCGACATGCTTTCCACATCGGGATATACACAAAAGAACCTGGGAGTCACCAGACGGACACACCTTTAACCACATAGACCATATATTAATCCCGAAACGATGGGCCTCAAGTATCCTCGATGTTAGAACATATCGAGGGGCGAATTGTGATTCTGACCATTACCTGGTCAGAGCCAGGTATAGATGTCGAGTACTAACAGCCCAAGGGAGAGACGACGTAAGAGCACGGAGATTCAATATAGATAGGTTACGGGATAACACAACATTACTACAATTTGCATCGAGTCTCGGAAAGGAAATAACCAGACAAGAAAATAATGAGAACGAGACAGTGGATGACATATGGATGAGAATGAAAACGCAGATCAAAGAAACAGCGGAAAGTGTGATAGGATACCAGGGCAAAAGCAAGAGAAACGACTGGTTCGATGAAGAATGCCAACAAACATTAGATAAAAAGAACGAAGCCCGCAAACAGTTAATCGAACGACCAACAAGAAAGAAGAGGGATAATTATATCAACTTGAGGAAAGAAGCAAATAATGTAATACGACAAAAGAAAAGAAAACACCTGGACGAGAAATTACAGACCATAAACGAGAAACTCAGGACACAAGAACCCAGAAAGGCGTACAAAATGGTAAAAATAATTAAGGAAGGCTTTCAACCCAGAACGGGCTATTGCAAAGATAAGGATGGAAATATCGTTAGCAACGAAACAGAAATAAAAAAGAGATGGGCATCCTACTTTGAGGAAATCCTAGATCCGACAAGACCGCCCCCCTCACAAGCACCACAAGGACTTGTGGAGGACGAGGAAACTCACACAACTGACAAGCCGACGATGGGCGAAGTCCGAACCGCCCAAAGAGATTGAAATCCAACAAAGCACCAGGCGCAGATGAGATACCGGCAGAGCTACTAAAAGCTGGAGGAGCAGACTTGGCAAGGGCCATCCATAAATTAATACAAAGCATATGGGAACAGGAGGAAATGCCGAAAGTTTGGAAGAAGAACATAATTTGCCCAATCTACAAAAAGGGCGACAGACTACGCTGTGAGAATTACAGGGGAATTTCGCTGCTATGTACAACCTACAAAGTATTCTCAAAAATCCTCGAGATGAGGATACAGCCATATACGGAAGAAATTATCGGAGAGTATCAAGGCGGATTTAGACCCGGACGTTCGACATCAGACCAAATGTTCACAGTGAGACGGGCTCTGGAGAAATGTTGGGAGTTCAACATAGATGTACACCAGATATTTGTGGATTTCAGACAAGCATACGATAGTATTGACCGCACAGCTTTATATCATATCATGAGGGAGTTTGAAATCCCAAGGAAACTAATACGACTTACGAGACTGACGATGACCGACACAACATCACAAGTAAGAACACAGAGTGGCCTTACAAATATATTCCACACATGGAACGGACTAAAGCAGGGTGACTGTTTGGCCTCAGTACTTTTTAACATAGTACTTGAATATACTATCAGAAAATTATCGGTCAATGTCAAGGAAACGATTATTTCCAGGACAGCACAAATAGTGGCATACGCAGATGATGTAAACATCATGGCGCGATCATTTGACAGAGCCAAAGAGATTCTAATGGACTTCGACAAAAATGCGAAAGAAGTGGGACTGTGCATTAACGAGGACAAAACTAAAACAATGTCTCAAACAAGACGCAAGACTCCAAGAAGACAAAATGCCACAATCGGAGACTACAACTTTGAGAAAGTCGAGAGGTTTACATATCTGGGAACCGAGATAACGAACAATGCAAGCGAAATGGAAGAGGTGAAGAAAAGGATATACCAAGCCAATAAAACGTACTTTGCGGTATTACCGATAAGCAAATCAAGACAGGTGCATAGAAAAACAAAGATCCACATATACAAAACATTAGTTAGACCCGTTTTAAGCTACGGAAGCGAAACTTGGGCACTTACTCGGAGCTCGGAGAATATGTTGAATGTATTTGAAAGGAAAATTCTCAGAAGAATACTGGGTCCCGTACAGGATAGAGATGTATAGAGGAACCGCTACAATGACGAACTGTACAGCATATACAAGGAACCGGAGATAGGCACGGCGATAAAATTACGAAGATTACAATGGGCTGGACATGTCCAGCGGATGGAGGAGGAAAGAATACCAAAGAAGATACTCAGGGAAAGAGTATATGGAACAAGACCAAGGGAAAGACCGAGGCAGAGATGGGAGGACTCGGTGGATGCGGACAGTAAGACGCTTCTGGGCGTAGGGAACTGGAGGACGAGAGCTCTGGACCGGAACGCGTGGGGGCGATACATACGGGAAGCCAAGGCTCGATACGGGCTGTAGAGCTTAATAATAATAATAATATTAGTATTTGGGTTTCAGCATCAATGCACATTAACACGTTATGCATTGTGACGTTTTATTTTAATTTTCACAATACTCCTCGATGTGTTGGAGAGGAGGACGCGAGGGGGAGCGAAAACGTCGTCAAAAACACAAGGCGAATAGAGAATACTCGCGCTCGGGGGAACAGGGATGGAGGGTGTTCTCGCGCGAGTCGCGAAGCGAAGGCCGTCTCGAGATCTCGAATTGAGCGCCAGATATGGTCTTTCACGTATCAGTTCGCTAAACGCCAAAATAACGCGAAAAACGCTTGCCTGATTCGACACGGGTCGACTAGCTCGCCTAACGGTAGAGGGGCAGGGTCTGTGGAAGTTATTTGTTCTATACGAGGTTTTGGCAATTTCGAAATTCGACAAACACAACGGAATTTAACAATCACGAAAGGTTAACACTCAAATAAATTACGCGGACTTAATAAAGAAAAATATAACACATTTATTAAAAAGAAAATAATATAAAAATAAAATAACGAAATAACAAATTAAATAAAGGAAGATTAATAATAATAGCAATTAGAAACTTTGAAATAATGCAATATAACAGATACTAACTCGACAGCAGTAATAATAATACATCAGATGGATCGAATGTTTGCACGAAATCGATAATATAAGAAAGCGCTGTTATTCCTGGTATTTATTCTAACTCGTTTTTATGGCCAGGCTTTGCGAGGTCGATCGGCGTTTCGAAAACATAACGGAAATTCGACAATCAAATCGTCGACTTATTGTACAGATCTTTTCCCTTTTTTTCTTTCAATCGCTACTCTAATCGACAGCCATAGGTTCGACAGGATACGCAATAATGGAGCGAGAATAATTAATTGATTTGCGAAGACGGGAAATCCCGCTTGCGACGAGCACGGTCAATGCGATCGATAATCAATAGCCGTCGGACGCCGCTTACTTTCTTCTCAGCGTAACGCTCTTTACGTACGCGAATTTCCCAAATTTCGGCAATTTCTTAATTTATCATAATTCATTACGCACCGCGATACACTCAAACGCACGACAAATCTTACGAAATAGGCGCAAGCATACACGTAATAAGCGTGACAAAGACAGCACGATAGTCGCAAAGTCACGACACACAACGGTCTCACACACATATTCACGCTAATTAATAACGAAAATCGCCCGAAGATCGATAGCGGGGATGTCTTACGCGGCTTCGACAACTCTTTTCGACAGCACGGATAGCGAACGCATTCCCCGCGATTTACCGCGCACGTGGTCGATATACGAGAGCCAGTCGCTACGCGTTTCACGACATCCCGGAGAGAGACGAACGGTTCCTTATCGACTACGGCCGACGTTACGATCGTCCTTGATGTCTCGGTCGCTTGTCCCCGGTCGCCCGAAATACACGAAAATCGAAAGCTCGGTACAAAGCCCGAGCGACAACGAGACACGAAAATGGCGACGGCGACAGAGCGGCCGGTCTACGGACGGAATCGCGTACGTGCCTTACAATTTAGCGATGGGCAATCTCACCGATACTTGCTTCCGTGGCCAGGGGATGATCCTTGGCTTCGTCTTCTCGCCTTGATCTTGGCTGCGACACACAATCAATGACAACGACAAAACTTTATGAGAGACAACTACTCGTTATGAGCGCCCGCACTAGAATGTCTCCCTGGATCACGCGATCCAGGATCGATAGCGGCGTCAATCCTGCGCGCAGAGGTGCGCGGATTCGCGGCCAATGGCGCCGCGACACGCGAGATATTAATGCGCCCCGCGACAACGCCGTATCGGGGGCCGTAACGGCTCCGTTAATTCGAAAATCTTAATGTCGGCGACCTTGCTAGCGGCGATCTTCTTTTTGCCAATCGCTCGTCCTCCGTCCTTGGAGGGTAGCGCCGACCGGGCCTTGCTGTCCCGGTCCAAGACAGCTGTTTCTTTCTAAGATTTTCCTCGTCTAACTGCAGGGGACGAATTCCACCCGCAACTCTGCACTGTCCTGTTCCTCGGGCGCTATCTCCCCTCTCGGCTCGAAGGCTGGGAGCGCCGTGTCGGTTGTCGCAAAAAGATTCCTCTTCTTCTTCCTCCCGGTGTTTTCTTCTTTAGATTTTCTCCGGGGGGTTGCCCCAAAATAATACAAAGAAAATTAATTAATAATGACGCAAAACATAATAATAGCTCGTCTCTCCGGAGATTTCGATACGGCTCTCGCTATCTTTTTCTGGCGCGGCCGCTTGGCTCGCGCCCCGTCAAGATATTCGGGGCGGATGAACGCGCGTCAGGACGGCAACGTCACAGCATACATTCCTATAAATTTATTTTAGATTAAATGTCATTGAAGGGATTAATTAAAGATATGTGGATGTCCCCGGCTTGGCAGTGGATGCCCGGAAACGACGGAAGCTTAGGAGAATAGATAATAAGATCTTAGTACTGCTAAGATGCTATATCCACGGTATAAGGAAGGAAAGACATTTGTGTGTTAATAACAACGTTAGAAAACTTGTGCAAGTCCAAATATCGTTTGATATGTCCAATTAACCGTCGATTAAGGGAATTAGTTTAGGATGTTGGATGTCACCGGCATGTCAGTGGATGCCCGGAGACGATGGAGATCTGAGGGTGGAGCTAAAATACGGTAATGGATTTTATGAATAAGGGTAGGGGATTGTGGATATCTCCGTCATGACAGTGGATGCCCGGAAACGATGGAATCTTCAGGGAATGGAAACTTTAGTGTTGTACGGCAAAGACTCTGTACGATAAATATGATGAAGGAGCGACGCTCAATTGATAAGGGCGATATTTGGAGTTTCTAATTACTAATTGCCTTAACGCTAGTCAGAATAAAATACGAATTTATAATAGGTCTTATGCTGGAATAGAAGGAAGGAATACAGTCAGCGATGTGCTTGACAGTATAATTATTTATTTAATTCTCGGTATCGTATTTTTAGAAAATGTTGGGGATGCGAGGAAAATAAATATTATCCCATAAATAAGCATAAAAGAATCTTGCACTCAAATGCTAATTTTTGCTGATCTCGATTTCGTCTATGCAAGGTCTGGGAGTCTCCAAAATTTGACACAGTGAATATACACAATTGTAACTTCTTTATTTGAATTTAACCGATATAGTAGATTGATACAAGATATTAACTTTAGTTTCAATGAATGGTTAAAGAATAATGATTGAGACGGATTGAACGAACGAATAATAATAAATATCAGAAGAATAATGCTCTACTAATGCTCTTATATAATAATGGCGACAAAATGACAGTGACAATGGCAATGACAATAATGACACTCTCGCCCAAAATTCAGGGGTTTATATACTGGTGGTTTCTTTGTTCCTTGTATGAACTTTAGCTTTAGGAATCCTCGAGTAAGGTGATCCCTTCATCGGACTACATCATTCTCGGAAGCATCACCGAATTATTTATCAATTGTTTTGACATAGATATCCCCTTCGTGGAAACGCGGCAGTGACCAAAGAATGATATGTGAATTTCATCGACGGTATCAGTTGTCATTTCCGAGAAATCAATGCTCGATATCTTAACAACTTCCTCTTAGATCACCTCTCGCTTCAAGATACAGAACTATGCGCTCTTAATTTAATATCTAGCGTTAACGGTATTAGAATTACAGTTAGTGGTAGGCGATGTTCATTCGATGTTTAGAAAATCGATGTTTCTCATTGCTATATCGATTATTTTAAATCGATGTTTTTACTAATCGATGCATTAAGTAAGAATCGATTATTAAAGAATAATATCGATGTTTTTCAATTAACTTCGCTTCACGACATATAGATGTCGCCACGTTATGGTGTATTCACACTGAACGCGATGAGAGATGAGCAATTCAGCGATATCCAATGATACGTCTCATTGCGTTCAGTGAGTGTAAGCATCATTATTCATACAATACACAACGGAAAAGAAAAAGAGTCTTTTCCTCTCCGCATTGTCGGATAATGCTCTTCGGCAGTGTTTACAGTGTGTTTCTCATTTACGCATTATCTATTATAAAGGAAGGAATGGATACTTTATTAGAGGAGCAGAAAGTTAGGTTTAATTGTCCGTATGTCGTTTATTTTCGTTTAAATGACCAGGAATCGTTTTGCGTTCGCAATCTCTCCTTATCCGACTATCTACCGTTAATATGTAAGTAAATTACTATTATACTATTGATCGATGTTTTGAATAGTACTTTTTAAATGTAATATATACGCATATAATTCTACAGATGACGATCAACACACAGTAAATTATATTCGAGCTCTGATCACATCGGGCGCGATAAACAATACGGATGAAGACATCAATATCATATCACGGTCAAAGGACAACGTGAATTTGTACGCGTAATGTTATTGTGTCGATTTTCTGAGAATCGTAATGTTGTCTGCATGACGTAATATTTACCCATGTTTCTCTTCCAGTGAGTCTATCGACTTGTCGTTACTGCATTTGGAAGAAAGATACCTCAGGAAATGAGGTATCACCACAGTGGTCGCAGTCCTTGACTCTAATTGACGTTCCGATCCGTTCTAAAAAATCATCCGTAATGGATACGTCGCCACTACATTGCTCGGAAAAGCCATTAAATATAAAAAAGAAATCTAGAGTCGATACCAAGGCGACTGCTATAAAAAAATTGACCGCACTCGCGTAGACTGACAATGAGCGTTTTCGAACCGAAGTTGCATCTCTTCACGGATCCTCCCGAACATCGGAAGATAGTAATTCGTATCATGAATGTATAGTTGAATATAATTGTTTATTTCCATTATAATCTATTATTATATCTTATAGCTCTTTCTGCCCAAAGTTCGAGAGCTTCTTCATCTTCGACGCCGTCTACTGAGTCGACCAGCACATCCGCAGTCAGTATCAAAGCTGCAACTTGCATCACGATATCGTAAGTAAAAATATATATTTGATACATAACACTTCGACATACCTAACAATATGTACTGTTCACAGGGAAGGTGTGCTTAAGGGGGGAACCTGGTTTAGAACGCTGAAAATAAGGTGAACTGCGAATTTTTTCAGAACTAACAATAAAATCGATCTTTTCAAAACTTTAAGGACAATTTATTACATGTTTGAACAATACAAAAAATATTTTTTATTAAAAAAATAATGATATTTATATTGAGTTTTTTTAATGATTATGGTTGTGCCTCGTGACCGAAGTTGCGAATTGGCGGGAAAAATGCAGCCTCCATTTCTTGTCTGAAACAAAAAAAATCGATCTGGTTTTACTTGTCATAAAATTCTATCGTCGGTGAACTAAAAAAAATTAAGAAAAATATATAAAATTATGGGACTTTAGTGAAAAATAGCGATTTCGACCCTAAAATTTTGACCTATTTATGCAAAAATAAATTATTTAAACTAGTTTTTTCTTAAATGTTTTTAGTTCATATAGAATGGTTTACAATTATGTAACTAAAAAATGTTGGGAGAAGTCGATTGGTCGGATAGTTTTTTCTCTATCTTTCCCGCCAATTTAGAAAAAGTGGTTTCGAGAAAATCGCGTTTAAAGTTTGCGGTACTAAAAAAGAATAATTATTGGTAACTTACAGTTAATCTGCTATACCAGGTCCATATAACAATCCTTCCGCTTCCTCATAAAACTCGTTTTGTTGGATTTCGTGAAACCTACGAGCTATACGAGCCTCTTTTGTGCTACTTAGTCAGCGCCGCTCCAGTCTCGTAACTCGTTCTTCGTCGTATTTGTCGGCGAATATTTTACATTGTTGACCCATGTTTATTTCCAGCAACATCATTGTTTGCAATATAGTGGAATATACTTCATTAAAGATTCCTGCAGCAATAAAAGCGGCGATTTCAATAATTTTCGAGCCAGAATTCAAATGTTTCGGAACGAGACGTCAGATCGTTGAATTAAAACTCTCGTTAGAGTTTTGCGTATGTCCGCCTAAGCATCTTGTTAAAAATTCTTCTTTTGACAGTTCTTCATAAATAGAAATAAGATGTTTTTCAATATCTGATGTAATAATTCGAGAGCGATGGTCGTAATTTTTTTCTTCACTTCTGGCTTCAGCTTTGCACCACTCGCACCAACTCTCGGCTTCCATCAGACAATTTTTATGCCTTGGCTATTCATTTGTAGAATAATAGTGATATAATGTTGCCATTACAGCTTTTTTCATATTCATCATGAGCCCTTCTTTTGAAAATTTCTTAATCGTAATCGTAAATCAATCAGCCATTTCAGCTACACTTACACATATAAACATGTACACAGACTTCCTGTACATGAACACTGACTCAAATATGCTTCGACAAACATTTGCCAAGCAAAATAATACCGTAGCAGAGACCAAAAGATGGAGCACAACCTTAATTCTTACTGCGCGCTCCTATACTTGCGCGCTCCTATATTGCTCCTCTAGCTGTAACTATAAAAATATTTCGAATTTCGCTCTATAACTTTACGAGTATCTTCTTTGAGAGTACTACTATCGATTAAAGTAAAAAAAATTTCGAAATTTTTGGCCCTATAAACCAGGTTCCCCCCTTAAGAATCGCACCTCCAAATTGAAAAGCTATGTTTGGGACAGTTTCACGAAAATAGACGCAACGACTGCTCGATGCCAAATCTGTACGAAGACTCTCAAACACGGTGGAAACACTACGAATTTAATGCAGCATCTTAATCGGCACCCTATAAGAAAATTCAACAACACATCCTTTGTCACAGGAAAAGAGACCGTTTCCTATTTAGACACCGTGACAAGTAAAAGGAAGAGATTATCGGAAAGTGAAGATAATCCTTCGCAAAACGCAGACACAGAGATGCAATGGAACGTTCTAAGACCGGTAAGTACATAAATCCATTCGAGATCGGACGAATTTTGCAATCGTTCATAATTTTAATAAAAATCAATTTTGGATTTTTCTGAGGTCAAACGCGATCGGAAGCGGTGCAGTCGGACACAGTACAATTGGACACGGGGCAAATGGACACGGAGCAAATGGACACGAAACATTGCACACGGTTCATTTGGACACGGTTCAATTGGACACATAAAAACGCACATCGATCAGTTGGACACGTAAAAATGCACACCGTTCAGATGTACACTGTTCAGTTGCACACCGCTAAAATGTACACCGTTCAGTTGCACATCGTTCAATTGGACACCGTTCAGTCGACCACGAAAAAATGCACACCGATCAGTCGGCCACGAACAAATGCACACCGCTCAGTCGGCCACGAACAAATGCACACCGATCAGTCGGCCACGAAAAAATGCACACCGCTCAGTCGGCCACGAACAAATACACACCGCTCAGTCGGCCACGAACAAATGCACACCGATTAGTCGGTCACGAAAAAATGCACACCGCTCAGTCGGCCACGAACAAATGCACACCGATCAGTCGGCTACGAACAAATGCACACCGCTTAGTCGGCCACGAACAAATGCACACCGCTCATTCGGCCACGAACAAATGCACACCGATCAGTCGGCCACGAAAAAATGCACACCGCTCAGTCGGCCACGAACAAATGCACACCGATCAGTCGGCCACGAACAAATGCATACCGATCAGTCGGCCACGAAAAGATGCACACCGATCAGTCGGCTACGAACAAATGCACACCGCTTAGTCGGCCACGAACAAATGCACACCGCTCATTCGGCCACGAACAAATGCACACCGATCAGTCGGCCACGAACAAATGCACACCGATCAGTCGGCCACGAAAAGATGCACACCGATCAGTCGGCCACGAAAAAATGCACACCGCTCAGTCGGCTACGAACAAATGCACACCGATCAGTCGGGTACCCTACCGTAGGCACCCCTACCGGCGGGGTGGGTGCAGGAGTGTGCAACTTTCCACGCGAAGCGAGGTTCCACTTTGCAACTTTTCACGCGAAGCGAGGGGGACGGGGTGGGTGCGGGAGGGGGGCCGAAGGCCCCCCTTGCACCCCCCCGTGTGTGTGTGTGTGTGTGTGTGTCAGCTCCATGCTGACAGTTTAGATTGTAAAGCCTTGTCGTAAGAAATTAACCAATCATATTCGATTACTATTTCACATTCAACTGTGATTGATCAATTCCTTAAGGCTTATTCCTATCGTAGATTCGGCCTTAATGTAAGTTTATTTTTCGTTTTTTAAGCAAATAATGGACCAACGTTATAATTAGGCCAACAATCATCTCTAAACAATTCCGCATCGATTGAACCGCTTTTTGAACGAAAATGAAATTTTTCCGGCTAACCACGCTAATTTTTATTTTTTTGTTTAAAAAAAAATATAAACCAACAAACGTTGAAATTAGGCCGACAATCACCGACAAATGACCAACAAACGATTAAAAAGGAAAAAAAATTAAAAAAGTCGAAGTTGCCCGGCTAAGTTCCCGGAGATCATTTTTTCGTGGCCGACTGATCGGTGTGCATTTGTTCGTAGCCGACTGAGCGGTGTGTATTTTTTCGTGGCCAACTAAGCGGTGTGCATCTTTTCGTGGCCGACTGATCGGTGTGCATTTGTTCGTGGCCGACTGAGCGGTGTGCATTTGTTCGTGGCCGACTCAGCGGTGTGCATTTGTTCGTGGCCGACTGATCGGTGTGCATTTGTTCGTGGCCGACTGAGCGGTGTGCATTTTTTTCGTGGCCGACTGATCGGTGTGCATTTGTTCGTGGCCGACTGAGCGGTGTGCATTTGTTCGTGGCCGACTGAGCGGTGTGCATTTTTTCGTGGACGACTGATCAGTGTGCATTTTTACGTGGCCGACTGATCGGTGTGCATTTTTTCGTGGTCGACTGAACGGTGTCCAATTGAACGATGTGCAACTGAACGGTGTACATTTGAGCGGTGTGCAACTGAACGGTGTGCATTTTTACGTGTCCAACTGATCGGTGTGCGTTTTTATGTGTCCAATTGAACCGTGTCCAAATGAACCGTGTGCAATGTTTCGTGTCCATTTGCTCCGTGTCCATTTGCCCCGTGTCCAATTGTACTGTGTCCAATTGAAGGCCTCTCAAGCGATCAACAAATCGACGATGTCTTTCGACGAGCCCATTCATTCACAGGTAATGATATATACATATGTTGAATTTAACGTTATGAAAGATCATAATGATTATAGTGATTGACTATATTTTTATATTTTGGATTGCCAGATGGAGGAACATCGTCCACAAAAATTACTAACGCCATACTGTATATGCTCGCTACCGACAACTGTCCCCTCTCTACCGTCGAAAACGAAGGATTCTGCACTCTCATGAAGACGATAGCTCCACGATACAAGATCCCATCAAGATGCACTATCATTCGTTACATGGACGATAAGTATGAACACCTGCATGGCATGTTTAAACGCGAGATTGCTCAAGTTACTACACTAACCCTCACATGCGATGTCTGGTCCGATATTTCAAATCGTGGGTATTTAGGGATAACGGTGCACTATTTACATAATAATAAAATGAAAAGTGGATGCTTGGGCGTATTGCCGTTAGAGGAAAGCCACACTCCACATTACATTTCGGAGATTCTTATGGAGGGAATTCAGTTCTTTGAGATCAATCGAGAAACCGTGAGCGATCGTGACTGACAATGGCGCGAACATTAAAAAAGCAACAATAGACTGTTTCGGTGCTTCCAAACACATTGAGTGTTTTGCTCACGCCGTATCGCATATTGTACTCGATGCAATAAGTGCTACGCCTGGGGTCGGACAAGCAATCGCGAAAGTGAAATTCATTGTCACGCTAACGAAACGCAGCGTCGCCGTTTCGGACGAATTGCGGCGTCTGCAAAAACGAGACGGAAAAATGGAAGCAACACTTCTCAAGTTTAAACAAGACGTTCCTACGAAGTAGAATTCCACTCTGATTATGATCGAGCGATTTCTGGAACTCCACGAATACGTATACCCGATCTCTCTTAAGTGCAAAGGGCCCGTAGAAATGCTTACGCGCGAAGAACTCGATTTATTGCAGGATATAGTATTAGTTTTAAAACCTGTAGAAAATGTAATAACTGAGTGCAGCGGAGACACATACGTCACATCGAGTTTGATAATTCCGATTATCCGCTGCATGACGATCGCTATCAGGACACGGAATCCGTCCACTGAAATAGGACAACGGTTTCAAGAAAAACTTTTAGCGGAATCACATCGTCGATTTAAAGATTATGAGTCTCGCGAACTGCTTGCGATATCGACTATTCTTGACCCGCGGTTTAAAAAACTGCACTTCAAAAGCCTCTTCTCGCCGCGAATGCAGTCATAAAGATCAATGTGATTATTAAAACGGCTTTACATTAAAACGAAAGTCCTCCCACGCGAGCGATGGAGGATGAAAATAATTCGCAAATAGCAAACGATAGCGTATGGAATTTTCACGATAAACTCGTCTCCGAGAATCAGACGGTACCTTCCGATTGCCACGATCTCACTCTCGAACTCAGACAATATCTAAATCAGCCAGTTATCTCGCGATCCGAAAATCCTATCGAGTACTGGGACAAGTTGAAAGTTGCGTATCCGACACTACACTCATGCGCTAAAAAATATTTAAGCATTGTTACTACATCCGTTCCGTCAGAGAGATTGTTTTCAAAAACCGGCACGATTAAGGCTGAACGTCGTAGTCGACTTACGGGAGACAGACTCAATACGTTGGTATTTCTTAGTTCCCTCAACAAAGAATATTGGCATATTTCATAAACGGCGTTTATAACTAAGTTTCTTCATGTGATAACTTGTGCACCTGTATTTACTGTGATCTTATTATTTAAGCTGTTATTTTAAGAAGCATGAATGTTCTTACTGTACATAAAATTGATATGTACAAGAATTTTAATAATATAACGTGATATATAACATCAAATTTCTTGAGTTTTTAAAAATTATAACCTGCTTCTAAAAAGCTTCTGTGTTTACTTCCATTACACTATTTTTTATCTTATAAACATTGTTAACAAAACTTATTTTTATGAACATAAAATTTATTAATGTTTTCTTTGTGTAGGTATATATTTGCAGGCAGATAAAAGTTTAGAATTACAAAAACGAAGTTGGAATTGTAATTCATCATACAACACTCAAATCATCACCAGAAACATCAACATCTTATGCTCAATTTTGTGTACATGACTATGAATAAAAAGAATACTATTTAAGATATGCATACTAGTTTGAAATAAGTTTTGTTTATTTTAGTACGTTTTTGTTTGTCGACATTTTAATCGCTTTTTATTAGCTTCTTGATGGTTTCTTTCCCCTTTTAGCTGCAACTATTGAAATCAGGCTTTATTCCGATCAAAAAAGAATCGATTAATATCGATGTATTCGGTAAAACATCGATTTTATTTTGCATCGATTATTTCTGAATCGATGCTTTTTTTAAACATCGCTCTCCACTAATTACAGTCATTTTTATATGTATAAGTGTTGTGCCTGGAGCGGCACGGGATGTGGGAGGTTGCCGAAGAAATTTAACCAACCAAGGCCTCAAGACCTCTTATCTTTAATCCTTTTGCTTTTATTATTATAACTATAACTTTTTTTCAAATACATATACTTAGTCTATTCTGATCGGTTTCTTTTAAGCCTTCTCTCCTTAGTATCGTCTTCCCTCAAATCGCCTCGTTCTTAGATTTTAAGTATTAACCAATTTATTCAGTGTTTGATGCACAAAATAGCGGTTAGCCCCAGATTCGCACTCTTTGTTAATTGATTTTTCATTAACGACTGTCCTCCGCGGACCCGCGGTGGACGGTTTTTAACACCTCATTTTTAGGGGTATTTTGGAGGGGATCGCCTAGCGACATGACCATATATGGTCATGGAAGATTTTCGGTCATGGAAGATTGGCGGTCAAGTCCAAGTGCAAACGAAGGAGGTTCAAAGTCGAATCCCTTCGTTGGCATTTTCGCGTTTCCGGCGAACTCGCGCGTGGTTCGCTGAGGTAGCGGTTTTACGCGGTTCGCGAACATTCTATCGCAATTTAATCGTACAATCGTAAAATTTATTAATAGTAAAGTAACATAAAGTTATAGTCTTTCGGACTATAACAATATGTATTATATATAATGCAGAGACCGATGCATAAAGAAAAAATTCGTGTTAATTTAATATGTACCAATGAAGATAAAATAATTATTATATAGGAATATGGATAGATTAGGTTGTAAATAAATAATACCAATATCTGGCTTCGCCAATAACTATGTATACATTACTATAATATTATACACTTGTATATATTTGACAAAAATCGAACAACATTCTATCGCAATTTAATCGTATAATCGTAAAATTTATTAATAGTAAAGTAACATAAAGTTATAGTCTTTCGGACTATAACATTCCTCCCCCGTTGGAAAAGAAAAACGGAGGTTCTAAACGGAGTTTTTCTATACATATATCTATCCTTGTTTTAAATACAATATATTTCCCGTTTACAATGTTTATTATAATCGTTTCTTATCTCTAAGTTAAAGTTTATTTATTCTAGAATGGTGTGCTCTTGCTTCTTTTTAGTATTGGTCTATGCATTCCATATGGTTTGTCAGTTTCGTCTATTATTGTGACAGTCGATCGTTTAGATTTCTTTTTCTTGTGTTGGACAATTATCCGTACTATTAGTATTCTAATAATTATAGTGGTTATTCCACTGGAAGCCATTGGGTAAATGAATTCCTTTTGTTCAAAGAAATTGTTATTGTTTAAATCTTTATTTATTTCTTCTAATTTGTTATTTAGTTCTTTTAATTCTAGAGGATTATTGATTACGTCTTTGAATTTTCGTTCGTCATTTGATTCGTTAATGTTTTGGGAAATTGTTATATTGAATTCTGGTAAAAATGTTTCTATATTAGTTCTGTATGTAATCGTTTCTATTTGTATCGTCATGTTTGCAGTTGTCAGTTTACAGTTGTTTAAAATAATTCGACCTGATTTTGTGAGTATCCTTTTATACTCAGGATGGTTATCGCAATTTATTACAATTTGCTGCTCGGATGCAGTCGAATATAGCCAAGAGTGTGGCTGTTGTAACGTAATCCATATAGTGCGGTTCGTTATCGTATAGTCTATGTTGCACTGTTCGCGATAATCTTGCGCTCGTATAGGGGTAAACAGTACAGTTATTAGCCACTCTACAATGATTGGCCACATTTAAAAAAAATTAAAGATTAAAAGAAAATACTATTAAAATGTTTTTAATTACAAATAAAAAAATATTTAATACATTTTTCTGCTTCAAATACAATTAATATTTAATTATTTTCTATATATTACAATTTATATAAATAATGATTAAAATGATTTTGGTAACATACTTGAAAATTGTCTCCGTTCAATCAAAAAACCGTAAGAGTGGAACCAACAATTTGCAAATTTTTAAATGTTTTTATGACATATAATTTTTGTTTTCGTGATAGACATGCATTAATAAAGTTTAAATTTTGTAAAAAAAATTCATATCGGTGAAAATAACATATATATTTTAAAAATTATATTATGCCAACGACTAACACACGATTGACGTTTTACAACAGTAATTGGCCACTCGGCCAATTATTGTTTTGTAGTTATGGAAACTATGTGACAGTTATTGGCCTCTTACATCGAGTGACAGATAAGACAGTAAGTTATATTTGTTATTACTAAAAAGATATATTTTTCAGCTGTAACCATATTCAGTATTATAACATAATAAATAGAAACAAATAATTTATTATAAATATATTAGTTTATGTAAAAATTATAATTAATAACAAATGTAACCTAAAAATTTTTAATTTTTAGGTTACATTTCTAAATTGATCCATTAAAAAAATGCCAAAAGTTAAAAAAGATAAGTACCAAAAAAAATATTGTGAAAAACAAATTGAAGATGCTATTCATGCAATAAAAAATGGAATGTCAAAACATGCAGCTTCAAAACAATATGGTGTCCCAAGATCGACTATCCAGTTTAGAATGAGTAATGCATTTGTGAAAACAACTCCAGGTCCAGCTCCTGTATTAGGTCGTAGTGGAGAAGATGATTTGGTAAATTGGATTATTGATTGCCAACGGAAAGGATTTCCTGTGAGAAAAATCAACGTACAAACTAGTGTCAAAGAATTTTTGAATCAAAGATAAAAAATCCTTTTTGTAACAACGTACCAGGGAATGGATGGTATAAAGGTTTGTTAAGAAGAAACCCAATTCTTACTGAAAGACATCCAGAAGGAGTTACCAATGCTAGTTCTTGTGTTAGTAAAAATGATATTAAAAATTGGTTTAAAGAGGTATATAATTATTTAGCAGAACATAACTATTTACATATTTTGGAAGATCCAACACGTATATTTAATAGTGATGAAACGTACTTTATGGTATGTCCAAAGATGAAAAATGTGATAGCTCCTCGTGGAGCACGAAATGTTTATGAAATCGATAGAGGAAATTCTAAGTTAAATTTGACTGTATTATTTACATTTAGTGCAAGTGGAGTAACAACTCCACCGACTGTTGTGTTTCCTTATAAAAGATTACCTGTTGGACGATCAGTACCTAATGATTGGGGAATCGGTGTTACACCAAGTGGCTGGATGAATGTAGAATTATTTTATGAATATTTAAAAAATATATTTTATCCTTATCTCAAAAAAGAAAAGATTGAATTTCCTGTTATTTTATTTGTCGATGGGCATAGCAGTCATGTTACTTTAGAAGTAAGCAAACTTTGTTCAGAATTAGAGATAATTCTTATTTGTTTATATCCAAATTCAACGAGAATGTTACAACCTGCTGACGTCTCAGCATTTAAACCTTTAAAGAGTATGTGGAAAAAAAGCGTTTTAGAGTGGAGGCAATAAAATCCAACACTATCGTTATCATTAGATAGAATGGCTCCAATTTTGAAAAATGCTGTTGATAAATTTTCACCTAATGGCAATACCGTGAGAAATGGTTTCAAAGCATGTGGCTTGTATCCTTGGAATCCAGATGCAGTAGATTACACAAAATGTCTCGGTGTTAAGGTCAAAAATATTGAAGCAATCACTATTAATCGTCCATCTAATGCAGCCACAGTTTCATTTGAAACGTATGCCAAAGTAGTCGGAGATGATTTATTGAAAGAATTACAATTATTTTCTTCTCAGCAAGTCACAGCAGAAAGCAAGTCCACAGAATTTTTAATTCTCCATCAATTGTTTGAAGAATATACAAAAGTATCAAATTCAACAAATAATTATGATGCACAATCAGCTATAGTTACAGATATTGTAGGTGATTTAAAGTCAAATATCTTTGATAAAATTGATAAGACTGAGAGTGATATTAGAGATAATTTAAAGTTAAATAATATTATTGCGGTAGATGATAAAACTGATAGTTAGATTATAGAAAATTCAAAGTTAAATAATATATTGGTTGTTAATGAGGATGAAAGTCATATTAAAGATGATTTAGAAATAAACAATATTGCAATTGATGAAACTGGATGTGATATTATACTATATGATTTAGAGTTAAATAATGAGATTACGACTAATGAAATTAAAGTAAATGGTATTATAAATGATTCAGAATTAAATAATATTGCAATAATTGATGAAATTGAAAGCAATGTTAAGAATGATTTAGGAATAAATAATATTATTATAGCAACCGGTGAGCCTAAAATCAATATTAATAATTTAGAAGTAAATAGTATTGTTGAATATAATGAAACTGCATATGATAATATAAACAATTTAGAATTGAATAATGATCTAGCAGCCGATAAGACTGAAAATAATATACTTGATTTGTCTCTATGTCATCGTAAAGATTGTTCTAAAAAATTAAAAGATTTTTTACCACGACCAGTAACACCTACACGCAAAGGAAAAAGGTTTACCGAACGAACATCATATGCGATTTCGTCTTTTGAGTGGAAATTAAATGAAGAAAAAAAATTAGAACGAATAAAAATGGAACAGAAACAAAAGGATAATAAAAAACAACAAATGTTAGAAAAGAAAAAACTAGCTGAAGAAATAAAAGAACAAAAAAAATTAGCAAGATTACAAAAACAGGAAAAAAAAATGATGTAACAAAAAGTTAAAAAAGAAAAAATTGACAATAAAGAAAATACTGATGAAAAACTAAAAAGAACAAAGAAAAAGAAAGATCAGGCAATTTTAAAACCAAAAATTTTGAAAAATGAAATATTTCCAAAAAAAGTTCGTCTAGTTAAAAATAATGCTTGTTAAACAAAATTTGTTTCTCTTGTTTATATTATAATTAATATATAATAATTAATATACAATTAATAATAATGTTTCTCTCTTATGTTAAATATATGTAATAAAATATATATTAATTTAATAATTTTAGTTTTTTTTTGCCAAATAATTTCTTTGTCACTATTTAATTATGTACTCATTCTTGCATGGATAGAGGCCAATCACTATCGAACTGTTAGACAATAACTGTATTAATATGGCCAATGATTTTCTTTTTTGACAGGATAAGTGTTTCTTTACATAATTTTTATTAATTCCTAAATTTTTATGATGGATTTTATTTTATTATGAATCATTATTATTTTTTACAACTATTAGTAGTAATTTTTTTTTCGAAATTATTAAATTCAGGTTAATAATTCAATTTTTGTTTTGCGATCTTGCTTAAGTGGCCAATCACTATACTGTTTACCCCTATACATTTTAATTTCGCACGGTGTATTTTTGCTTACATGATATATTGGTTGACTTTTTTCGCATAAATATTGGTTATTATTATTTGTACAATCGTTTAGATTTTGTTTTGTTAAAAGTACATATATACGCATATCTTTATTTATTGCAATTAATTTATTTTCTATTTTCGTGTATGCAAATTTATTTACATAATTATATGTTGGTAACGATATTACATTCAGAATACATTGGTTGCGCAACTATTGGAAATTTTAGTATTGTGTATATAGTTGTTTTGTCGCAGTACGCGCTTACTTTCATATAATTTTCTATTGTTAACCATTCGTCGTATTTTATTTCGAACGGAAAATACGAACCTCGCGGTAACTGTAAGACGGCTTCTTTTAAATGGGAAATTATTTCATTTATCGGTGTTAGTAGCGGATGCATTATGCCTTTACGTATGTATGTGAGGTATTCTAAAAGTTCTTTCGCGTCTCTGATTAGATCTGTTAGCATCGCTGTAATTACAGTGAAATGTTCGTCTATTTCTTCTCGCGTCGTATATTCTCTAATATAGTGATTCATTAACCTACCATTGTAATTTAACATGTTTTCTAATTTATTTAAATGGATTATGGTAGTGTTTAGAACTTTTATTTGATTTTTCGCGACGTGTTTTAGTATTTGTTGATTATTTTGTAATAGTTGAATTTGTTCATTTATTAGTTTTCTATCATTCGCGTCCATAAGTCCAAATAACATTTTAGTTATTGAGCCTACTCCATCTATCAGACCTCTGCGTCTGTCTGATGATGTTTTATATGGATTATTTATTAGTTTTATTATTTTAGTTAGTGTATTGGAATCATTGTTGATAATGTTTTTTAAATTTTCGCACGTTCTTTTAATGTAATTTTCAGATTTTATGTTTTTACATATTTCGTTCGTTTGTTGCACATATTTATTTAATTGCCAGGTTTTGTCATTTAATTCAGTTATATCTAGTTTAATTACTAATTTCCAAGTCTTCTTAATTTGATGTAGATTTCCGATTTTCTCGTAGTAGATTCCTGGGTTGTGCTTAAATTCTTTAATTTCAAACGGAAGACGGGTTTCGTCTTGCTTGGTGAGAACGGGGTTGATCCCTAGTGTTAGTATTCTGTAATTATATATATTAAGTATTATATTATGCACTCTGCGAGTGTCATATTTTTTTCGTTTCTGGTTAGTTCTATCAGTGTGGGATTAGTTTTAATTTTGTCGACTAGCTTCGCTATACTTTATATTCATTTGCGAGCTTCAGTCGCTCGCTGTCCTTTAAGCAGTAACACTCGTTCATAATTATGTCAGATACAAGTTATCCCGTCTCGTCGGAGGGGTTGACCGGCGATAGGGGTGATGTTGATGAAAATGTTGTGTCTTGTGCGCGAGACGTCTTATGTGGTCCGCCTCTGCCGTGCGACCGTTTGAGCGGGTATGCGCGGGTTATGCGCGTGTACGCGAGCGGCCCGTTATCCTTGCGGGTTACTGTGAACTTTAATACGGGTGAGCGAAGTGTGCACGAGGTGGTGCCCTACCCGAGGGATATCCTGCACTGTGTGTGGGACCCTCCAAATTTTCCAGCTGCAAGAGGCCCGAGATTTCGTCGCCTTGCGGGGACGTCGTCGTGTCGAACGACTTTTAATGCTCGGCGGGGGCGGCCATCGTATGCCGGTGGTGCCTCTTCCCCGGCTGCGGGAAAGGATGCCCCAATTGGTCGTGGTCATCGTCGCTCGCCTGGGTAAGTACTTTTTATATTTTTAATATTCTATAAATAATTTTAATTTATTCACGTGCATGCGTATCGCTTTTCTTCCTCTTTTTATTGTATAATTAACATCGGAGTTTTTCTCTAGAATTGTATATGGTCCTGTCCATAGTGATTCTAGTTTCTTTGATCTTCCACGTCGTAGTGTTTCGTCATATACTAATACTTTGTCTCCTACTTTGAATTGTGTTTCCTTTGTGCGCTTTTGTCGTATTGTTTTTAGTCTTATATTTTTCTTCTTTTAAGTGTTCTTTCGTGAGTTGATTTGTCGCTCTTAGTTTTTCTTTTAATTCCTGCGCGTAATCGTCATAATTGTACGTCGGTTTAGGCGGTTTTGTTAGCGCTGTCGGAATTTCGGCTTGGTGTCCGTACACCAATTCGAAGGGTGTATATCTTGTAGCGGTATGCGGCGTTGTATTATAGGTAAACATCGCGAACGGTATCCACTCGTCCCAGTCCGTTTGATCTTCGTTTATGTAGTGTCGTAGATACTCGGCTGATGTGCGATGTGATCGTTCTAACGCGCTGTTGCTTTCCGGATGATACGCGGTTGTTTGAATTTTGTTTATTTTTAATAGTTTACAAGTATTTTTAAATATTTCGCTCATGAAATTAGTTCCTTGATCCGTTAGAATTTTTTCCGGTATTCCGTGTTCAAGTATTATTTTTATAACAATTTCTTTACTGATTGTATTCGCTTCTTGATTCGGAATCGGTATTGCCTTGCTAAATTTAGTTGTTATCTTGGAATGTTAGTAAATATTTATTTCCATTATTAGTAATCGTTAACGGTCCGACAATGTCTAACGCGCATTTTTCAAATGGTTTATTAGGCGTATCCGTAATAATTAATGGTACTTTATTTTTCCGCGATAATTTATTTTTTTGGCAAGATTCGCATCTTGCAATATATCGTTCGACGTCTTTTCTCAAGCCTTTCCAATTGTGCTGAAGTCGGATTCTTCTTATCGTCCGTTCTATTCCTTGATACCCTCCTATAGGTGCATCATGATATTCGGAGAGTATTTGTTTTTTCTCCTCTTCTGTATATATTTTTGTTTGTTCGTTGCTTGCTTCGTCTTCTTGTTTTTCTTCTTCGTCTTCTTTTTCTTCTTCTGTTATTAAGACGGCATGATTATTATTTTCATCTGAGGGTCCCGATATCGCGTTGCGACTTAATGCGTCGGCGTTCGCGTTTGCTCGTCCGGCCTTATGTATAATCTCATAGTCGTATTCTTCTAATTTTAATCTCCGTCGGATTAGTCTTGAACCGAGGTCGTTTACGTTGAACAACCATATTAGCGGTTTGTGATCGGTCACAATTTTAAATTTTGTTCCATATACGTATGGTCTAAAATGTTTTACGGCCCATACAATTGCTAGTAATTCTTTTTCAGTGGTATTATAATTTTGCTCCGCCTTTGTCAATATTCTGCTGGCGTAAGCAATCGGTCGGTCGTTGCCTACCTTTCCTTGTGAAGCACTGCTCCGATCGCATAGTCGGAGGCATCGGTGGTCACTATGAATTCTTGTGTGAAGTCAGGGTATTTCAACACTGGTGCAGTCATTAATTTTTCCTTAAGTAGTTCAAATGCTGCTTGCTGTTCCGTTGTCCATTCGAACTTCTCCGATTTTTTTGTTAATTTTGTTAACGGTTTAGCTATTCTTGAAAAGTTTTCAATAAATTTCCTGTAATATCCTGCAAGTCCTATGAAGGATTGGATATCCTTTACCTTTTTCGGCGTTGGAAATTCTTTTATTGCCGTTAGTTTTGACGGGTCTGGCGATATTCCGTTTTCCGAAATAATATGCCCTAAATAAATTACTTCTTTGCGTAAAAATTCGTATTTATCTGGCTGCAATTTTAAATTAGTTTTTCGCAGTCTTTGTAGTACTTCCTTTAAACGTTTATTATGATCTTCTAAGCTCGATCCGTATATCACGATGTCGTCGAGATAGACCAGGCATCTAAGTCCTTGTATTCCTGTTAAGACCGAATTCATCAGTCGTTGAAATGTTGCTGGCGCATTTTTTAATCCGAACGGCATTCGATTGAATTCGTAATGTCCGTAGGGAGTTGAAAAAGCTGTTTTATTTTTATCCCTCTCAGCCATTAGGATTTGGTGATATCCTGATGCTAAATCTAGCGTGGTGAAATATTTCGCATTTCCCAGCTGATCTAGGATATCGGTTATATTAGGCAATGGAAATGAATCGCCTATCATTAATTCATTCAGCTTCCGAAAATCTATTACTACTCGGAGCTTCGGTTTTCCAGATGCGTCTGCTTTTTTCGGCACTACTAATAACGGTGCGTTCCATTGACTCGTGCTAGTTCGAATAATTTCGTCCTTTAGCATTTCTTGAATTTGTTTATTTACCTCTGTCTTATGTTTCTCGGGTAAACGATACGGCTTCACGTTCACCGGCGCGGTGTCGGCACGCGTGTTTTATCTCATGCTCTACCGTCGCGGTGCAAGTCAGTGGTTCTCCTTCCAAGTGGAATGTATCGCTGAATTCTTTGCAGATTTTTAAGAGTGTCTGCCCCTCTTCCTTATTTAAGTGTTGAGTTCGCAATAATTGTCAAATGCGCTGGGCTCGCGGAGTGTCGAGGGATCGTCCCGATTGCGCACATTCCCGATCGGACACAGCGAAATTTCCCGATCGGACACAGTCCCGATCGGACACAGACCCGATCGGACACGGACCCTATCGGACACAGGCCCGATTGGACACAGTCCCGATCGGACACAGTCCCCATCGGACACAGTCCCGATCGGACACAGACCCGATCGGACACAGACCCGATCGGACACAGACCCGATCGGACACAAGCCCGATCGGACACATACGGTTGCAATCGGACACAGTCCCGATCGGACACAGACCCGATTGGACACAGTCCCGATCGGACACAGTCCCGATCGGACACAGACCCGATCGGACACAGACCCGATCGGACACAGACCCGATCGAACACAACCCCGATCGGACACATACGGTTGCAATCGGACACAGTCCCGATCGGACACAGATCCGATCGGACACAGTCCCGATCGGACACAGACCCGATCGGACACAGACCCGATTGGACACAGACCTGATCGGACACAACCCGGATCGGACACATACGGTTTCAATCGGACACAGTCCCGATCGGACACAGACCCGATCGGAAACACACGGCCACACGTTCGAAACGGCCACACAACTTTCCACGCGAAGCGAGGGGGACGGGGTGGGTGCGGGAGGGGGGGCCGAAGGCCCCCCTTGCACCCCCCGTGTGTGTGTATGTGCTATGTTCGATTGCACCTGTGTTCCGATTAGGACTTCGGGACTGTGTCCGATCGGGCCTGTGTCCGATCGAGTCTGTGTCCGATGGGGACTGTGTCCGATTGAAACCGTATGTGTCCGATCGGGGTTGTGTCCGATTGGGTCTGTGTCCGATCGCGTCTGTGTCCGATCGGGACTGTGTCCGATCGGGTCTGTGTCCGATCGGGACTGTGTCCGATTGCAACCGTATGTGTCCGATCGGGGTTGTGTCCGATCGGGTCTGTGTCCGATCGGGTCTGTGTCCGATCGGGACAGTGTCCGATCGGGACTGTGTCCAATCGGGTCTGTGTCCGATCGGGACTGTGTCCGATTGCAACCGTATGTGTCCGATCGGGCTTGTGTCCGATCGGGTCTGTGTCCGATCGGGTCTGTGTCCGATCGGGACTGTGTCCGATGGGGACTGTGTCCGATCGGGACTGTGTCCAATCGAGCCTGTGTCCGATAGGGTCCGTGTCCGATCGGGTCTGTGTCCGATCGGGACTGTGTCCGATCGGGAAATTTCGCTGTGTCCGATCGGGAATGTGCGCAATCGGGACTCACTCAGTGTTGATTTTATTCTTCGTTATTGATTTTATTATACTGTATTTATTTCGGCAGTGCTAATTTTGTCTTCCATGTCTTCTAATGTGACGATGGGAGTCGCTAACTCGATGGTTTCATCGGTCGTATTTATCACGCTCACAGGACATGAAAAATTTTTGGGTTTTACTAGACAGCTTCCAATATACATATACTCCCGGTGTGGTTTCTTCTGTTCGGACTATCCCTATCCGATTTTGATTAGTCGTAGCTTTTATTATTGTTTCGCTACGCGGATTTAGAATTATTTTGTTGCAAGGATGGTTTTAATGTACTGTCTTGTATTTTTATTTCGTTAGTTTCATAATCGCATTTAGCGGTTTGTTTTTTAAGAAAGTCTAATCCTAGAACTCCCTCGTGTTCTATGGCGGTATCGTCTTTTATTACATAAAATGCATGTTTAATTTTATGTTTGTTGATTTTTATCGAGGCGTACATTTTGCCTAATGTATATATTTTATGTCCGCTTATTCCTATCAGTGCTATCTTCTTCTCGTATATTAATGTTTCGTCCTTTAAATGTTTTAATTTTATTAAGGAAATTGTTGACCCCCGGAATCGTACAACATGTTTATCTTTTCTCCTTTTACTTCGCGAATGGGTAGTGTAACTTGTAATAATTCGTCCTTCGATGGTGCATGCATATTTTTAACATGCGTTACGCGATACTCTAGGGCAGGTCGCGGTTGCTTCTTCGTTTCTTCCTGCTCCTTTTCGCTATTGCTTGCAGAGTCGGCGCTCTTTTTCCGCTGTCGATGCGAAGTCTTTTGTTCACGCGTATTATCTTTGTAATTATTTTTATTAGTTTGTTTATTATTTTTATTATTTTTTGGTCGTCCATTTAAATTCCAGCACTCGTCGCGGCTGTGTCCGGATTTTTTGAAATATTTGCAGAATTTAGTTATAGTATTTATTCGCGTAGATTTTTCCGGTTTTGGTAATGCATATTTATTACTGCTACGGCAATCGCGTCCGTAGTGTCCAGATTTTCCGCATTTATAACATTGTATGTTTGTGTCTCGAGTTGGTCGCGTGTGTTTAGCGTCGAATTTATTTTTATTAGAGAAGCCGGGTGCTCGTATGACAGACGGTCCGATAAGCTTCTCTTCCGCGCTCGCGCCGTTTATCGCTTCTTGGAGCGAAGTATATCGTTGTGATCGCACGAGGATTTTTAATTCGTCGCGTAATCCGATTTGAAAGTTTATTAGAGCTTGTTTTTTAATGGTTGCTTGTATAGCTTGTTTGAATGAAGGAGGTTGTTCTTCTCCTTCCACCATAGACTCATATAACTTCATGGCGAGTATGTCGACACGTTGCCCGAATGCATGTGCGGTTTCGCTTGATTTTTGTTTTAGCGAATTGAATTCTATTTGTAAATGTGTCGTGCTTTGTTTCGCTTGATAGCACGTTTCAAGTTGTTGTTTTAAATCTTCGAACGTTTGTATATTTCGCGTCTCGAAGTCTTGCATGGTTTTCCTTTTAATTTAGTATACAAAATGGCTTGCATCAGCGATTCTTCGTCCGCGGGATTAAATATTTTGTACCGCGTATGTACAAGCGTTTAAAAATTCTTGCAGTTTGTGTCGCGATGATCCGTCAAATTCGGGAATCATTGACCGCGCTTCTTTTAATGGTAGATAGTGCGGGGCTGCGCTACGTCTGTTTCTAATATCGCGTTCGGTACGTCCGTACGTCACGTCGTGTGGGACATCGTTTGTATTTGCTCGTGGCTCGTTAAAGTTTCCTTGGTTAATGTGTACGTTTCGCATTTGATTGCGTAATTCTCGCATTTCCTCTCGCATTTCGCGAAAACTAGGTACGTTTCGCACTTTTTCGCGTAAATCTCGCATTTCCTCTTGCATTTCGCGAAAACTATGTACGAGTTCGGCTAATAATATATTGCTAGTGCTTTCGACCGGGCGACCGGCGTCTTCATAATTCGCGGCTGCATTTTGTCCGGCCTGTTGCGCTCGTAAGCGTTCGATTTCTCTATCGACGGCTTCGTTATCCATATTTCTCGCGGGATTTGGCTCAAAGAGACTAATATCAACGGATATCGGTGAATAATTTCTTCTGACAGTAACTCGACTAACGCTTTGTCGGTCCTGTTCTAAATTATCGTTATCGTCTTGTTCGCGCGCTTCGGAAGATTCGGAACTCGAATATTGGTTTTCTAAATTTCTTCGCACGCTATCTCGTATATCGCGAGTAGCTCCTTCCGCAACTTGGAACGGTGTTACAAGACCTAATCTATTTGCCAATCGTGCTGGCACGCTCAAAAATCGCGGGCTATTAAATCGAACTCGGTTTAACGGTTCCGACATTTAAATTGAATTTCGACTTACAGTAGTAGCACGGTGAATCGCATGGTCGCTCATCGGTACGCTCGACTGCTGACGCTGCTAGTAGATACGCGTCGTTGTCCGTCGGTGATGCGTTGTCCGTCGGCGATGCGTTGTCCGTCGGCGATACGTTGCCTTGGCGAAGGTTGTGGATCGACGTTGGTCCTTGGGCGCTGGTGCTCCTTTTCAAATACAGCTGCTTGACCGTGGTCACTTATCACTTGTTAGCTTTACACGTTATATGTGCTGTGGTCTGCTTGAGTCCGTCTGCTTTAATATGTAACGTCGGATTTTCCCGTATACCGCGTAAACGCAATTATATGGATAGCCGTCGGATCCAGGAGTTAATAATGCGGAGACGTATGGTTACGAATTACTGCTTTATTATGTCAGTGTGTATGTACAGAGATGTTGTGTGTGTATGCGCGTGTATAAATGTACAAGAGTGTTGTGTGTGTGTATGCGCGTGTATAAATGTACAAGAGTGTTATGTGTGTGTATGCGCGTGTATAACGTACAAGAGTGTTGTGAGTGTGTGTGCGTGTATGCGCGTATAATTATATTAATTGCGCGTATAATTATATTAATATCGGACGCGATGCACCCGCGCGGTTCCGAGTATCGGTGCGTTATCGCGTTCTTGCCGGCTCGTCGGGCGGGTTTTTGCCGCGTTTCTTATGCGCGGTTTTGTCGCTCAGCTGTTCGGCGTTTAAATCGTTCGGCTTTAACGGTGTCTTTAATTCGGATTGATTTTGCCGTTATTTTCCCCGGATGGATTTTCGGGTTTTGGAAGGCGTCGCGACGCTAGTGAGCGTCGGAGGCGGCTCTCGTTCCACCTCGTGAAGGCGCGATGCCTGATAAGGATCTTGGTTCGGAGGCGATTTCACAGGCGCCGATATCGATCGGCGGAGGCAGCGTTCTCACTACCTTCTGGCCTTGTTAATATCGCAAGGATTTCTCTGAGCTGCTTTGCTTGCCTTCAGACTAGCTAGGCGCTTGAGAGGATCGCAAGGATCTGTCTCGTTGTGCCGTCGAGAGCCTGTTTTATACTCGGCTAATTACCCGCGCCGGCGTATTCGGTAATTACTCCCACCGGGCGGCGGTAAAAATCGGAGCGGTTCGGATCCGCCCGGGGGAGTTCGGGGTGCCGAACGCGGGTTCTCAGCCGCCGGTAACGGCTCCCGACGGTAGTCTCTCAATAGTTGAGAGTCCCTGCCCGGTTGTTTTCTAATAGTTTAAAAATGGGCGCACTGCGCCTCTGCCGTTGCCCGACCGATGTTCGTCGGGCGGCAGCTTCCGGCCGGTGTTCGCCGGGAAACGATGCATTCGGGGGTGCATCGTTACATCACCCCCCGCTAAATAACGCCTGAACTTGAGGCGTGGCCGGATTTTCGGGCCTATCTAATGCGCCGGTGGTAGCGCAGCTTGCCGTCGCGGCTAAACCGCAGGATCCACTGCCCGTCTGCGGTGCGTGGGCGGTATCGGCGCGATACGTGGACCGCGAAGTGTGGTACCTCAAATACCAGGCCCGGTTCGACCTGGACGCGGATCGGTGGTGCTGGAATCGGACCCATCGGCATCAGCAGCTCCGGTTCTGGTTCGGATGTCGATGCTGCTGGCCGATTCTCCCGGGCCGGTGGCGGCGGTCGGCGCTCGTAGGGCCGTGGTTGACGGCGTCTCGGCGGCGGCGGAGGCGGTGTCGTCAGGACAGCGGCTTTCCGGGCATTTTCCCGGTCGGACCGCTGGATTACGGTCCCGACGCGTGGCGGTCGGGGCTTCTCGGCGGGCTGCCCCGGTGGTTCTGCCGGCGCGGCTTCCGTTACGGCTTCCTCGGCCAGGTAGGCGTCGATTGCGGCTACGATGTCGTCTGGTTCGCTCGACATTTCGTTGCTTTGTGAGCATGAAATCGGTTGTTCAGTGCTTATTCGGCCTCGTCATCGCTCTCGGTGGGGATGAGGTCGTCTTCTCCCGGATTGTTTTTGTTTTGAGTCGTTGCCTTGAGGTCTTGAATATGTACGTGTCGAACCCATTTTCCCTGCTTGCTCCTCAGGTCGACAATTACGGGGGACACGTATTTCTTCACCTCGAATGGTCCACCGTATTTCGGCGCTAGTTTAGCATTGAACGCGTCGACTTTCCTTGACAGGGGGTGCTCTTTCTTTAACACCCACTCCCCTAGCTGCGGTTTCCAGGCCCGCCGTCGCAGGTCGTAATATTTCCGTTGTCTTTGGAATGCCTGGGCCAGGTTTATGCGCACGAGCTCGTACGCCTCTTGCAATTTCTGGTGCATCGCGTCTGGTGTTTCTGGTGTCGTATTTTGCTCCTCGGTTTCGGCCGGCGAGGCGAGCTCTCTCCCGTGATTTAAATATGCGGGTGTGTACCCGGTTGCGTCATGTACGGCCGTATTGTACGCGAATTGCAATTCTGGCAGGTGTTCGTCCCAGGTGCGGTGGTCCTTGTCCACGTATTGGCTGATCATTGTTTTTATCGTCCGATTCGTACGTTCTACCGGGTTGCAATGTGGTGCGTACGCCGGGGTGGTTACGTGTTTGACTCCGCTCTCCGCCAAGCGTTCCTCCAGTTGTTTCGAGCGGAGTTGCGTGCCATTATCCGTGAGAATCGATCCTGGACGGCCGTGTTTCAGGATGACGTGGTTGGTTATTGCCTGGGTTACGGTATCGGCGGTGGCACGACGAAGAGGCACAAACTCGGCCCACTTTGAGAATCTGTCCTGCATGGACAATAGCCACGTATGCCCTCTGCGCGACCGTGGTAGCGGTCCTACTAAATCGACCGTCACTTGTTCCCATGGCCGCGTGATGTTGGTCGCGTGCATTTTCCCAGCTGGTCGGTGTTGGTTCGCCTTGTGTTTCTGGCAGTTTTGGCAAGCCTTGACATAGGTTGCCGCCTCGCGGAACATTCCCGGCCAGTAGTAATGTTCGGCCATTCTGGCTATAGTCTTGGCGATTCCCAAGTGCCCGGCGGTCGGGGCATCATGAGCCTTCTCGAGCACCCTTTTCCGGAGCGGTTGCGGAACGCAGACCTTCCACTGCTGCGCCTCCGGTGTCTCCTTGAAATCGAGGCTGTGCAGCACATGTTTGTAGAGCCTCCCTTGCTCGATTCGGTATTCCGGTCTTGCGGCAGGATCGTCTTCTACCTCTCGGAGGATACGCTGGTACCAGCGACAGCGTGCAATGCGGGCGGCACCGCTCTCGGGCTGGCGCGACAGTGCGTCCGCGACGCGATTCAGGGTCCCGCGGCGGTACTGTATCTCCATGTTGTATTGCTGCAATTCCAGTGCCCATCGCCCGAGACGTCCCGTGGGCGAGTCGATTTTGCGCAGCCACTTCAGGGCCTGATGGTCTGTTATGACCGTGAAGTCGTATCCTTCCAGGTAGTTGCGCATCCGGCGGATGCCCCATATGACGGCGAGACACTCCAGTTCCGTCGCGCTATAATTCCTCTCGGCCGCGTTGAGTGTGCGACTCGCGTAGGCGATAACTCGGTCGCCTTCTTCGTAGCGCTGCGTTAATACGGCCCCGAGTCCGGTACTGCTGGCATCCGTTTGCAAAAAGAAACGTCGCGTGAAATCCGGGCAAGCGAGAACGGGCGCGGAAATTAATCGCTCCTTGAGAGCGCGGAACGCGTTTGCCTCCTCGTCCCCCCATTTCCATCGGGCGTTTTTACGCGTCAGTTGTGTTAGCGGAGCGGCTATGGCTGAGAAGTTTTCGATAAACCGTCGGTACCATGACGCCATCCCGAGAAATTGGCGGATTTGTTTTATCGTTGTTGGCTCTGGCCAATCGGCCACGGCACTGACTTTTTCCGGGTCCGTCCTGATCCCGTCTCGTCCCACTACGTGTCCCAGATATTTTAATTGTTCGACGCAGAATTTACACTTATCCGGGTTCAGTCGAAGACGCGCTTCCCGGAGTCGGCGAAAGGTTTCGGCGAGCAGCTCGAGATGTTCCGAGAACGTGCGACTAACGATGATTATATCGTCCAAGTACACGAAGACGTGCGGTTCGAGGTCAGGTCCGAGGACGGTATCTAACAGCCGTTGGAACGTGGCGGGCGCCGAGTGCAGCCCGAATGGCATAACCCGGAAGTGGAAAAGCCCTTTTCCGGGCACTGTAAAGGCGGTAATTGGTCGGCTCTCCGTCGTGAGCGGTACCTGCCAATACCCGTTTTTAAGGTCGAGAGTCGACAGATAGCGGGCCCCCCTCAACTTGTCTAAGGTGGAGGTTACCTGGGGTAGCGGGTACGCGTCGCGGTGAGTCACCTCGTTTACGCGGCGGAAGTCGATGCAAAAACGGGATTTGCCGTCTTTCTTCCGGACCACCACGATCGGTGAACTCCAGGGACTGTCGGAGGGTTCGATAACGCCTTGCCCCAGCATTTCCTCCACTTCGCGGTCAATTATGGCCTGCATGGCCGGATTCCGCGGCCGGTACCGCTGCTTGATGGGGGTCGCGTCTTTCAAGCGAATTCTATGTTGGATTCTCCCGGTGGGTCCGCCGATTTCTTCGAACTTTCGGAGTTCTTCCTCTAAAAAATTTTGGAGCGCTCGGCGCTCCTCCGGTGTCTGGCTGGCCAGCCCCTTGGCTGCCCAGCATTGACCGCCCTCCTTGAGAATGGACAGGGGCGGTGTCGGAACCCTCAGTCTTAATCGGGCCTGAATATCGATCCCGAGAAGGAGCTCACTCTCCATCTCGGGCAGAATCGTGAAGATGTGCGTGACCTTCTTGTCCCGTACGCAAAGGGGGATGGTCACGGTCCCGGGGGCGTCCGCCGGCGTCCCGTCCACCAGCAGGATTTGTCCCCCTTCCCCCGTTTGTTCAATCACTCCCTCCCGTCGGAGCGTGTCCACGGTGTGACGGTTTATGAGAGAAACTTCCGACCCGGAATCGATCAGGGCGTCGAATTGCCGCCCCTTGATGGTCACGTATATGTGCGGTCGGGGAAGAAATCTCACGCGGAGGCTGGGGCGGGGGCCGCGACCGTAAGGTCCCCCACCCCTGACGCGTTTCCCGGACGCGGATGACACTCGGAGGTCAACACGCCGTCCTTGCCGCACTGGGAACAGAACTTTAAAGCGGGGCGTCGGCACTGGGCCCGCGTGTGCCCCCGCTGCTTGCAGCGCCAGCAGCATTCGCGCTTGTTATACGTGGCGGCGACGGTCGGGGTCGGCTTCTCGCGCTTCTTCATCTCCCGTTTCTCCCGCTCTATGTCCTCGAATTCCTTGGCCCGGGCCTGTAACTCGGCGATATTCCGGATATCGTCCACGCGAACATACGTCTTGTAATCGGGATGCATGTTTTCGTAGATCACGTCGAGCTGCTCTTCGCGCGAAAACCCCCCGGCCCGGCGCATCAGTGTCATCATCACCGTGGAGTAGCGTGTAAATTCCTCGCCGCTCGTCTGATGCCGGCCCATGATTTCCCGGCGTAAAGAGGCCGCGTATCGTCGTGGAAAAAATTGCAAATGGAATGCTCGCTCAAAGTCGTGCCACGTCCGCCAATCCTCGCGGTGGTTCCGGTACCACAACAGCGTATCGCCCTTCAATACCTCGGGCAACCCCTTTAGCATCTGGGGCCCCGAAATCCCATATCCGTCCCTGAGTTCGCGGAGTCGCTCTAGGAACGCGGCAGGGTCTCGACCATCGAAATGGCAACCCCACTTCCGGATCTGATTTATTATCTTCGCGTCCGTGGCCGGAGCTTCTACGGCATGCTCGTGTTGGCTCGGAGTGGTCACCGTAATGCACGGAGCCGGCCCCGCGCTTGTCTCCCCCCCGGCGGTTCGAACTCGTCCGGATTGTCATCGACAAAATTACTCATTCGGCGACGGAGTTCGTCCAGCAGTCCGGAATCATCAAGGTCGTATGACCGTAAAATGGCCGCTAACTGGGCCTTCGGCAGGGTGTAAATCCACCCCTTCTTCATTTTCACGCGTTTCCTTGCGCACACACACCGGCACGATTTTCTATTTAACCGGTCCCTGTTCGGGCGCCAATGTAACGTCGGATTTTCCCGTATACCGCGTAAACGCAATTATATGGATAGCCGTCGGATCCAGGAGTTAATAATGCGGAGACGTATGGTTACGAATTACTGCTTTATTATGTCAGTGTGTATGTACAGAGATGTTGTGTGTGTATGCGCGTGTATAAATGTACAAGAGTGTTGTGTGTGTGTATGCGCGTGTATAAATGTACAAGAGTGTTATGTGTGTGTATGCGCGTGTATAACGTACAAGAGTGTTGTGAGTGTGTGTGCGTGTATGCGCGTATAATTATATTAATTGCGCGTATAATTATATTAATATCGGACGCGATGCACCCGCGCGGTTCCGAGTATCGGTGCGTTATCGCGTTCTTGCCGGCTCGTCGGGCGGGTTTTTGCCGCGTTTCTTATGCGCGGTTTTGTCGCTCAGCTGTTCGGCGTTTAAATCGTTCGGCTTTAACGGTGTCTTTAATTCGGATTGATTTTGCCGTTATTTTCCCCGGATGGATTTTCGGGTTTTGGAAGGCGTCGCGACGCTAGTGAGCGTCGGAGGCGGCTCTCGTTCCACCTCGTGAAGGCGCGATGCCTGATAAGGATCTTGGTTCGGAGGCGATTTCACAGGCGCCGATATCGATCGGCGGAGGCAGCGTTCTCACTACCTTCTGGCCTTGTTAATATCGCAAGGATTTCTCTGAGCTGCTTTGCTTGCCTTCAGACTAGCTAGGCGCTTGAGAGGATCGCAAGGATCTGTCTCGTTGTGCCGTCGAGAGCCTGTTTTATACTCGGCTAATTACCCGCGCCGGCGTATTCGGTAATTACTCCCACCGAGCGGCGGTAAAAATCGGAGCGGTTCGGATCCGCCCGGGGGAGTTCGGGGTGCCGAACGCGGGTTCTCAGCCGCCGGTAACGGCTCCCGACGGTAGTCTCTCAATAGTTGAGAGTCCCTGCCCGGTTGTTTTCTAATAGTTTAAAAATGGGCGCACTGCGCCTCTGCCGTTGCCCGACCGATGTTCGTCGGGCGGCAGCTTCCGGCCGGTGTTCGCCGGGAAACGATGCATTCGGGGGTGCATCGTTACAAATATAGCAGTTGCTCCGTCCGCTTTATTAATTTTATATTTTCTTTTTGTTGCAGATGTTAGAGGTCCAGGAGGATTTTTCGGCGGTTTTTTTTTTCCTCGGCTATCCCACCGCTGCCACCAAATGTTGTGCCTGGAGCGGCACGGGATGTGGGAGGTTGCCGAAGAAATTTAACCAACCAAGGCCTCAAGACCTCTTATCTTTAATCCTTTTGCTTTTATTATTATAACTATAACTTTTTTTCAAATACATATACTTAGTCTATTCTGACCGGTTTCTTTTAAGCCTTCTCTCCTTAGTATCGTCTTCCCTCAAATCGCCTCGTTCTTAGATTTTAAGTGTTAACCAACTTATTCAGTGTTTGATGCACAAAATAGCGGTTAGCCCCAGATTCGCACTCTTTGTTAATTGATTTTTCATTAAGGACTGTCCTCCGCGGACCCGCGGTGGACGGTTTTTAACACCTCTTTTTTAGGGGTATTTTGAAGGGGATTGCCTAGCGACATGACCATATATGGTCATGGAAGATTTTCGTGGCGGTCAAGTCCAAGTGCAAACGAAGGAGGTTCAAAGTCGAATCCCTTCGTTGGCATTTTCGCGTTTCCGGCGAACTCGCGCGTGGTTCGCTGAGGTAGCGGTTTTACGCGGTTCGCGAACATTCTATCGCAATTTAATCGTACAATCGTAAAATTTATTAATAGTAAAGTAACATAAAGTTATAGTCTTTCGGACTATAACAACTTCCTTTATATTTTAAAAAGGTAAAATATTTAGAAATCCTATAGATTAATTTAGTTGAAATAGATTTAATAATTAAATTTAAATTAAAACGTATAAAAAAAGTTATTTCCGCTAGTTATGTATTTTTAAATAAAGCATTTCGAAGTATTTAATATATTCGTCTAATTTGTGTAATTATTCAATTCACTTAAGGGGGGAGACTCTTGTAAATAACTGTATTTTCAAGAATTTTTTACTAAAAAATGAGAAAGTTTATTCAATTGCAATAAAGCGCATTATAATATTGATGATAAAATGTATTTGAAAAAATTTTTTTATTATTGAAAAAATCAAAATGACGGCGCTGCAGTTGTTCGAAGTTGACTCCTACTTTTTGCGCCGTGCAACGTCCAGGTCCTTGTGATTGACTGAAATCAACGAACGAGTTTTTTCATTAAAATACGTTTTTCCGCATCGGATGAACCTATTTTTAGCAAAAAAAAAATTAAAAATTCAGGATTATTTTGAAGAAAAATTACCTTTTTTTCTATAAACAAATTGCAAAAAAACAATATTTATTATTACAATTTTAATTTAATTTTAGATTCATCCGATGGCCAATAAGTTAATGAATATCTGTACAAAATTTGAAATCAATCGGCCGATTACTTTTTAAGTTACATTGCACGGCGCGCAAAAATTTACGTTTTGAGAAAAACGCGTTTAAAGTTTTCGGTATAGAGAAGTAGTATTCCGAGAGACTTATAATTACCAAAGCTTAGTCTGCGATACCAGGGCCGTATAGTAAGCCTTTTTCTTCTAGAAATTCATCAAGTTCTGCTGCTCTTTCCTCTTTTCAAGCAGTCCTGGCCTCTTTTGTCCTGCTTCGGCTCCGTCGATCTTGTCTCTGCATACGGTCGTGATCGTATGTTTCAGCGAATTGTTTGCACTGGAGACCAATTTGCAGTTCGAGGTCATTCATAATTTGAAGTATGAATTTATATCCGTCGTTGAACATGCCTCCGGCCAAGTAGGCAGAAATTTCAACAATTTTCCAACCGCAGTTCAAGTGTTTCGGAGTCAAACGCCACACGGTTGCGTTGAGAGACTCGTTTGCGTTCTGGGTGAAGCCGCTCACGCATCTCTCAAGCAAATCATCCCGAGACAAATCTTCATATATCGGCAAAATGTGCTTCTTTACATCTTCGTGTAGTGGTGCGGGATGATTATAAGCTACATTTTTGGCTTGTGCAGCGTTATATGCACACCACGAGTCGACGCCGGGAGGACAGAAGTGATGCTGCGGTTCTTGATCAGTTGAAATTAAATGGTAGTAGGTGGACATTATTGCTTTCTTCATGTCTTCTTTCGAGTATACATTTCTACGAATCGCTAGACCATAGTATTTAGTCAATTTTTTAATTAAAACATCCGTAAGCTTCCCTTTGCCTCCAAGTTTAGCGGTTTTTTTCACATTTCTGAGGCGACTACCCATTCTTTTTTCGACATGACCTATGCACTCGCTTTTTCTGAGTGGATATAATTTGACCACGTTCGAAATGGCCACGGGTAAATTTGACCACATTCGAAATGGCCACGTTCGAAACGGCCACGTTCGAAACTGCCACGTTCGTAATGGCCACACGTTCGTAGTGGCCACGTTCGAAACGGCCACGTTTGGAACGGCCACGTTCGAAATGGCCACGGATAAATTTGACCACGTTCGAAACGGCCACGTTCGAAACAGCCACTCGTTCGTAATGGCCACGTTCGAAACGGCCACACGTTCGAAACGGCCACACGTTCGAAACGGCCACACGTTCGAAACGGCCACACGTTCGAAACGGCCACGTTCGGAATGGCCACGGAATGTTGGAAGCACTATCCCCTCACACACGCACTCTCACACACACACACACACACACAGGGGTGCAAGGGGGGCCTTCGGCCCCCCTCCCGCACCCACCCCGTCCCCCTCGCTTCGCGTGAAAAGTTGTGTGGCCGTTTCGAACGTGTGGCCGTTTCGAACGTGTGGCCGTTTCGAAAGTGTGGCCGTTTCGAACGTGTGGCCGTTTCGAACGTGTGGCCGTTTCGAACGTGTGGCCGTTTCGAACGTGTGGCCGTTTCGAACGTGTGGCCGTTTCGAACGTGTGGTCGTTTCGAACGTGTGGCCGTTTCGAACGTGGCCATTACGAACGAGTGGCCATTACGAACGTGGCCGTTTCGAACGTAGCCGTTTCGAACGTGGCCATTTCGAACGTGGTCAAATTTATCCGTGGCCATTTCGAACGTGGCCGTTCCGAACGTGGCCGTTTCGAACGTGGCCATTACGAACGAGTGGCCATTACGAACGTGGCCGTTTCGAACGTGGCCATTACGAACGAGTGGCCATTACGAACGTGGCCGTTTCGAACGTGGCCGTTTCGAACGTGGCCATTTCGAACGTGGTCAAATTTATCCGTGGCCATTTCGAACGTGGCCATTTCGGACGCTCCCACTTTTTCTCACTATTAAATCTTCATAAGGCTGAGCATCAAGAATGGCTTTGAATGTTTTAGCGTCGCCGTCTCCGATGTAATTGCTATAACGGACTCCGTAGCGTTCCTCAGAACGGCGAAACATTTCAAGCATAGAGTCAACCTCCATTTTACCGGAGGATCCTTTATGATTTATTGGGCAATTTTCTTGATGATCTGAATATCCCGGATAGTCAGTGTGCTGCCGAAAATAGGTACAACCTTGATAGTAACTACTTTTTACGACTACATCAATCACTTTACCTGAGTAATAAGCTATAAGTGTCACCACACCATAGAGAGAGGAGAATCCGCGCTTTTTCCAAGAACCGTCACCGCTAACGGTTAAATTTAACAATGGTTCTTCTCTTTTTTCGTTTTCTCTTTTTTCCTCCACTGCATTTTTACAACTCACATCAAATAACTTTTTGACAGATGTATACATGTGCTCTACTATTAGCGCGTAAGCACTTCTGCTAAGCCCGCTGCTCAAGTCCATTATGCCACAAAAAATGTTTATACCTTCGCGAGCAACACCCAGTAAACGCATAGCAAAAACTAAACGTCTATTTATTTCATATGCATTATGTATAAGCGGTCCTGATTGAATAAGTGTAGTTCCACATCTACATTTCATTGAAATTTTAAATCCAAGTCCTCTTTCACTTGATTGCCCGAACGAAACTTTTTGCTTGCACAATTTACAAACAAGTAAGTCAGCGAGAGCAGAAAAAACACTTACGAATTCAATGATTCGATAGCTTAGGCTTGGATTTATTATAACATCGGTCGCCGACGCCTTCAATTTTTTAGCAGAGACAGTAACCTCGTCGCTTGGCACCTCCTCGATTTCCACGTTCGATGCACTCGTAAATTGGTTACCCGCAAATCGCCGACGACGAGGCCGGTTGGGACGATACTTAGGCTCATCCTTTCTAAGTTTGACACTCATTTCAAAAATTATTCGGCACAGCAACAATAACAAACAACTACACGATGCGGAAAAAAACGATATACTGCCAGTGTGCTACCTCTCAGCTGTTCGTTTAGGGACGTTATTATTTTGAAAACTACCGTTACACAGGCAAAAACTATTGCTTACCATCGATAGTAGTGCCATCTATTGTTCAAATAGCAAACCAGCAAGCTTATTTGGCCAAGAAATCGAAACGTAAAGCGTTCACGCACGAGCGCTCGTGTACCTGCTCTCGGCACCGTTTGGAGCACATCACTTTGATGACTCCTCAGGGACTTTTAGAGCTTCATTTGGGGTTTAAAACATCGGGAATAACATTCTTCAGATAATAAATGAATTTTTTAAGCAATAAAAAAAAATTGCTTAAAAATTTTATTTTACACGAGTCTCCCCCCTTAAAGTCAAATCAATAGTTCCTTTGAAATACTTTATTTTTGCTATTTATATTTCAATCACTTCAATTTATTTTAAAGTCTAAACCTAATTTCTAATGCACATGTGCGGAAGTCCTTATACAGGGTGTCTGAAAATTTTTCGCGGTCCCGAAGTGTGAAAGTAGATTGGCTCAAATTAAGAAGGAAGCTCCTCTACTGTTTGGTGATATTTGCAATAATTAACAAAAAATTAATTAAAGAAGATCGGCCAATGCGCGTGGCTAGAAGCGCGCGGCGGCGAAGGCGGTCTCACTGTAACATAATGGCGGCGCGCGGTGAAGCGGTGATTGGGAAGGGGAGGAGCCTTCGCCGCGCACCTACACATTCATTGCTCCTCCCCTCCCCAATCACCGCGCGCCGCCATTATGTTACAGAATGTACGACTTCATGTCGAAGAAAAAATATGTAATTTACAATTAACAATTACATATTTTTTCTTAAAAATAACTGTTTTCTTTACACCAATTGATTCCTCTCATTATTTTGTACATAAAAATATTAAGGTAAGATAATCGAAAAATGAATATTTTACAAGATATTTTACGGTTTATGTAAAATTAAGAAATTATTTCAAGCCTCATAACTCAAAAAGTACTTAACGAAAAGGTACTTAATTATAGTGTTTTGGAAAGCTTTCGAGATAAGCTACAAGAATATGCAATGAAAAATAATAGGTTCCATTTAAGAAATTGAAGGTGACCTTTATGTGACCTTCAAATGACTATCCAAGGTCAAATTTTTGCCACCATCTTCTGTCCCCCTCGAAGTTAAGCAACTTTTATTTGAAACATTTTGTTGTACATTCAAAAATAAAGTTATTGGGGTGGGTAACTTAAAATGGTTCACCCTGTATATATATATATATATATATATATATATATATATATATATATTTTGTAAAACCTATTTTTTGTGATATTTCGAGGTCCCGACTCTTTCGAACACTCCGTATGCCGTAGCGATGTAATGACACGTTTCTGACCCCAGGTTCATTTGCAAAAAATGATTCTTATGGTATTATATATATATATATATATATATATGCAGGGTGTTCGGAAATTCAATTGCCAAATTTTCAGAGATTGTCGGGGGCACCATAAGAATCATTTTTTGCAAATGAACCTGGGGTCGGAAACGTGTCATTACATCGCTACGGCATACGGAGTGTTCGAAAGAGTCGGGACCTCGAAATATCACAAAAAATAGGTTTTACAAAAAATTGTTTCAAACAAAAGTTGTAGGGTGTAAAAAGGTCTATTTATTGGCGCCGTGTGTTTGACCTTGGATGACGTCGCCAAGGTCACGACAAGGCCACCTTGAATTTTTGAAACCCTCCACTTTTTATTCAGCCACCGATCTTGCCTTCATTGGCTGGATCAGGCACCGATCTTACTTTCATCGGCTTGATCAGCCACCGATCTTGCCTTCATTGGCTGGATCAGGCACCGATCTTGCCTTCATCGGCTTGATCAGCCACCGATCTTGCCTTCATTGGCACCCCGCCGGTAGGTAAGATGGACAATCGCAACGGTAAGGTGGTCAATATCACCGTGGTTAATATCACCGTGGTCAATATCACCGCGGTCAATATCACCGTGGTCAATCGGGACTATGGTCAGTCTGGACTGTGGTCAATCGGGACTGTGGTCAATCGGGACTGTGGTCAATATCACCGTGGTCAATATCATCGTGGTCAATATTAACGTGGTCAAATGGGGCGCTCCCGTGCTACATATATATAAACTATTATCAACATAAAAATATTATTTTAAGGATATTTTTGACTTTATCAAAAAACATCTTTCGTTTATAAAACTAGTATCAAACCATAAATAATTGAGATTGAAACAGGAAATTTTTGATCCATCAGGATTTTCTCTTCAAAGTTACTTTTTACAAATTATTTTTATACAAATTAATTTACCAATTTGTAAAAAATAAATAGTAAATTAATTTACAAATTAATTTACCAATTATTTTTTACAAATTTTTTGGGGTATGAATATAGCTGATAATAGTTTATAAAAGCTCGTTGTTGATATAAAAATTTTAAAATCATTTGAGGTACATCACTAAAAATTAAATAAAATGAATTATGCCGACACAAATTATAAATAATATTATTATTTTTCTGGAAAAATATGCCCTTTAAATGATCCAAATATATATTACATTAACGATCTCGTCAATAACAAAAATTTAGCGCCATGAAAATTGATTGTGCTATTACGAAGATATTTGCACTTTTCAGTTATATAGAAGCGATCTGCCATACTATTAAAATATTACTAATTTATTATATATAATAACAAAATTAATTTATTGATGTAATTATGATTTTGAAAATTAAAAATTCCAGTGCAATATGTACTACACTGTTGATTCCATCGAAAATTGTATTTTAAGAATTTCTCGCTTCATATCGTTGATAATTGAACAAAAACGTTATTAAATTGTACATTTAATGTCATACATTTAAATTGAAACTTTAAACTATGACGTGAATATGTATTATAACAATGGTCTCGCCAATAACAAAAATTGGCGCCAAGAAAACTGCTTGCGTTTTTTCGGAAAGATTCTCACTATTTCATCGTTTTAGCATATTAAAACATTAATTTAACAAAAATTAGTTCATTGACGTTAATTATGTAGTTGAAAACTAACAATTTCAGTGAAAAATGTACTATACTAATGATTCTGTCTACTGATAAATTATGTTTCAAGAACCTCTTATCTTATATCGCTAAAAATAAAACAAAAATCTTATGAAATGTACGTAAAATGTTATTATATTCAAATCTGGACGTTAATCAGGATATGAATATGAATTATATCAACGGTCCCGCCAATAACAAAAATTGGCGCCAACAAAATTGCTTGCGTTTTTTCGGAAAGATTCTCACTATTTCATCGTTTTAACATATTATATGTTACTGTCTATTATTATTTAACAAAATCAGCTCATTGACATTAATTATGTATTTGAGAACTAAAAATTTTAGTGAAAAATTTACTACGCTACTGATTCTGTCATAAATTATGTTTCAAGAATCTCTTATCTTATATCGCGAAAAATAAAATAAAAATCTTGTAAAATGTACGTTAAATATCATTATTTTCAAATCTGGACGTTAATCAGAACGTGAATATGTATTATATCAACGATCCCGCTAATAACAAAAATTGGTGCCAAGTAAACTGCTTGCGTTTTTTCGGAAAGATTCTCTCTATTTCATCGTTCCAACATATTATATATTAGTGTCTATTATTATTTAATAAAATTAGTTCATTGATGTTAATTATGTATCTGAAAGCTAACAATTTCAGTGAAAAATGTACTTCGCCCCTGATTTCGTCATAAATTATGTTTCGAGAACCTCTTGTCTTATATCACTAAAAATAATACAAAAATGTTATAAAAATGTACGTTAAATGTCATTATATTCAAATCTGCACGTTAATCAGGACGTGAATATGTATTAAAGGTCGTCTACAATGGCCGTAGCATAAGGTTGTAAGGCCGTAGTCGTAAGAAATTGACCAATCACAGTTGATTATTCTCCTGAACTTCAACTGGGATTGGTCAATTTCTTACGACTACGGCCTTACAACCTTATGCTACGGCCATTGTAGACGACGCTTTATATCAACAGTCCCGCCACAATGACAAAAATTTGTCGGCATGAAAATTGCTTGCTCTATTTAAGAGAAATTTGTACTATTTTGTATATTATTAGAACATTAGTGTTTTATTATTTAACAGAATCAGCTTGTTGACGTTAATTATAAATTTAAAATATATTACACTAGCAATTCCGGTGAGAAATGTTCTACGCTGTTGATTCTGTTAAAAATTATGTTTTAATCATTTTCTGTGTTATGTCGAATATTAAGTAAAAATCTTGTTATAACGTAAGTTAAATGTAATTTTTTTCTATATTTAGACTTTAATTTATAACGTGAATATGTACCAAGAATCCCGTCAATAACAATAATTTAGCGTCATGAAAATTTCTTGTACTATTTTGGAAAGATTCTTGCTCTTTCATTGTTTTAACATTGTTCAAAACAGAACGAATATGTCGAAGGATTTCAAGCAAAATTTAATTACATTCGATCACAAGGAGAGTTCAGGGCCCGAACGTTTATTCGGCGCCCCTGGCAGCCGGTCGCGAGATATCGCTTTGTCAGCGAAAAATTCAAAACAGCACTCGCCCTTCTCGAAAGATCTAACAACAACAAATAGCACGTTAAATCGTTAAAGTTAAACGTTTGTTAAACGACCGTTGTCTCGGTCACAGTCGAGTTCGTGAAAAATCGGGATCTTTCGAGAAGGGCTTGAGTATAAATTGACGCGACCGGAGAGCGCTGCGCCTTTTCGTCAAAAAGTCTCCGACGCTCTTATTCTCGCTCTCAGATTGTAAAAGTGCTTTTCCGTTGCTCGCGGAGTTTCTCAAATCTTTCCGTCGCTTGCGGTTTTCAAAATTCAGCTAGAATTTTGTTCGTATTATAGCTATACCTTTTCGTTGTAAAAATTAGTTATTATTTATCCGCTAATTAAAAGGATTGTAAATATATTAGATATAGATACTTATATTTGTGAGACAGAATAAAGGAACTTTGTACATAGATATATATAGACTTATCGCTCTATTTCGATCGTGCCGCGCTCACTTCCCGGTTATTCCTGGCAGGATCGCTCACATTTTTGGTCCTTCGAGCCGGATACTTTCCTGGTGTACAGTGCTTGTGCAGTGCGTGATCCTGACTTCACCTGCGCTTTCTCTGCGCTTTGGAGTTCACCGCCTGAAAGGGAAGCAAGTAACAATGAGTGGCGAGGTACAAAAATTAGCGGACGCTCAAATAAATCTTTTCGGTAAGATCACTCGCACGGGCGAGAACCTCCATAAAATTGGGTCAGCAAAAACCACTCAGGGGGTCGTCGAGGCTTGCCTACAGGGCCTGGAAAAGAAGTGGAACAAGTTCGATCAGCAAGACGACGAGCTCTTTCCTCACCGAGACGCGCTTCGAGACCATGAGTACTACAAGCAGGACTTACCTTTCCTAGCCGAGGAAGCCTACCTTCAGCAGAAGGGCGCGCTCCTGGAGCTCCTCCAAGGCTTTACCAAAACGAAGTCAAATACGGCTGCGGGAGTCGATTCCTCACCATCATCCCACGCTCCTCACACTACGCTGCCGCGGATCCAGCTGCCGCATTTCTCTGGGAAGTACGAGGATTGGCCGGCCTTCCGAGACCTCTTCGACTCCATAATTGAAAGGGATGTTTCTATAACGCAGGTAGAAAAACTTCATTATTTAAAAACCTGTTTGAAGGGCGAAGCAGAACTATTGATCCGCGATCTTTCCACGACTTCCGAGAATTTCGTTAGAGCCTGGGACACGCTAAGCACATACTATGAGAATAAGAGACTGCTGGTGCGCGCCTACTTCTCGAGCTTTCTCGCGCTGCCAAAGATTAAAAACGAATCGGCAGCTGAATTGCGCAAAGTGTTCCACGGAGTGAAGTCGGTGGTCAGCTCGCTCGAAAGCATAAACCGGCCAATCTCAAGCAGCGAGGATTTATTCGTCTATCTCGCGGTCGAGTTGCTCGACACCCGCTCTCGTCGGGAGTGGGAAAACTCCATCAGTGACTCGGTAGAACCCCCCTCGTACAAGACTCTCGAACAATTTCTCGAGCGAAGGTTGCACACACTCGAGTCGATGTCGCCGGTTAATAAGGCTGACCGCACCTCCTCGAAATCAGAAACAACGACGACGCGGAGCCATCACACGCGAAAGCAGGAGGCGAAGTCGGAAGAAACTCGCGGGCGGTGTTCGCTCTGTCAGAAAGACCATTTCGTCATGTTGTGCGACTCCTACAAGAGGAAGACCGCCTCCGACCGCAAGCAGCACATTGAGAGCAATAACTTGTGTATTAATTGTCTCGGGCGCCACAAGGTCGAGGATTGCCACTCCAAAAAGAACTGCACCGCGTGTGGAAATCGACACCACACCTCCTTACACGACGCGTTCCGGGGAACCGAGAGCGCTACGAGCATCAACGTAGCCCAGCGATCCGCCGAAACTCACTCTGTCGTTCTCCTGGCAACCGCGCGCGTTCGCGTAGCCGACCGACACGGTAATTGGCATCCCGCGCGCGCGCTACTCGACCAAGGCTCCGAATCGTCGATCATTTCCAATCGCCTCGCGAAAAAATTAAATCTACCGCACTCCCCGATAGCGGTCGCGGTGTTCGGGGTTGGTGATCAGAAGACGGGCACGTCGCGGAGCCAAGTAACACTGACCCTGTCCCCTCAAGGCGAGGGTCCTCCAATCGAACTAGCCGCCTTGGTCCTTCCGTGGAAGCTCACGGCCTACTCCGGCGCAAGCACGCTCGGCTCCAAGACTTGGCCGCACCACTCGCCGATCCTAACTACAAAGCTATGGACCCAGTAGATCTCATCCTCGGTGCCGACGTTTATGGCGAAATCCTCCTGCCAGGCCTACGGAAGGACACCCGTCACGAACCGGTGGTACAAAACACCACTTTAGGTTGGATACTCTCCGGCGCCGCCGATAGCGGTCCTTCCAAGACGACAGTGCATTCTCACCAGTGCCAAGTCGGCGACGATCTCTCCGAGATGGTGCGACGCCTGTGGGTACAGGAGGAGCTCTCCTCCGCAACGCCTTCACTCTCCAAAGCCGAAATAGAGTGCGAGGAGCACTACGCGCGTACCCACTTTCGGAAGCCCGACGGCCGCTGTTGTGCGACTTCCTCGAGCCTCCTCCTTACCCGACCTCTCCGGAACTCGCCGCATTGCTCTTAGCGCCCTGAAACGAATGGAAATTCGCTTTACTAAGGATACCTCTTTCTGCTCTCTTTACCGAGTTTATGCAGCAGTACTTGGAGCTCGATCACATGACGCCGATGCAAGCTCCAGCCGACGGCACGGGAGTCTGCTATTTACCACACCATGGAGTCCTGCGGGAATCTAGCCTCACGACTAAGCTCCGCGTGGTCTTTAACGGCTCGGCGAGCGTGACAACTGGCTCCTCGCTGAACCAATACCTGCACTGTGGACCCAACCTATTGCCGACTCTAGCAGACGTGCTTCTTTGATGGCGCCGCCATCGCTACGTCCTCGCCACCGACATCGAAAAGATGTACCGGCAGATCGAGGTCCACCAACAAGACAGAGACCTACAACGAATACTATGGCGATCAAGCCCTAAGGAGGGCGTTCGGGAGTACCAACTAAGAACGGTAACGTACGGATTAGCCTGCGCGCCTTTCCTGGCGATCCGTACGCTGCACCAGCTTGCCCACGACGAGAAGTCAAGCTACCCACTCGGAGCCGCAGTCCTTCTCAAGGATGTCTATATGGACGACATCCTCACCGGCGCATCCACGATTAATGAAGCCAAGGAACTTCTACGGCAGCTGACCGGGATCTGCATGGCGGGCGGTTTTCCGCTAAAGAAGTGGTCCGCCAACGACGCCGCCTTACTCGACGAGGTACCTGCCGAAGATCGGCTGCAGCGCGAACCTCGGTGGTGGCTACCCGGGGAGAGTCACTCGACTCTGGGCTTGCTTTGGCATCCTCATGAAGACCTGTTTGCCTTCGCACTCACGTTCTCAAAGCTGGACGTTCTCTCAAAACGCACAGTCCTCTCCTTGACGGCAAGGCTGTTTGACCCGCTGGGGTGGCTCTCTCCCGTGATGGTACGGGCTAAGATCTGGATTCAAAGCGCCTGGTTGCTAGGCGTCGAGTGGGACGACCCTTTGCCCGAGAGTGACGCCCTTCAATGGAGAGACTGGCAGTCGGAGCTCCCGCGCCTAGGAGATATCAGCATTCCTCGCTGGCTGGCGTCCGGAACGACCGACGGTTATCAGGAGATCCACGGTTTTGCCGATGCGTCTGAGAAGGCCTTCGCCGCAGTAGTTTACCTGCTTACGCGGGACAAAGACAATAAGATCAAGGTATTTCTTCTCTCTGCCAAAACTAAAGTCGCGCCTCTTAAGCAGGTTACCTTGCCTCGGTTGGAGTTGTGCGCTGCCACCCTGCTGACACGACTCGTGGCGCACATCCGATCAGCGCTGGATGCCTTGACCACGCCGATGCATTTGTGGACCGACTCCACCGGCGTCTTAGGATGGATCCGAGGCCACCCGGCGTCCTGGAAGATCTACGTGGCTAACCGGGTCAGTGAGATCCAGACCACTTTACCCGACGTCGTGTGGCATCACACTCCTGGAAGGGATAACCCAGCCGACTGTGCTTCCCGAGGCCTGTCTCCTGCAGAATTGAAAGACCACCCACTCTGGTGGAACGGCCCCCTATGGTTGCAAGAGGGTCCTGGAAAATGGCCGCTCAATCCGGTCAACACTCTCAGCGTCGACCTGCCTGAGCGGCGCCTCTGCGTGCACCGAGCCACGACGGAAAATGAATCGGCCGAAGAACCGGAGCTCCTAACACAATATTCCGAGCTGCACCGCCTATTGAGGATCACCGCCTGGTGCCGCCGCTGGTTGCGCTTCCGGAAGACCTGTGGATCTGGGGGGATCACCGGCAGCAATCACCCAGCGACCGTACTGCTACCTTCCGAACTAGATGAGGCGCTGGTTGGTTGGATTCGTGTAGTCCAATCTATCAAATTCAAGAAGGAATTGACGTTAGTGAGAAAAACCGCACCACTCCCTGCAAAAGGTGCGCTAGCCAAACTAAGTCCATTCCTAGACACCAAGGGCATCCTTCGCGTCGGCGGACGGCTGATCAATGCTTCGATCCCTCGCGAGGCAAGGCACCCGACACTACTTCCCAGCACCTCTCAACTGACGCAACTGCTGATCAGAGCCACCCACCTTCGGACACTGCATGGAGGAGTGCATCTGACTCTGGCCGCCCTGCGCCAGGAGTACTGGGTGCCCCGCGGGAGAGCCTTGGTGAAGAATTTTATTCATCGCTGTTTGCCGTGCGTGCGTTGGCGGGCGGCAACCCCTCAACCTCCCATGGGTAACCTGCCCGCCCCGCGGGTCACCCCTTCAAGGCCTTTTCTGCACACTGGCGTCGATTACGCCGGACCTATCTGGCTGCGCACCTCTAAGGGCAGAGGCCATCGTGCGTATAAGTCGTTTCTAGTTATTTTTGTCTGTCTAAGCTGCCGCGCTGTCCACCTTGACGTCGCTTCCGACTATACCTCCGACGCCTTCCTGGCCGCCCTGCGCCGGTTCATCAGTCGTCGTGGCCTATGTAAGGTCCTCTACAGCGACCGCGGAACTAATTTTGTGGGCGCCGATAAACAGCTCCGCTCCCTCTTTTCCGTCAACAGTAAGGAAGGACGACGCATCACCGCCCACCTCGCCGATGAGAGAATCGAGTGGCGTTTCAATCCGCCAGCCGCTCCTCACTTCGGCGGTCTCTGGGAGGCAGCCGTTAAATCTGTGAAGCATCACCTTCGCCGTGTGATCGGAGACGCCAAATTAACCTACGAGGAGATGGCCACTCTTCTCGCGCAGGTTGAATCCTGCCTGAACTCTCGCCCGCTCCAACCCATGTCGGACGACCCAGAAGACCTAGAAGCGTTGACTCCTGGCCATTTCCTCGTAGGCACCGCGCTCAACGCCATCCCGACCTCGCCGCCAGCCGTAGAGCCTAAGTCTCTACTCACCCGATGGAGGCTGCTTAACCAGCTACGAGACAACTTCTGGACCAGATGGTCGCGAGAGTATCTCCACTCTCTGGCACATCGACCGAAGTGGCTCAAGGCCGACGAGGAAGTCCGCATCGGCCGCCTTTGCCTACTCCGTTGCGAGTTGTCGCCTCCCAACAAGTGGCCCCTAGCCAGGATCGAGTGCGTCTACCCTGGGGGAGACGGACACATTCGAGTCGTCGACGTCCGCACCTCTACCGGAAGCCTAACGCGACCGGTGACTAAACTAGTGCTCCTCCCCGTCAGCTCCGACTCCGTGAGGGACGACAATTCATAGGAAAAGGGGGGCAAGGAGTGATTCTAATTAAACAACGTCCTGCTTAATTAATTTAGCGCCATATACTTACCGACTTTGTTCACTCACTATTACCGAGAGGCACTGCACCGGTCTGAGAGAATTGTCGCGGTCGTATGGGGCACCATACGAGGCGGGCGGAATGTTCAAAATGAACGAATATGTCGAAGGATTTCAAGCAAAATTTAATTACATTCGATCACAAGGAGAGTTCAGGACCCGAACGTTTATTCGGCGCCCCTGGCAGCCGGTCGCGAGATATCGCTTTGTCAGCGAAAAATTCAAAACAGCACTCGCCCTTCTCGAAAGATCTAACAACAACAAATAACACGTTAAATCGTTAAAGTTAAACCGTTGTCTCGGTCACAGTCGAGTTCGTGAAAAATCGGGATCTTTCGAGAAGGGCTTGAGTATAAATTGACGCGACCGGAGAGCGCTGCGCCTTTTCGTCAAAAAATCTCCGACGCTCTTATTCTCGCTCTCAGATTGTAAAAGTGCTTTTCCGTTGCTCGCGGAGTTTCTCAAATCTTTCCGTCGCTTGCGGTTTTCAAAATTCAGCTAGAATTTTGTTCGTATTATAGCTATACCTTTTCGTTGTAAAAATTAGTTATTATTTATCCGCTAATTAAAAGGATTGTAAATATATTAGATATAGATACTTATATTTGTGAGACAGAATAAAGGAACTTTGTACATAGATATATATAGACTTATCGCTCTATTTCGATCGTGCCGCGCTCACTTCCCGGTTATTCCTGGCAGGATCGCTCACAAACATACAATTTCAGAACTATCAAAAAGTATAGATTTTTGCATATTTAATGTATTTTATACATTCTGAATCGATATATTTAGTAATCGAAAAGCATTAAACATTAAATATGCAAAAATCTATACTTTTTGATGGTTCCAAAATTGTATAATATATTCTTAAATGGTGAAATCAAGGACCAATTCAAAAATGCAATTTATTTCAGTTAATATAATTATTTTCCATAATATAAATATCTATTATTGTTAGAATAGTTGTGGCACTCACTAAGAAATTATTAATTCTTTTAAATTTCTTAAATTATAAAGAAAATTAAGAATGGACCTGGAAAAAACCATTTTATGTTTTATGTAATATTTCACAAATTAATGAAGCATTTTTAAAAATTCGAACGGGAAACAATGTGATATATTGTCCCTTACCGTGTTTAATAAAAAACGATATGATTTAAAAAAGGTTCCTGCAACATCCTTTAGACATATATATACAGGGTGTATAAAAAAGGTCGGAACCCTTGAATATTTCGAAAAATATAAGTTTTATCAAAAAATGTTTCAGACAAAAGTTGTAGGGTTTAAAAAGTTCTATTTACTGGCAATATCATTTTGACCTTGAAGAGTCACTGGAAGGTCACGTGAAGGTCACTTCAATTTTTTTAAATGGAACACCCTACATATTTTTGCACACTCTTGTAGCTTATCTCGAGAGCTTTCCAAAACACTATAATTAAGTACCTTTTTGTTAAGTACTTTTTGAGTTATGAGGCTTGAAATAATTTCTTAATTTTACATAAACCGTAAAATATCTTGTAAAATATTCATTTTTCGATTATCTTACCTTAATACTTTTATGTACAAAATAATGAGAGGAATCAATTGGTGTAAAGAAAACACATAGTTGTTTTTAAGAAAAAATATGGAATTGTTAATTGCAAATTACATATTTTTTCTTCAAAACAACTATGTGTTTTCTTTACACCAATTGATTCCTCTCATTATTTTGTACGTAAAAGTATTAAGGTAAGATAATCGAAAAATAAATATTTTACAAGATATTTTACGGTTTATGTAAAATTAAGAAATTATTTCAAGCCTCATAACTCAAAAAGTACTTAACGAAAAGGTATTTAATTATAGTGTTTTGGAAAGCTATTGAGATAAGCTACAAGAATTTGCAAAAATATATAGGGTGTTCCATTTAAAAAAATTGAAGTGACCTTCACGTGACCTTCCAGTGACTCTTCAAGGTCAAAATGATATTGCCAGTAAATAGAACTTTTTAAACCCTACAACTTTTGTCTGAAACATTTTTTGATAAAACTTATATTTTTCGAAATATTCAAGGGTTCCGACCTTTTTTATACACCCTGTATATATATATATAGACATATACAGGGTGTCCTAGACCAAAATATGTAATTTGCAATTAACAATTCCATATTTTTTCTTCAAAACAACTATGTGTTTTCTTTACACCAATTGATTCCTCTCATTATTTTGTACATAAAAGTATTAAGGTAAGATAATCGAAAAATGAATATTTTACAAGATATTTTATGGTTTATGTAAAATTAAGAAATTATTTCAAGCCTCATAACTCAAAAAGTACTTAACGAAAAGGTACTTAATTATAGTGTTTTGGAAAGCTCTCGAGATAAGCTACAAGAATGTGCAAAAATATATAGGGTGTTCCATTTAAAAAAATTGAAGTGACTCACGTGACCTTCAAATGACTCTTCAAGGTCAAACCAATGGTACCATCTTATGGCCCCCTCGAAACCATACAATTTTTGTCGAAAACGTTTTTCTCTAAAATGCTTAGTTTTTGAAAGAAAAGAGGTGTACGGGTGGTCTAGGACACCCTGTATACAGAGTTAAAAAAAAGTCTGGATACCCCCGAAAATTTTGGAAACTAAGGGTTATGGAGGAAAACTTCAAATACAAAAGTTGTAGAATATCAAACGGAGCATCTCACGGTAACCTTTACTTTGACCTTGACAGCGACCTTGAGGGTTGTTTCAAGGTCTTGTTTTTTTCAAATGGAACTCCCCCATTTTTTATTGCATATTCTTGTAGCTAATCTCGAGAGCTATCCAAAACACTATAATTAAGTTAGTTTTCATTAAGTACTTTCCGAGTTATGAGGCTTGAAATCATTTCTTAATTTTACATAAACCGTAAAATATCTTGTAAAATATTCATTTTTCGATTATCTTACCTTAATACTTTTATGTACAAAATAATGAGAGGAATCAATTGGTGTAAAGAAAACACATAATTGTTTCGAAAGAAAAAATGTAATTGTTAATTGCAAATTACATTTTTTCTTTTGAAACAATTATGTGTTTTCTTTACACCAATTGATTCCTCTCATTATTTTGTACATAAAAGTATTAAGGTAAGGAAATCGAAAAATGAATATTTTACTAGATATTATTTTACTAGATATTATTTTACTAGATAATATTTTACTAGATATTATTTTATGGTTCATGTAAAATTAAGAAATTATTTCAAGCCTCATAACTCGAAAAGTACTCAATGAAGAAATACTTCATTATAGTGTTTTGGAAAGCTCTCGAGGCAAGCTATAAGAATATGCAAAAGTATATAGGGTGTCCCGTTTAAAAAGTTGGAGGTGACCTTCACGTGACCTTCAAACGACTTTTCAAGGTAAAACCAATGACATCATCTTATGGCCCCCTTAAGACCATACAACTTTTGTTTAAAACATTCTCACCGAAACCGCCATGGTTTCGAGTTACTTCGATGTCTCAAGTTAAATGGGACACCCTATATACAGGGTGACCCATTTTAACTTAGGCAGCCAAATAACTCGAAAACTAAGCCCAGCAAACAAAAATGTTTCAGACAAAAGTTGTATGGTTTCGAGGGGGCCATAAGATGGTACCATTGGTTTGACCTTGAAGAGTCATTTGGAGGTCACGTGAAAGTCACTTCAATTTTTTTAAATGGAATACCCTATATATTTTTGCACATTCTTGTAGCTTATCTCGAGAGCTTTCCAAAACACTATAACTAAGTACCTTTTCGTTAAGTACTTTTTGAGTTATGAGGCTTGAAATAATTTCTTTATTTTACATAAACCGTAAAATATCTTGTAAAATATTCATTTTTCGATTATCTTACCTTAATACTTTTACGTACAAAATAATGAGAGGAATCAATTGGTCTAAAAAAAACAGTTGTTTTGAAGAAAAAATATGTAATTTGCAATTACAATTCCATATTTTTTCTTAAAAATAACTATGTGTTTTCTTTACACCAATTGATTCCTTTCATTATTTTGTACATAAAAGTATTAAGGTAAGATAATCGAAAAATGAATATTTTACAAAATATTTTACGGTTTATGTAAAATTAAGAAATTATTTCAAGCCTCATAACTCAAAAAGTACTTAACGAAAAGGTAGTTAATTATAGTGTTTTGGAAAGCTCTCGAGATAAGCTACAAGAATGTGCAAAAATATATAGGGTGTTCCATTTAAAAAAATTGAAGTGACTTTCACGTGACCTTCAAATGACTCTTCAAGGTCAAACCAATGGTACCATCTTATGGCCCCCTCGAAATCATACAACTTTTGTCTGAAACATTTTTGTTTGCTGGGCTTAGTTTTCGAGTTATTTGGCTGCCTAAGTTAAAATGGGTCACCCTGTATATGTAAAGAAAATATATTTCTTTAAATATTGCCGGGCCATCCGAACGTCGGTAGAGTAGGTCGTGATACGGGTTGGGACCACGGAGAGTGATAGAAAGATAAGGCACGTGTTAACGCAGGTTAAACCTCCACAGTCAAAATTTATCGATATTGTTTTAAAATTAGGGATTGACATTGTAATTAATAACATTAAATCTTCTTTCTTTTATTACAGGTAGGAACTTTTGTTAGCTTTATTAATAGGATAAAAAAGAATATGTAATTAACGAAATATAATCTCCACTTTTATTACAGAAACTCAGTTGTGTTAATTGATTGATGTCTAATCCCCTAAACGGAAAACAGACACATTATAAAACATTTATTGAAAAATGGAGAAACTAAAATTTGTGTTTAAAGCGAAGGCGACAGTGGACGGAAAATCCAATTACATTGCCATAACCTCAATTATCACCCAAGATGACAAAGCGTTCTTGCTGCCTGAAGAGCTGCAAGCAGCAACGCTACATAAAGAAATCAGTAATACAAAAGCTTTTGAAAATATCAAAAATACAATTAAAAAAAGACACCAAACCAGAAGTATTTGGATAAAACTAACAGATAAAATGAAAGGAACATATTTTGATGAAGATGAAAACATGGTGTTTCAAGATCAATATTTAGAAGGTGACTCAAGACAAAAAACTGATTGCTACAGATACAAGGAATTCAGAAGACCCGATTGTAAAAATTTTAGAAAAACTTGTGGAACAAAATCAGAAAAAGGAAGAAAATAAAAATGTAAAAAATTAGCAGAAAGATTTGTCTTAGAAAAGTTTGACGGGAAAAATGTAAGTGCACATCAATGGGTGGAGATTTTTGAAAAAGAATGCGTAAGATTTGGTGTAACAAGAGATGAAGAAAAAATTGAAATTTTTAGACTATTTCTTGAAAAATCTTGCTTGGACTGGTACAACTCCATGATGATAAAATTCACCTTGCAGTCAGAATGGGCAGAATGGAAACAAAATTTCTGTGAAACCTATGCAAACAGAGGGTGGTCTACTAGCAGATATGCACTATCCTTTAAATACCAAGCGGGTTCTTTACTAGAATACGCCATAAAAAAAGAAAACCTTTTGCTTGAAATGAGGAAATCAATTGATCAAGGTACCCTCATTGATATCATTGCAGCGGGCCTTCCAAACTTTATAACGGATAGAATCAATAAAGAAGAAGTACTGGAAACAGACCTATTCAACGAAATTGGAAAACTGGAGCACCTAAGTAACAGGAAAAAAGGGGTAGAGAAAAAAAACGATACAAAGAAACAAAAATGCGGCATCTGCGAGAAACTAAAAAAAGGTATTCGGTTTCATCCAGAGGCCGCATGTTGGTTCAGAACAAAACAGAATGAAAATGAAGAGAAAAACCGGATTAAAGTAATTAATAATTCTGAATTGGAATGTGAACTGGAAACTGAAGATCAAAAAAACTAGCTGTGCCGCCATTAATCAGAATCAAGTTAGTATTGAACGATAAGCTGGAAATATTTGGAATCTACCACTCAGGCTCAAACGTTTCTTTAATAAATGCAAGACTATTGAAACTGAAGGATAAAAGAACAAAGGATCAAAAAAATACTAATTTGAAGACAATTAATGGTGTGAAAAGAACAACGGGGATGGTAACACTAAAGGCTAAAATTTTTAATGTGGAAGAAACAATGTTTTTGTGATAAAGAAAATTTCGATTACGATTTTCTAATTGGACTGGACTGCATAAAAAAGTTTGGTTTAGCTCAAGATGAAAACCTAAAAATCACACAAAAAATTTCTACAACAGAAGAATATCATAAAAAACAGAAAAAAATAAAGATTCCTAAGGAAATAAAAATAGATTCTAAAAATGGAAAAAAACATTTAATAAACTTTAATGAACATGTTGAAGAAAAGAATTTTGATCTAAGGACAAATCACTTACACTATGAGCAAAAGTCTACAATAGACAAATTAATACTCGACCATAAATCAGTTTTTGCCAAAGATAAGTATGATATTGGCACAGTGACAGACTATGAGGCACACATTGATTTATTAATAGATAAATATTGCAGCAAAAGGCCGTACCGATGCACGATTGAAGACAAAAAAGAAATTGAAGAACAAGTCTCAAAACTATTAGAGAAAAATTTAATAGAAGAATCGTACAGCCCATTTGCGGCCCCGGTAACGCTGGCATACAAAAAAGATGACAATAAACGATCAAGATTGTGTATAGATTTTCGGGATTTAAATAAAATTGTTGTCCCTCAATCACAACCTTTTCCACTAATTGAAGACCTAATGGTAAAAACAAGAAATTGTAAATTTTTCTCAACTCTTGATATAAACTCAGCATTCTGGTCAATACCTTTACGTATTTCCGATAGACAGAAGACAGCATTCATTACACAAGAGGGTCATTTCCAATGGACCTGTCTACCTTTTGGCCTAAAGACCTCGCCAGCAATTTTCCAACGAATATTAAGTAACATAATTAGAAAACACAAACTCACAGACTTTGCAGTAAATTACATAGATGATATATTAATATTTTCAAAGATATTTTCCGAACATAGTACACATTTGGCACAGCTTTTTCAAGCAATAAAAAAGAGGGCTTCAGATTGAAATTTTCAAAATGCACTTTTGCATCCGATTCAGTAAAGTATTTGGGCCATATAATACAGAATAATTCAATTCGACCGATAAAAGATAACCTAATTGCAATAAAAAGCTTCCCCATCCCAAAAACACAAAAAAACGTAAGACAATTTCTAGGGAAAATAAACTTTTATAATAAATATGTACCAAACATAGCGATTACGTTGGATCCATTCCATAACTTGTTGAGGAAAGGACAACAATTTATTTGGGAAAAAAATGTCAAGAATCATTTGATAAGATAAAAAAACTATTATATTCACAACCTATTTTAACAATTTTTGATCCAGATCGACCTATACATATCTACACAGATGGAAGTTTGCAAGGAGTGGGAGCAGTACTAAACAGCCACAAGAAGACAAAGAAGAAAAACCAGTAGCGTATTTCTCAAAAAAATTAAATGAGGAGCAAAAAAGGAAGAAAGCCATATATTCAGAATGTTTAGCGATTAAAGAAGCGGTAAAATATTGGCAATATTGGCTAATAGGTAGAAAATTCACTATTTTTTCGGATCACAAACCGCTAGAAAAAATGAACATCAAGGCGAGAACTGACGAAGAATTAAGAGATATGACATACTACCTATCACAGTATGAGTTCGAAATCAAATATTCTCCAGGAAAGTACAACTTAGAAGCCGATTGCCTTAGCAGGAATCCTGTATTAGAACCACATGAAAATGAAGAAGAATTAAAAGTCGCGAATCTAATAAACCTAGAAACTATCATAAGTGATCAAAGAAAGAATGAAGAAGTAAAAAACAAGAAGGATAAACTAATACAAAAAAAAAATGTGTATTACAAGAAAGTAAAAAAAAAAAAAATTGTATTGTCAGAAGACCTCAGCCTAAAACTTATCAAAGACGTTCATGAACGCTACTGTCATATAGGCATAACACAAATACAGAATAAAATAAACCCGATATACACTGCGAAGAACCTAACGAAAAATATAAAAAAATTCTGCAAAAGCTGTGAAATCTGTATAAAAAATAAGTCCAGAAGACAAAGTAAATTTGGTTTGATGTCTCAGTTAGGACCGGCCACAAACCCTTATGAAATAATGTCCATAGACACAATAGGAGGATTTGGAGGATCCCGATCAACAAAAAAGTATTTACATCTTCTGGTCGATCATTTTACGAGATACGCATATATTTTAACGTCAAAAACACAAAAGTCAAACGACTTTATCAAACTTGTAAAAAATGTATCTGACAGCAATGAAATTGGTATGATCCTGACAGACCAATACCCAGGCATAAACTCTACGGAATTTAAGGAGTATTTAAACGAAAAAAACATACCAATGGTTTTTACAGCAGTAAATACACCATTCTCTAATGGTCTGAATGAAAGACTAAATCAAACATTAGTCAACAAAATCAGATGCAAGATAAATGAAAGTAAAGAAAAGAAATCAGCATGGACGACTATAGCACAAGATTGTACAAAAAAATACAATGAAACTGAACATACTGTCACTAAATTTGCTTTAAAATACCTACTGGAAGGTGCAGATATTAGGATTCTGCCAAAGGAATTAAAAAAGAAGACAGCCAATAATTTAAGGATCGATAGAAAAACAGCAATAGAAAACACAATAAAATCACATAATTATAATAAAAAGCAATTTGATAAACACAGAAAAGAGCACGAATTCGAAGTAGGAGACTGGGTATACGTTGAAAATGGAAATAGACTAAACAGGAAAAAACTGGACGAACTAAAAATTGGACCATATCAAATTTTAGAGAAAATATCAACCTCAATATATAGGATAGATACGAGTTATAAAAAATCGAAATCGAATCTATTTCACATCACGAAGCTTATTCCAGCCCCGGCTTTGAACAACGAAAAATAATGAATGCGGTAGATTTAAAGTATTTATTAACAATTTGTAAACATTTTCTCCCCTGAGAGGGGGTGATGTAAAGAAAATATATTTCTTTAAATATTGCCGGGCCATCCGAACGTCGGTAGAGTAGGTCGTGATATGCCGGGTTGGGACCACGGAGAGTGATAGAAAGATAAGGCACGTGTTAACGCAGGTTAAACCTCTACAGTCAAAATTTATCGATATCGTTTTAAAATTAGGGATTGTAATTAATAACATTAAATGTCGTTTCTTTTATTACAGGTAGGAACTTTTGTTAGCTTTATTAATAGGATAAAAAAGAATATGTAATTAACGAAATATAACCTCCACTTTTATTACAGAAACTCAGTTGTGTTAATTGATTGATGTCAAATCCCCTAAACGGAAAACAGACACATATATATATATATATATATATATATATATATCTTCACACACTTATTTTTTAAGTGATATATATAAAAATTTATTTTAAAATTATTTATCGTAGGAAGGACCTGCTACGTCAGCATCCGCATGGACTTTTAAATTGTTTTTATTAGTGGCATATAATTTATCCGCCGACATAAAAGATAAATGCTCTTCATTAATGAGCATATTTAAAGCTGTTTCTCCTCTTGTTTTTAATGCGGACTTAAACACACAAATAGCATTAACGGAAACCGTTGAAAAGCTATTACGTGTTTTCGTTTTTAAATTGTTCAAAAGAGAAAACATTCTCTCATCGGCATTAGAATTCGGAAGCATTCGAATATTATTTATAATATTCGTTAAATTGGAATATTTAGGAACATTATTCGTGTGCCGATGTTGTAAAATTGCTTTCCATATATTGTCAAAATTTTATTTAGAAAAATTTTGTTTTTCTTCCACTGTAAGGTCTGATGCTAATGCAATCCATTCTTTTTTTAAAGCGTCTTCATCAAAACCGCCGAGAGTTTTAGCTACGAGAGAAACATCATCAAAAATGATGTTTGTCTATTATTATCGAATAAACTTACAGATGGTTGAAAAACTTGTAACTTTAATAAAAATTCATTATTTATAGGTAACCTTTTACAAATTTCTTCTGCAGCAGTCACATAAAATGTTAAACAGTTCTCTCGAACAATTTTACTATGTTTATGTGATTTTTCAACGTTAATTCGTTCAGATATTCCTCACATTCTGATCCCAAAATAATTTCATTAATAGGTTTTTAATTTTCTTTTAATGAGAATATAATATTTGAAGAAAATGGTTTTAAATATTGTTCTTTTATAAAATTTCGACAAATTTGGAAAAGAGTTTTCAGATTTTGGCTGCAATAAATGGATTCTCGTTTCTGACGCTTGAAAGAATGCATTAAATGCGTTAAAAAAATTTTACATATTTTAAAAAAAGAAAATAAGCTTTTATCTCTATGTTGTTCATCATAGATAATAAATATTTTCCAGAATTTGTTTTTTCACTCGCAACTATTTCAGTAAGTAAATATTTAATTGTATCCCAAGATTCAAGAAGTCGTTCGATGCATAAATAATGAGAAAGCCAGCGTGTGTCACATAATTTTAATATTTTGTGACTTGTTTCTTGGAAACATTCACAAAATTCGCGAAAAATAGCCGTACGTTTGGGACTGCTATTTAAATATTTAGCAATTTTTTAAGAAATTCATCGCAATATGCAGGCATTTTAGAACAAGCAACATACGCTGCTAATGCGGAGGAATGACATGGGCATAAAAATGTTAATACATGTGGGCATATTTCTTCCAATTTTTTTTTAAACGATAAATGTTTCCCTCTCATGACAGATGCATTGTCGCACGACAAGGCAACAATATTTAAAAATGGTATCTGTAATTTCCACATTTCACTTTTAAATGCATTGAACAACTTTCCTGCGCTTGAATCTTTGGCATCAATATTTATTAATTTAACTAATTGCGAGTGAACATCTAATGTCTCCGGATCAACGTATCGGACAAAAAAAGTCATCCATTTATTATTAGTGAGATCAGATGTTTCATCGATAAATATCGAAAATTTTGTGTTTTGAATAATATTGACAACACGATTAGTCTCAACCGGGCATACAACGTTTGTAATAATATTTGTATATTTTGTTCGGCCCATACTCATACTATTCAACACATTAGGATCTTTTCCTATATGTTGAAAAAAATTAAGAATTTCTTTTGCCGTTTGATAGGGAATATTTTTCTCAGCAATTAATGTGGCATATTTGATTTCCGCTGATTTCTTACGCTCATCAAAAGATAAAAGTGATTCATTAATTTTTATATTTGAATCCTCATTCGAAACTTTTGTTTCAATATATAATAATTTTTTTCTTTATTTATATGAACATTAGATTCTGCGTGACGATAGATTTGCGATAAACCGCCAGCGATAGATTTATCACAAATCTAACAAAAAAATAAGCTTGCATCATATGGCACTTCACGTAACCAACATTTAAATTGCTGAATTTCTAACCATTTTTGTTGAAATTTTGATTTACGCAATTTTTTTATTGGCGAATCAACATTATTATTATCAGTTAGCGTATTTACCTTAATATTATTTTTGTGACACGCAGAATCCGCATGTCTTGATAGTGTTGAATTGCACGAATAATTATTATTGCATATACTACAATAATAAAGACTATCGTCAAATGGTACTTTGCGTATCCAAGATTTATATCGATCATTACTAAGCCAAGCTTCTAAAAAATTTCGCTTCCGTTTATTAGTTAATTGATCACACATTTTGATTATCTATTCTTAACTTAATTTACTCTTCGGCACTCGTCGGCACAAGTAATATCACCAATCTTTTGTCGATTGGTTTGAACTATCTTTTGACTGGGTCACGAACGTATTCGCAAGACGAGCACAGTCAATAGTCAACAATCAACAATTAGTCGATAACAGTCGACATGAGTCGATAAAAAACAATGTCAAACATATATAATATTTTGAATATATATTTAAATATACCTGTTCCAGATCCGTACATCCCTTTTAAAATGAAAATAAATGGCTTTTATCAAAAATCGCGAACAATTTTTAAGTAAATCGGGTACGCTCTATCAAATGGTGATATTTTCAACTTTTGATTCCGACCGGAAATACGCCATCCGGATCGAAAGTTGAATTTTTTTAGAGGAACATGGTACCTTTTATTACAGATTCGAATTGCACATGAAAAAATAACTTTTGTATCAAACGTTTTTTTGAAAGTGCCTCTGTCAATCTTACAGTTTCAGTCTTACAGTTACTTTCAAGGTCAATTTTAAGATTGACAGAGGCATTTTAAGAAAAAAACGTTTGATACAAAAGTTTCTTATTTTTTCACGTACAATTCGAATCTGTAATAAAAAGTACCTCTAAAAAAATTCGACTTTCGATGAAAAATTCAACTTTCCGGATGGCGTATTTCCGGTCGGAATCAAAAGTTGAAAATATCACCATTTGATAGAACATATCCGATTTACTTAAAAATTGTTCGCGATTTTTGATAAAAGCCATTTATTTTCATTTTAAAGGGTGTATGGGTGGTCTGGGATGCCCTGTATATTTCATTTTTATACCTCTATTTTTGTAATATAACATTTATCTTTTTATGTAAAAATTTATGTAAAATTTATTTATTAATTATTATTTATTAATGTTATACATTTTTTGATACAATATATAAAGTTTAAAAAAAAAGAATTAATAGGGAAAGATTATAGGGAAAGATTATGTGATAATAAACGTCACACATGTTGCATCGCCAATTCGCCAGCTCGAGATTTCGAGGATCACATAGCTATTGTATTCAGAGAGATAGGTAAGATACAATAGACCTCTCAGGAGAGAAGGGAACAGAAGCTAATCTATCCGTCTTCCTCTGTAAACCGAAGATAACCGAAAGTGGCCGAACGTTGAGCGTACACGGATGAGTGCTCATGCCTTAGTGTGCGAGTGGTGGGGATACAAATCGTGCCGCCGTTGGACGCAGCGTATGCAATCTGGTAGCCTTGCAATACGGAACTTATTTCTATAGCAACGAAAGTATTTTGCGCTTACAAATTGTGTCGCGTAGGTACTGGTAACGACCACAAGGACACGTAATTTGTCTCTATTGTACCGTACAGTCGACGGAGCTGTGTGTCAGATCAGCTAGGAAGCTGGAGACCCCGTTGAGTCGAGAGAGAGAGACCTCGTCTCGGACTGATACCAGGAAACTGGAGACACCCGATTGAGTCGAGAAACGCCTCGACCCGGACAGGAAGCCGGAGACACCCGGTTGGATCGAGAAACATCTCGATCCGGACTGGTAATAGGAAACCGGAGACACCCGGTTGAGTCGAAAAACACCTCGACCCGGACAGGAAGCCGGAGACATCCGGTTGAATCGAGAAACTCCTCGATCCGGACTGGAAGCGAGTCCGAGAGACACCTCGGTTTCGAAAGATCTGGTCGGAGCGTTCGGTAGGATCGCGGGATCTGGTACCGATGTGCCGGCCGGGCCGGCTTATACAGGGTCATTCAAAATAACCCCAGTGTCCTTGAAATGATACATTCTTGAATCAATTCTAAGACGATTTTTCCTTTGGCAAAATTTCGTCCGAAGCTTAGTTTTTGAATTATTAAAGGAAGTAGTTAACGTACCACGGGTCGGATACAAGAGGCAGGCAAGGGTGGCGCGATTCACCGTCAGACCTGGGTGCTTACGCGCCTGCTGCGATCAGCTGGTCGCTATACACATACAGACACACATGCGAACACATATATTCTCTCTCTGTCTGTCTGTCTGTTTGTCTGTCTGTCTGTCTGTCTCTCTCTCTCTCTCTCCCCCCTCTCCCTCTCTCTTTCATTCGCTCACTTACCTATAATTTTTTTTTTTTTACGAGAGGGGAAAATGCATTTTATGCATACCCACCGGTCGATCCAATGAGTTATGTGGGACTCGAGTACCAAGTCGAATTACCAACTCGGTACTCCCTACCCACTAAAAACCCCTCTCTTTTCACGAATTTCCTTTGACACACTGTCCCTCTGACTTCCCGAGATCTGTTTTCACATAACGTCAAAAAATAGTTATTATTACCTTGTTCGATGACTTTTGATGTATTGCTGTAATTGCTTGAAGGAGAAATGAATTTTCCGATAGATCGTACGTTCTCAAATTAAACGTAGTTATCACGTTGCAAAAGACAAGAAATCCACACTAAGTTATTAACTGAGTTTTTATTCTTTCTCATGAACTGTATTCTTTTATAAACTTTAACGTAATCACATTTATTTACTCACTCGATGAGACGAGAAATTTACTAATGATTCTATCACTAATCACTATTAATCACTGTCGAATAATAACTGTTGGCGATTAAAAATCACTCGATGAAAGAAACACGCGCGGACACGTTACTACCAAAGCTGCCAGATCTTCTCCGCAAGCAACATGCAACGCGCAGTGGAGGGGGTAACGGAGATGTGAGCGTAAGCGTACGTGTGAGCTCGGCGCTTCGGCTAGCTTCGGATAGAAGAAGAGGACAGAATACAGTTTTCTGTCTCCTTCTTACCAAGCAGGCAACGAAAGCGACGGGCGACGCTGCTCGCTCCTCAATATCTCGGTACATGCTCGATATGTTTCTCTGTTACAGCTTTTCTTTATGTTTTATATTTTTGTTACAACTGTGTGGTAAATATGTATAAATATGCATATATAAACGTATAATATATTTAATATATATATATATATATATATATATATATATTATAAATATATTATTTATATATACATATTTATACATATTTACCTCACAGTTGTAACAAAAATATAAAACATAAGGAAAAGTTGTAACAGAGAAACATATCGAACATATATCGATATATATATATATATATATATATATATATATATATATCGATATATGCTCGATATATGCTCGATATGTTTCTGTCTTACAGCTTTTCTTTGTTATATATGTATACACACACACACACGTTTTGCGATATATTTAATATTATTAATTTTTTTATATATCTAAAATAATAAAAAAATAAAAATATAAGTGGCGACTTTCCACACCACCCATGAGGTATCATCAATGGCGCGTTAGGTTTTTCATGTGGACCTTCGCCTGAAGCCCTATTATACCACATTGCATTATTTTGTTATATTTTAAGTATGGTGTCTGTTATACAGACAAGATATTTTTTATAATCTAATTTTTTCAAGTATGGTGTCTATTAGACACAGACAGACAGACAGACAGACAGACAGACAGACAGACAGACAAACAGACAGACAGACAGACAGACAGACAGACAGACACACACACACACACACACACACACACACACACACACACAAAAGATGTTTTTCATATTCTTGCTTTCTGCAAGTATGGTGTCCGTTATACAGACAAGATATTTTTTATATTCTTACTTCTTACAAGTATGGTGTCTGTTAGACAGACAGACAGACACACACACACACACACACAAGATGTTTTTTTATATTCTTGCTTTCTGCAAGTATGGTGTCTGTTATACAGACAAGATATTTTTTATATTCTTACTTCTTACAAGTATGGTGTCTGTTAGACAGACAGACAGACACACACACACACAAGATGTTTTTTTATATTCTTGCTTTCTGCAAGTATGGTGTTTGTTAGACAGACAAGATGTTTTATACAAGCGTAATGTCTTTAATAAATTTATTATTAATGAGATGAGGGGCCAGCTATGTCAGTATCTGCAGCATGTAATCTTAAAATACTTTTATTTTTCTTAGTAGCGGTAGCATATAATTTATCCGCTGACATAAGAGATAAATGCTTTTTATCAATTTTCATATTTATAGCTGTTTCGCCCCTCGTTTTTAATGCCGATTTAAATACACAAATAGCATTTACAGTATTTGACGAAAAACTGTTACGTTTTTTCGTTTTTAAATTATTCAAAAGAGAAAACATTCTTTCCGGATCGGCATTTAATTTGGAAGAGATCTTATAGTACTTATAACCTTTTTTAAATTGGGATATTTAGCAAAATTATTATGTTGATTTTGTAAAATTTTTTTCCACATGCTGTCGAAATTTAATTTGGAAAAGCTTTGTTTTTTTTCTATTGTAAAATCTAATGGTAAAGCAACCCATTCTTTTTTTAAACCCTTTTCATCAAAACCGCCGATAGTTTTAGCTATAAAAGAAACATCATTGAATGATGTTTCTCTATTATTATCAAATAAACTTATGTATGGTCGAAAAACTTGTAACTTTGATAAAAATATGTTATTTATAGGTAATCTTTTACGAATTTCTTCCGCAGCAGTCACATAAAATGTTAAACAGTTCTCTCGAACAATATTAACTATGTTTATGTGACCTTTCAGCGTTAATTCGTTTAGATATTCTTCACATTCTGTTCCCAAAATAATTTCATTCATAGTTTTTTGATTTTCTTTTAATGAGAATATAATGTTTGTAGAAAATGGTTTTAAATATTCTTCTTTTAAAAAATTTCGACAGATTTGGAAAAGAAAGTTTATAGATTTAGGATGTAATAAATGAATCCTTGTTTCTAATGCTTGAAAAAATGCATTAAATGCATTAAAGAAATTCAAAACGTATTTTAAAAACAGAAAATAAGCTTTCATCTCTACGTTGTTCATCATAGACAATAGATATTCTCCAGAATTTGTTTTTTCACTCACAACCATTTCAGTAAGAAAGTATTTAATTGTATCCCAAGATTCAAGAAGCCTTTCGATACATAAATAGTGCGAAAACCAGCGTGTATCACATAATTTTAATATTTTGCGATTTGTTTCTTGGAAACATTCGCAAAATTCAAGAAAAATAGCCGAACGTTTTGGACTACTATTGAGATAAGTAGCAATTTTTTTTAGAAATTCCTCGCAATATGCAGGCATTTTAGAACAAGCAGCATGCGCTGCTAATGCGGAGGAATGACATGGACATGAAAATGTTAATAAATGTGGGCATATTTCTTCCAATTTTTTTTTAAACGATAAATGTTTTCCTGTCATAACAGATGCATTATCGCACGATAAAGCTACGATATTTAAAAACGGTATCTGTAATTTCCACATTTCACATTTAAATGCCTGAAACAACTTTTCTGCACTTGAATCTTTAGCATCAATATCGATTAATTTAACTAATTGTGAGCGAATATCTAATGTCTCTGGATCAACGTATCGAACAAGAAAAGTCATCCATTTATTATTTGTTAGATGTTTCGTCAATAAAAATTGAAAATTTTGTATTCTGAATTTTATTGACGACACGATCTGTTTCGTTCGGGCACAAAACATTTGTAATAATGTTTTTACATTTTGTTCGGCTCATGCTCATGCTTTTTAACACATTAAGATCTCCTATATGTTGAAAAAAAATGAGAATTTCTTTTGCAGTTTGATGCGAAATATTTTTATCAGCAATTAATGCAGCATACCGAATTTCTGCTATTTTCTTTCGCTCTTCAAACGACAAAAGTGAATCATCTACTACGTTTACATTTTCGTTCGTATTCTTTGTTTCTGTTTTAATTTTACATATTTCTACATGTGCTTGATGTGATGATGTGTTGGATTCTGCGTGACGATAAATTTTCGACAAATCAACAACCATGGATTTATCACAAAATGAACAAAAAAATAAATTTACGTCATGTGACACTTTGCGTAGCCATGGCTTAAATAATTCAATATCTAGCCATTCTTTAAATTTACATTTTTCTGATGTTTTTTTTCTGAATTTTCAGTATTTAAAGATGAAATATTTTCTTTAATATTATTTTTATGACTCGCAGAATCCGCATGTCTCAAAACATGTGTATTGCACGAAATATTTTTATTACATATTATACAATGATACAGGCTCTCATCAAAAGATACTTTGCGTATCCAACATTTAATTCGATCATCATTGAGCCAAGCCTCTGAAAAGCTTCGCTTAGATTTTTTTTTAACTCATCGCACATTTTTATGAAATAAAAAATAGAAACAAAGAATTAAAGAAGAGTGAATAAAAGAAGATAAAGACTACAAAGGATAAAGATATGTAGGAATTTTAAATAATCAGAACACACTCACAATCGGGATTGTGATAGTTTCTTGAACATCAAGATTCACAAGGCACGTATAAAAAAATACGTTTACTCGAGCGTACAAGGCGACAAGATTATCTGATAAAAACGCCGCGAAACAAATGAACGGCATAAAACAAATGAAACGGCATGAAACAAATGAACAAAGTGTGCCTCATTCTCAGTACACGAAAAGACGGCAAGACGAACTTGCGCTGAGCGTCAACATGTCTCGTAAGTAAATCATTATTTGTAACAAAATACTAAGAAATTTTCATCTTTTTAATTTTTCTAAATTTTAGAGGAAATTAATGCAGAAATGGGCGCGCTCGCTTCACAAGAGCCCAACATGCAGCAGCTGATGCAACAATTGATGCATCAGCAGCTGATGTTATATTTGCAACAGCAGCAACAACAGCAGCAGCAGCAGCCGCCGCCGCAGCCGCCGCCGCCGCAGCCGCCGCAGCCGCCGCAGCCGCCGCAACCGCCGCAACCGCCGCAACCGCCGCAACCGCCGCAACCGCCGCAACCGCCGCAACCGCCGCAACCGCCGCAACCGCCGCAACCGCCGCAGCAGCACCAGGAACAACAGGCGTAGCAGCAAAATAGTATATTATTTTCTTATATATTTAAATTATATTTTATCAAATATATATATATATATATATATATATATATATATATATATGCATCATTATAATTTATTTATTTTATTTTTCAGAAAACAACAAAAAAAAGAGGAGGCGGCCAATCCCGTGCCCGGTGGTATGCCCGGCGGCACCAGGGCACCAGGGGCACCAGGGGCGTCGCCCGAAATAATAGTCGTGGCAGCCAAGGCCGAGGAGGCGGACGAGGCCAAGGAGGCGGCCGAGGCCGAGGAGGCGGCCCGACTATTATTAAAAATTATTATTATTATTAATTAAATATCAAAATTATTAAATAAATATCAAAAAATAATTCAGGGAGTATTTATTTTTAGTTTCCCATACTTTCTTCTTTTATCCTTTTTTCCTTCTAAAATATAATGTAAAACAATGTGGTATAATAGGGCTTCAGGCGAAGATCCACATAAAAAAACCTAACGCGCCATTGGTGATACCTCATGGGTGGTGTGGAAAGTCGCCACTTATATTTTTATTTTTTTATTATTTTAGATATATAAAAAAATTAATAATATTTAATATATCGCAAAACGTGTGTGTGTGTGTGTGTGTGTACATATATAACATAGAGAAAAACTGTAAGAAAGAAACATATCGAGCATATATCGAGATATACTGGGTATTAAAAAAGTCTGGACACGGTCGAATATCTCGATAAGGAAGAGTTTTACTAGAAAGTGTTTCAGACAAAAGTTGTATGGCTTGAAGGGGGCCATCAGATGGTGGCAATGATTTGACCTTGAAGAGACATTTGAAGGTCACGTGAAGATCACCATCAATTTCTTAAATAAAACCCCCTACTTTTTATTGCATATTATTGTAGCTTATCTCGAGGGCTTTCCAAAACACTATAATAAAATATTTTTTCCTCAAGTATTTTTTGAGTTATAAGGCTTGAAATCATTTCTTAATTTTACATAAACCGTAAAATATCTAGTAAAATATTCATTTTTCGATTTTCTTATCTTAATACTATTATGTACAAAATAATGAGAGGAATCAATTGGTGTAAATAAAACAGTTATTTTTAAGAAAAAAAATGTAATTGTTAATTGCAAATTACATATTTTTTCTTCGAAACAACTATGTGTTTTCTTTACATGAATTGATTCCTCTCATTATTTTGTACATAATAGTATTAAGATAAGAAAATTTATATAGACGTTATATAGACGAGTATATAGAAGCACGGTTCTCGCACATAAGCGGGTTCATAAAATTAATTACAAGTCGCACCGTTAGATGGCGACACTCAAAAATGTTTTGTAGGCGCTCCACAGTGTTTCGCGCGAGCGCGCTACCTCGCGTATTGCGAGTTCGTGTTCGATATAAAATAACGGACGACAAGATGGCCGCCGAAGAGGCACGTGGCGGTTATTTGAACGGAATGACTAGACACCTTTTACTTTGTATATCAGATATATATATTTGTACAAAACTATGAAAATAGGAACTTTATTAATTACAATAACTGCTCCAGAATATCGATTGAAATTCTAAGTCAATATATCACAGAGTTAGAAGTGGAGCAAATGCCGGCATGTTCTAGAATGTTCTATGGCCGTTAAACTTAACAAATCACAAGTCGGAGTAATAAAATAGTTACAAGAGACTAGCACGAATTACACTTCACGATTAACAGTAGTCGATGTATATAAAAACACAACGTTACAGAGTATTAGCGCGACGGAGTTATTTATTTAATCAGTCTTATTACGATACGACTCGAATGTTCTAAGACGCACGAGAACCACTATAGTTCGACCTGCACGATGGAGATCCTCAGACGGAGTGAGAAGAGTCGGCCGACAGCTCGTGCGGGCGGAAATACGTTGCCCCGGTGGCGCCGCTGCCGAGCATAAGGCTGCTCCGGATTTGGCCAATCGGAGCCGTCCGGGCCGCACCTGTCGCTACAGTTTAGCTGCCTTCATGAATCTACGAGTTCGTCGAATGTCCATTTATTTCATTGATATACAGGGTGGACCAAAAGTCTGGCCAACAATCGAATAAACAAAATACATTATAGAAAAACATTTTTGAGACAAAAGTTATAATATTTAAATAAGCGCATTCAATGGCAATACGAGTTTGAGCATGGCATTAAAAATAAGTTAATATTTATTTTACTCACTCTTTGCTAATGATAACTTATAGTTTATATATTCATAATACGAAATTAAATATATATGTAATAATAAAATGTATACAGGGTAGTTAAAAAGTCTGAAAACGGCCAATTATCTCCGAAAATAATGGTCCTGTGGAAAGATGTTTCAGACAAAAGTTGTAGAGTTTTAAAAAAGTTGCGCATAGCAATATATTATTATGACCCTGAAAAGTGTTGTCAATTTCACGTAAAAATCACCTTTAATTTCTTAAGTGGAACATCCTATTTTTTATTACATATTTATATATGTAGTGTATCTCAAGAGTTTTCGAAAAACTAAGTTATTTATTTTTTATTACTTTCCGAGTTATGTGAGACTTAAAGTTTACAGTATTTTGACATAAAATATAAAATATCTTGTGATATATATAGTTTTCGGTAATCTTACCTTAATACTTTTTATACACAGAATAGTGAAATCAATCAATTGGTGTAAAGAAAACATAATTGATTTAAAAAAATGTTACAAATTACATACTTTTTTTTAAAAGCAACTAATATAAGTTTTCTTTACATCAATTGATTGATTTCATTATTCTGTGTATAAAAAGTATTAAGGTAAGATTACCGAAAACTAAATATTTCACAAGATATTTTATGTTTATGTTAATTTTATATTTTATGTCAAAATACTGTAAACTTTAAGTCTCATAACTCGGAAAGTAATAAAAAATAAATAACAGTTTTTTCGAAAACTTGAGATACACTATACAGGGTTCGCCAAAAGTGTGGAAACCCCTTAATATTTCGAAAAATACGCATTTAAAAAAAAATGTTTCATACAAAAGTTATAGGGTTTTATGTGGCGCATTACACAGCAACATTATTATGACCTCGGATAGCGTTGTCAAGGTTATGTGAAGGTCACCTCCAACTTTTTAAATGGGACACCCTATATGCTTTTGCATATTCTTATAGCTTATCTCGAGAGCTTTTCAAAACACTATAATTAAGTTAGTTTTCATTAAGTACTTTCCGAGTTATGAGGCTTGAAATCATTTCTTAATTTTACATAAACCATAAAATATCTAGTAAAATATTCATTTTTTGATTATCTTACCTTAATACTTTTGTGTACAAAATAATGAAAGTAATCAATTGGTGTAAAGAAAACATACAGTTATTTGTAAGAAAAAATATGTAATTGTTAATTGCACATTTTTTCTTAAAAACAACTATGTGTTTTCTTTACACCAATTGATTCCTCTCATTATTTTGTACATAAAAGTATTAAGGTAAGATAATCGAAAAATGAATATTTTACTAGATATTTTATGGTTTATGTAAAATTAAGAAATTATTTCAAGCCTCATAACTTGAAAAGTACCCAATGAAGAAATACTTTATTATAGTGTTTTGAAAAGCTCTCAAAATAAGCTGCAAGATAATGTAATAAAAAATATAGGGTTCCATTTAAAAAATTGAAGCTGACCTTTACATAACCTTGACAATGCTATTCGAGGTCATAATAATGTTGCTGTGTAATGCGCCACATAAAACCCTATAACTTTTGTATGAAACATTTTTTTTTAAATGCGTATTTTTCGATATATTAGGGGGTTTCCACACTTTTGGTAAACCCTGTATATAAGAATATGTAATAAAAAATAGGGTGTTCCATTTAAGAAATTAAAAATTATTTTTACGTGATTTTGACCACTTTTCAGGGTCATAATAATATTGCTATGCGCAACTTAAAACCCTACAACTTTTGTCTGAAACATTTTCCCACAGGACCACTATTTTCGGAGATAATTTGCCGTTTTCAGACTTTTTAATCACCCTGTGTACACACACACACACAGACGCGCACGCGACACACACACACACACACACACACACACACACGCACGCACGCACACACAGAGTTGAGGAGAAAGTAATCTGGATTAAAATATGCATAAAAATGAATGGAACATAAGTTATCATTACTCAATGGAAACCGCGAGAAGGTGGTAGGTGTCTTCCATCGGAAAGGGATATTGGGAATGACAGGATTAATGGATATAGGATAAAAGGAAGGGATTATGCTGTGAGCGAGCTTTTACTGGAACTAATAATGGCTAATTTTATGAATAATACACAGAGAATAGCAAATAAAATAAAATATTTAAAGTTATAATGCGAAGTAAAATATTTAAAATAATAATAGCGAATAAAGCAAAATTTAGAAAGCAATTTTAAGATGAAACAAGATGACAAATAAACAAAATATACAAAGCAATAGCAAATAAAGCATATTAACTATATTAAAGCAAAATACAAACAGTATCAATTATGTAAAATTTTAGACAATTTTTCATGTTTTCTCGGAGCTGCAGAATTAATGGTTCTTTTCCTATTATTTTTATCTCTATAATCACGTGAAATCCATTTTAGATTATAAAAAATGTGTACTCGAACAAAAAAAGCTATGATATATTCACGATGATGATAACAATTACCATCAGTAACCCAAAAATCAAAATGGTTTTTAATGAGCATATCACTAATAGATTTACGGAGATGTGCTGCAATTCCTATTTTATGACTATGTAATTTAAATTCTTCATTAAAAATTTTATATGCGGATATTATTACAGAATAAAACTCATCAGATGGTGCTCGAAGATTGCCAAGTTCACTTTCATTACTATTACGATAGGCTTTCCAAAATATTGATAATTTATTGGTTACTTCTAGTTTTTTATTATCTTTTACTAAAGAAGCAAGACATGAGGAACAATTAAATTTAATTAAACATTTATGTGCCAAGTAACCACTTACATATCTAATAAAGCAATCTTCTAAAGTTGTAATAGAAAAAATATTATTTTCGATAGTGATGTTGTCTTGCAAGTTTACATTTACCGATTCAAATCTTATTATATCTTCGCCGTCAACCCACATTTCAATATCTTTATTAATAGATGAACCATTCTGATATTCCAAATTCGGAGCAGCCAATAACACTGAATCTGTACCATCAATTTCACAATTAGTTCCTGCAGGAAGTTTCATTAGATTAGCTGTCATAGCATATTGTAGATTTCTACGAAATTCCATTGCAGATGGATTATCATTACGTCCGGAACGATTTCGAAGAATAGCAAAAAGATTTTTTAAAGAATCTTGATTCAAGTGACATGTAAAGATATAATAAATTTTCTTCGCGCATAGATTCCCAAAGCATTAATATACTATTAGTGGTTAATTTTAATCCCGCAAAGCAAGGAAGTGAATTACCCGAAACTGTATGCCATTCTTTTAACCACGAATACGATTCTCACAAAAAACTTTCAATTTGTGGCTGCTTCTCAGATAATGCACATTTATAAGGATTCGAATCATACGCTCGACGGCTATTTAAACAATCAAAAAGATCATTAATTCTTTTTATAAAATTCGCAGTTGCTTCACAAGTAGGATGTTTTAAATCACCTGTAATTTTACCAATAGTTAATACGGCCGACACGATTGCGCTAAAAACTTGCGTAGCTAAACTAACAGACATACGTTCAAAATTATTTGGATTTATATGACGATCAGTTAATTTAGGTGCTGCTCTACATATATTATTTCGCTCAATTTCTCGAAGTTCGCGTATGACATTCCACGAAACAATTTTTCCTTCAATAATAAAATCTTGTTTTAAAAGATTGTTCCGAATACTTTTAATAAGATGAGGCATATCATAATTAAAAAAGATTTTATGGCCTTCTAACTCGAAATATGGATGTTCTTCTGGTATATTTAAATATCCAATAGCTTTTTGTTGGTCCTTGGTCACATACCATACTTTTCAATGTAAGTCCTGTTTTTAATATTGACTCTATTTTAGTTAAAATAATATTTAAATCGCGTCCATGAACATTTCCGTGTGAAGTAAAATAAGCTATAGGTTGTTTCTACGAACTTTTTAAATCTCGAAGCAGAAAACAAAGAGCATGTTTAGCAAAATTATTCGTTCGCAAGATCTCCCAAATCTTGATATCCTTCTACAAGATCATCTTTCGAATTAAATTGAAGAATAGTTTTTATACTCATTTCATCCCACATTAAAACACATTCCTTTTCAAAATTACTCATATTTTCAGCTTTCATAGCTATTTTATGCATTATCTGTGGGTTTATACCGGGTTTGAGCTGAAGGTCATTAATCCATTCACGAATTAATGTTATGGAAGGCAATGCGAATTTTTTTATTTCTCAAGAAAATATAAGCTTTAGGAGATGCATAATATAAAGCTAAAGCAAATTCTTTTTCATCCTGCATCCATTTTCGTTTTTTAATATGATTTAATTGCATTTTTATAAATAATAATTGATCTTGATTTAAATTTTTAGCAATATAATGCAAAACGTCATGCATAGATATTTTTCGTTGTGAGTTGATGGCATTTATTTTTCTAATTTTTCGATTTTTTAAAATTAATTGCCGACGTAAATTTCTTATTTGTGTTTTGAGACGTTTTTCTTTAACTGTACAAAGTGTAAATCTTCTCACACGATGAGTTAAAACATTTTTGGGAGTTGATACATTTTCTTTTGTAATTACAGTTTCAGACGCTAAAGATATATTTTGATTAAAAGAATCTAATGTCTGTGGTATTAATTCCTCTATTTCATCTCTAAAATTATCAGCAATCTCTGAGTTTACATTATTATTGTCATTTACATTAATTGGTACTGCTGTACTTATAAGCGTCATCTTACCAGATGTAAAAATGTGTTTATCGCTTGGTAAAAAATGAACTGAGCAAATACGTTTTTCTATAAGTTGCTTTGTACTTAGCTCCGCAAAATCATAATTTTCAGAACGCACTATCCACTCTAATTGACTATACATGTAAGAAGAAATATGAAATACACGTCAAAAAATATAATTTAAAGTTGATATTTATAAAAAAAATATATATATATAAATTGCAAAAAATGAAGAAATTCATAACAGTAATAATGTTAGACCATTCCTATATTAATTAAAAATTGTGTTAACTAAATAACATACACACACGTGAACAAAAAACCAACATTATATTATACTATATATTAAATTTTAAATAAAATTATAAATACGATAAACAATAAAATAGTGTCAATTCATTCCTACTACTTAAAAATTATATAAAACAACATACACATACGTGATCAACAAACCAACTTTATACAGGGTGTCAGGGAAATTTTTGCCCATACGAAGTAAGGAGGTAGATAGGCTCAAATTAAGAAGGAAGGACTTGTACTGTTTTGTGATATTCGTAATAATTAACGAAAAATTAAATAAAGAATATCGGCCAATCTGCGTGAGTAGAAGGGCACGGCGACGAGAGTGGTCCCACTGTAATTTTATACTAGGCGCGCGGCGAAGCGATAGGCGGATCGGTCTCCGAGACATGATGGTGGCATGCGATATATCGCAATACTGCGCCGAAAAATGACCCGTCCTTTTAGTGGCGAGAAAATGATGCGCTATCATTTCCATACCACCTTGCAATAGACAGCATGGTGCGCTTTTTTTATAGTGGTTTCCCCCACAGGCCTATTCCACTCTCAATTTAAATATTTGTGAAAATTGTTCAAAATGCCGTTACTATACGCTGAATGTATCGTAAATGTAAAAAATTGATGATGACAGTACCTTCACAAAAATTGATCCGTGGTTGAAAATCCCTCGATAAAATGTGTTGCACACGTTGGTAATGATACGAGCGTAATCCGTTACACGTAAAGCGTGATGTACCGCGTATCACGAAAAACCAAATTCATGTGCCACACGACGCACGCTAGTTCCAGGATTTTCATAAAATGGTTCCAGAATCCTTTCTTCATCTCGTACACGAAGACGCACTGTTGGACCGGTTATCCCGATATTATGCACGATACCCAGTTTCACATAATTATTGCACAACTCGTAAAACTGTACATTCACTTGGCTTTCGTGCACGCCCGGAAAATCATTCCACGTAAATTACGACCGCGCGATAAATATTTTCTCCCGCTAGCCCGTATGCCACAATCATATCCGTATATTCCTGCAGAGTACACTTCATTTTCACTATTAATTTACTACGCGAACACAAGATTTTTACTAAAACCGTCTGAGCTCTCGCAGGCTGTTGCCAGAGTGCATACGCCAGCAGCACGCAACTACAGCTGAGCGGACATGCGAGTGTAAGCGTACGTGTGAGCTCGGCGCCTGCGCATTATGATTACACTCACATGTCTGCTCAGCTGTAGTTGCATGCTGCTGGCGTATGCACTCTGGCAACAGCCTGCGAGAGCTGAGACAGTTTTAGTAAAAATCATGTGTTCGCGTAGTAAATTAACAGTGAAAATAAAGTGTACTCTGCAGGAATATACGGATATGATTGTGGCATACGGGCTAGCGGGAGAAAATACTTATCGCGCGGCCGCAATTTACATGGAATGATTTCCCGGGCGTGCACGAAAACCAAGTGGACGTACAATTTTACGTGTTGTGCAATAATTATGTGAAACTGGGTGTCGTGCATAATATCGGGATAACCGGTTCAGCAGTGCATCTTCGTGTACGAGATGAAGAAAGGATTCTGCAAGCATTTTATGAAAATCCTGGAACTAGCGTGCGTCATGTGGCACACGAATTTAGTTTTTCGAGATACGCAGTACATCACGCTTTACGTGTAATGGATTACGTCCGTATCATTACCAATGTGTGTAACATATTTTATCGAGGGATTTTCAACCACGGATCAATTTTTGTGAAGGTACTGTCATCATCAATTTTTTACATTTACGATACATTCAGCGTACAGTAACGACATTTTGAACAATTTTCACAAATATTTAAATTGAGAGTGGAATAGGCCTATGGGGGAAACCACTATAAAAAAAAGCACACCATACTATCTACCGCAAGGTGGTGTCGAAATGATAGCGCATCATTTTCTCGCCATTAAAAGGACGGGTCATTTTTCGGCGCGGTATTGCGATATATCGCACGCCACCATCATGTCTCGGAGAGCAATCCGGCCATCGCTTCGCCGCGCGCCTAGTATAAGATTACAGTGGGACGACTCTCGTCGCCGCGCGCTTCTACTCACGCAGATTGGCCGATATTCTTTATTTAATTTTTCGTTAATTATTGCGAATATCACAAAACAGTACAAGTCCTTCCTTCTTGATTTGAGCCAATCTACCTCCTTATTTCGTGTGGGCAAAAATTTCCCTGACACCCTGTATATTAAAAAAATACAATTTGCATATTAAAATAATTTGTAGAATTGTTAGATAAGCTGATGTGATGCATTCAATCATTATTTATGCAAATATAAATAAAAATAAAACATACCGCTTTTTTTTCTCTGAAATTGTTAAATTTGTTTGTTATTTCTCTAAAATTGTTAAGAAAATATAAGGGAGATAAACTATAAGAACATTATAATTTTTATTAATAATCAAAAAAAGGTAACAAAAACTTATTTCTAAAATTAAATTACAATTTATATGTATTAAACTTATATATTATCATAATTATAAAACAAAATATATTATTATAAATGTATAACAATAAAAAAATAGTAATCTTACTTGATTAAAATTGTATATATGTATATTTACAGGGTGTCGCAGACCACCCGTATCAGCCGAATATCTCAAAAACTGAGCGCGGCAGACAAAAATATTTCAGACAAAAGTTGTAAGGTTTCAGGTAACGCATTACATGGCGATATCAGTATGACCTTGAAGAGTGTTATCAAGGTCACGTAAAGGTCACCTTGAATTCTGTAAATGGAAACCCCAACTTTTTATTGCATATTCTTGTAGCTTATCTCGAGAGCTTTCCAAAACACTATAATTAAGTTAGTTTTCATTAAGTACTTTCCGAGTTATGAGGCTTGAAATCGTTTCTTAATTTTACATAAACCGTAAAATATCTTGTAAAATATTCATTTTTCGATTATCTTACCTTAATACTTTTATGTACAAAATAATGAGAGGAATCAATTGGTGTAAAGAAAATACATAGTTGTTTCGAAGAAAAAAATATGTAATTTGCAATTAACGATTACATATATTTTCTTAAAAATAACTATGTGTTTTCTTTACACCAATTGATTCCTCTCATTACTTTGTACATAAAAGTATTAAGTATTAAGGTATAAGTAAGATAATCGAAAAGTGAATATTTTACAAGATATTTTACGGTTCATGTAAAATTAAGAAATGATTTCAAGCCTCATAACTCGGAAAGTACTTAATGAAAACTAACTTAATTATAGTGTTTTGGAAAGCCCTCGGGATAAGCTATAAGAATATGCAATAAAAATAGGGGGTTCCGTTTAAGAAATTGACAGTGACCTTTACGTGACCTTGACAACACTCTTCAAGGTCATACCGATATAACCATGTAATGCATTACTTAAAACCTTACAACTTTTGTCTGCCGCGCTCAGTTTTTGAGATATTCGTCTGATACGGGTGGTCTGCGACACCCTGTATATGTACGTAAATATATACATATTTAATATACACATATTTAATATACATCTCTATTATACAACAGTTATATTGTTCAATATTTGCTGAAAAATAATAATTTTTAGAAATATTTAATAGTTTGATTCATATATTTTACTTAAATAGAAAGAGAAAGAGAGAGAAAGAGAAAAGATAGAGAGAGAGAGGGGAGTGAGAGAGCATTTTTAGATTTTTTTTTCTCGAGAGAGGGGAAAATGCATTACGCACGCCCCATCGGCCGTCCAATGGGGGAGTGTGGGACTCCCCTGCAACGAATTGCAGGTATACCCACTAAAAGCCCTTCTCTATCATGGATCTAACTCTGCCAGAGGCCTCGGATATCATTATGACATTACTTCGCCAACCAATATATATGTACTGAAAATAACTATTTACAATATGTATAGAAATTCATGATATGATTATATCAGTTTAAAATAAGATTACTAAACTATTAATAGTATAAAATAATTTTAATAAGCTATTAATAAATAATTTACATATTGAAAGAGAGAAAGTTTGATGTTATTTATAATGTAAAACGTACACATTTCTTAAAAATAAAAGTTTAATAATAATGATATGGATATGTGCGTGCGTGCGTATATTTATTGTATTCTAGGAATTGAATATCCTATGCCAACAATTTGATGTATTTCGCATTACTTAACTTTTGTAAAACTATTATTATTTGTACTTTTTTTTATTATTTATATCTTGTTTAACATCATTGGTAATTAGAAAAGGTATGTTTTTTCAATTTCTTAGCATGACCGCATTAGTATTATTTATTTTTTCCGTGATCAAATCTGCTAGTCTACAATTTATGCAATTATATCAACTATTATTGCGATCTTCTACGAAATTGAAAAAAATCATACTTTTTTTCTCGTTACCTGAAAATAATATTTGTTTATTTATTATATTATTATTTATAATATTTGCATATAGTATAATTTATATTACAATAGTAATGTATTAAAACATTATGTATATAGCATTATATTACAATGCAACAATAAATATTTTTGTTTTCTAAAATGATGGATCTGTAAAATATAAACAATAATAATAATTTATAGAAAATGTGATTTAATTTATAGAAAATTAATATATATTTAAAAGTAGCTATTTTTTAAGAAATATCCGTTCTACGTTATTTTATTGTAATTGCTTACCGTTTTATATTTTTATAAATACCTGTTGATGCTTTTTCAAATTTACTTTTCTTCTGTGTATTTCTTTCATTCATTTTGATTTAATTGTGTTCTCTTTCTTTCTCTTTCTCTTCTGTTTCCATCTATTCCATCATTTTTCTTGCGGAGATAATAAATTGATGTTTAAAATGGTTTATTCTTTTTTAGTTTTTTCCAATTATACTTCTATTTTATTTATTTGAAAAGTTTTTGACTTTTCTAAGAGGTGCAATAGCTATTTTGTTAGTACGATTATTGTATCTCGTACGAGAATATAGTTTAACATTGATCATATATTGTAATGCTTGTAGTCGATGATTGTAACATGCATTATTCTTATCTAACCATTCAGGATGTATTTATTACTTAAATCTTCACATTCATTTGTTATTTTATTCAAAATTTTTGTGGAAGACCAATAATATTGCCAAATTTGATTAAATGCTTTTAATTGCGTTTCGACCACTTTGATAAAAAGAGCTGTCGGTCGTATTGATTTTGTTACAGTAGGGGCACCTTTGTCTATGTTTGGATATTCTCTAAATTCGATATACTTTTCATTTTCTGTCGCGGCATCCATTGACGTTTTCATCATAATATTGCGGCAATTGTCACAATTTGTTTTTGCAACGCTTCGTCGCGCTATGTATCCAGCAAAAAATGCAATAGCATTTTGATCATAAATGTTAAGCGAATTTATTTATCTGTATCTCTTAGAAGCAATTCGTCTTCAGGATCAATATCATCTTGTATAGTAGTATGATTTTTACTCAGGAAATGTTCTATCGTTTTTGTAAGTTGATTCGGTAGATTAATAAGAAATTTAGTTTCTGGACATTGAACATTACCCTTTTCACTTGTTTGAATATATCTTGTACAAAGTATGTGCCTCAAAGAGAGACGGATCATTCTTGCTATAGGATTAGGATTAAATTCTCCGCGCTGTCTTAATTTGGAGAATAAACCCAGCAAACACCAAGTAACATTTATATAACTGTTAGTTGTAATTTCCCACTCAACAATATAACAGTTACATAACATCTGTTATGTAACAGTTATATTGTTGAGTGAGAAATTATAAGTAACAGTTATATAACTGTTATTTGGTGTTTGCTGGGACTGTTCAACAGAATCTTGATTACATAATCCTGTAGCAAGTTCAAATGCTTCATATTGTTTTTCTAAACCGTTATATGTATGTAAAATAGCTTGTATTGTCACAATAAATCTTTTTAAACAAGGAATTTTCGATATTTTTTCTGCTGATGTAGACCATTTTGAACACCACGTAACAAAATCTTTTAATAAATCCTCAATGTCAGGATTTTTAGAAGATAAAAGTCGTTTTCCACCAAATTTAATATTGAGACTGTAAGAATTACAGGCATCAATTATTTTATTCATATGCTCTGTAAAATCAACCGTTGCTTCCCATGTGCTTGTCTGTAATTGTCTTCCAAAACCAACTGTTCCCATTGCGGCTGCAAATTTATTGCTAAATAATTGGAAAGCTCTTTTTACATTCATTGCTTCAAAAGCATTTGGTCGAATATGCGCTTCTGTTATACGTGATAACAAATTTGAACCTCCTTTCGTGGAATCATCAATAGACCATGTCAATTCAAAATCAGCATATGATGCAATTATTTTTCCATCACAATACAAATATCTATATTTTCGTAGCAAACTTGCCAATCTTTTTACTAAATGCGGAAAATCATACGATGCATAATATTTTTTTTCATTATACATAAAGAATGGCTTATCCGGATGCACGCCAAGTTGACCATAAGCACTCTGATTACATGTTCCTTGATCACATGTTACGAGTCGCACATCAGCACCTGTTTTGATCAGTCTATCTAAACATTCTTTTAATAAAATTACTATTTCTCCCGCTTTCATGCATTTTCCTGGAAGAAAATATGCTAGTGGTTGACGCCATGGATGCCGCGCATTTATGCTATCTAAGCAAAATACAAATATACATTTTGCTCTTTCATATCTTCTTCTTAAGGGTCCTAAATCAACGAGCCCTTCTATTTGATCAAGTTTTAATGAATATTCTTCGTATGATTTAATAGACATTTCGTCCCATTTTAACGCACATATTCGTTCTTCTGCAGGTATCTCTGATATTTTTTCTTGTAATTTATTAAATATAAAATCACAAAATCCTGGCATCATGTTATATTCTTCGTGCTATCTTCTAATAGTTCTTTCTGCAGGAAAATTGCAACCTGTCTTTCGCAAGCGACGCAGTGCAGCCGCTGAATAATAAAAAAATTGTTTTGCAAGTTTTTCTTCTGCTGTATATGGTGCATGTGGCACATGTAATTGTAAATTGATCGCTGCTTTTGCAACAGGATGCAATTCTTGTTCATCGATTAAATCTTGTATAATTTTTTTTGTTTTTTTTACTTGATCGTTTTTTACATACTTGTCTAGCCTTTAGTCGAAATTTTAACCGTTTTATAATTCGACGCAAACGAATATTTTCACGTTTTAAAGAATTAATTAGAACATCAGAATGAATTATGTCTTTTTCGTTACTTTTTTTATCTATAATACATGTTTCTCTCTCTTTCTCTCTCTCATTTGATGTAGAAATATTTATTGCAGGTTCTAAATGTACCCATTCCATTATATCTTCTTGTTCTAATGGAGTATTAAAACTTAATCGTGGCGGAGGATAAGTTCGCAATGGAAACTCTTGAAATAATTGTTGATCTATTTCCAGTTGTTCAGAAGATTCTAATGACGTTCCTGCTGTTGTACTATTATATATATTTTGATTTTCTTCTTTTTTTCTTCTTGATATATGTTTTCTGTTGTTTGTATTCTTATTGTCGTTTTTTGTAAATTATTCGAGTCAGTAAATGGAATGGGCACTGCATCGCGCTTTAATTTTTTTTATCTTCTTCTTTAAAACTGCTTATATTAAAATTGACTGACATTTTTTCAAATTCATATTTCAACAAAAATATAATACATAGCACTAATTTTAAATATAATATTTTATATAATATTTAAAGATTTTAATTATGAAATTTTTTTATTAAATTTATTCACTGGTAAAAAAAATTATACAATTATTTTTTTATAGCAAAAATTACTTTTTTAATAACAAACAAAATCATATAATAGCTCTTTTCTTAAGAAATAAAATATATTCTAATATAGTTATATACCTTTTTTATTAAAAAACAATTATTTTGAAAATAAATAATATAAAGTCAATTATTTGGAAAATAAATAATACAAAGTCAAATAAATGTAATGTTATTTTAAATGCATACGATTAACTAATTAGATTAATAATTAACATGAATGGAAAATTATACATATATACGATATAAATGTGCTTATTAAAATAATTATAAATAATTCTATAATATGAATAATTAATATATTTAAAGTATATTTTTCAAAAGTTATGGAATAACAAAAGTATTTTTCGATATTAAAAATTATGTAATATATGCTGCATTAACATCACGCGCTATCAATAAAAATCACTGAACGCTGAATAAAAAAGTAGAGGAAGAAAAAGTAAGAGAAAGAATAAATAAATGTAATCTCTTTCTCGTACTAACAATTAACGCTTATTTTCAATGATATAATAAAGTAACATAGATAACTTGTAAATGTATTTTTATTATCAATTAATCTTGTGTCTTATTCTGATACTAAAATAAGAATAAAAAAAGCATTTAGTTCTGTTTATTTTGTGATTTATTGATTGTGCGTGCGTGTGTGTGTAGGTGTGTGTGCGTTTTATATGTTACCCTGAATTTGTTAAATGGAAATCCTTATTTTTCATTGCATATTCTTGTACCTTATGAAGAGCTTTTCAAAACATTATAATAATGTATTTTTTATTAGGTACTTTTTCAATTATGAAACGAAATAATTTTTTAATTTTATAAATTATAAAATATCTCATTTTTCGATGATTTTACGTCAATATTTCTATGCACAAAATCATTACAGGTATCAATTAGTATAAAGAAAATAGTTGTTTTTAAGAAAAAATGTAATTTGTAATTAATAATTACGTTTTTTCTTAAAAACAAATATTTTTTTACACTATTTCATTCCTCTCATTATTTTGTGGTAAGGCCATCACAAAACGAATATTTTACGAGATATTTATAATTTAAAAAATTGCGAAATTATTTCAAGTCTCATGACTCGAAAAGTACTAATATAAAAAATATATTATTATACTGCTTTGGAAAGCTCTCCAGGTAAGTTATAAGAGTATACATTGAAAAATAGGTTTTATTTTAACAATTCAGGATGATCACGTAACTTTAACGATGTTGTTTAAGATTATATTAGTATTACTATGTAATACGTCACTTAAAACGTTACAATTTTTGTATTTAACATTTTTTTCTATCTTGCATATTTTTGATATTATTCAGGAATTCCAAAAACAATCTTTTTTCCCTGCACCTTATATATAAATCTCTTATATATATATATCTTTAATTTGACGAATTAATATTTTATACATGAAATTACTTAAATTTTCTTGTTTTTTCTTTATAAATAATAATTTCTTTTTTATGAAATGTATTCAAAATTAAGAACATTTTTAAGAACATAAATTAATTATGTTAAAAGTTAATGATTGAATTAATATTTTATGATGAATTCATATTTCAAATTATTTAATTTTAATCATATAAAATAATATTTTAAATAAATTATAAATAATTTCTCTTCCATAAATAAATGTGCATATAAACTAAGAGTATAAATAAAGTCTTTTAAACAAACAAGTTAATATGACATAAATTATTAAAATTTAATAAATATTCTTATTACTTTTTATGGAATAAGCATTCTAATTAGAAAAATGTTCCTAGAACTTTATGAAAAAGAAAATGAAGGAAATTACTAAGACTTAACTGCACATAAAATAACTCTTACATTATATCTTTAAAAATAAAATATTATATATTTCATAAGATTATTTCATATTATTATTTTATTTCATATTATTTATTAAAAATAATATTAATTATTTTATTTAAAACATATATAAACTTTATACTTTATATACAGGGTGATTCTAAATAACTTTATGCTTTTGCAAAAACATAATCTTGACCGAATTCTAAGACGATTTTTCCTTTGGCAAAATTTCGTTTGAAGCTTAGTTTTTGAATTATTAAAGGAAGTAGTTAACGTATGACGGGTCGAATACAAGAGGCAGGCAAGGGTGGCGCGATTCACCGTCAGACGCTGGTGCTTACGCGGGGCGCCTGCTGTGATCAGCTGGTCGCTATACACATACAGACACACATGCGAACACATACATTCTCTCTCTGTCTGTCTGTCTGTTTCTCTCTCTCTCTCTCTCTCTCTCTCTCATTCGCTCACTCACCTGTATTTTTTTTTTTTACGAGAGAGGGGAAAATGCATTTTATGCATACCCACCGGTCGATCCAGTGAGTTATGTGGGACTCGAGTACTCGAATTACCAACTCGGTACTCCCTACCCACTAAAAACCCCTCTCTTTTCACGAATTTCCTTTGACACACTGTCTCTCTGACTTCCCGAGATCTGTTTTCACATAACTTCAAAAAATAGTTATTATTACCTTGTTCGATGACTTTTGATGTATTGCTGTAATTGCTTGAAGGAGAAATGAATTTTCCGATAGATCGTACGTTCTCAAATTGAACGTAGATATCACGTTGCAAAAGACAAGAAATCCACACTAAATTATTAACTGAAAGTTTTTCTTCTTTCATGAATTGTATTCTTTTATAAACTTTAACGTAATCACATTTATTTACTCACTCGATGAGACGAGAAATTTACTAATGACTCTATCACTAATCATTATTAATCACTGTCGAATAATAACTGTTGGCGATTAAAAATCACTCGATGAAAGAAACACGCGCGGACACGTTACTACACGACGCGATGGCGCGACAATGCGACGATAATCACTCGGCGACTGCAAGCAGTTTTTTGTCATGGTAGGTTGCGGTAGGTTAAGGTATTACTGGCGCTATCGAACGCGATCATGTGTTCGATTGAAGAATGCGGTAAACATATAATAAACATTTAACATATTAATATTATTATTATCATGAATGTGTGTGATATCCATACATCGTATGATATCTATTTAAAAATTAATTAGATTAAATAAGTGTTTTTAAAATATTTATTACTTTTACTATTATCATATAAAATATTAATATTAAATATTTATTTAAGATCACACACATTCATGATAATAATAATATTAATATGTTAAATGTTTATTATGTTTACCGCATTCTTCAATCGAACACATGATCGCGTTCGATAGCGCCAGTAATACCTTAACCTACCGCAACCTACCATGACAAAAAACTGCTTGCAGTCGCCGAGTAATTATCGTCGCATTGTCGCGTCGTCGCGTCGTGTAGTAACGTGTCCGTGCGTGTTTCTTTCATCGAGTGATTTTTAATCGCCAACAGTTATTATTCGACAGTGATTAATAATGATTAGTGATAGTCATTAATAAATTTCTCGTCTCATCGAGTGAGTAAATAAATGTGATTACGTTAAAGTTTATAAAAGAATACAGTTCATGAAAGAAGAAAAACTTTCAGTTAATAATTTAGTGTGGATTTCTTGTCTTTTGCAACGTGATATCTATGTTCAATTTGAGAACGTACGATCTATCGGAAAATTCATTTCTCCTTCAAGCAATTACAGCAATACATCAAAAGTCATCGAACAAGGTAATAATAACTATTTTTTGACGTTATGTGAAAACAGATCTCGGGAAGTCAGAGGGACAGTGTCTCAAAGGAAATTCGTGAAAAGAGAGGGGTTTTTAGTGGGTAGGGAGTACCGAGTTGGTAATTCGACTTGGTACTCGAGTCCCACATAACTCACTGGATCGACCGGTGGGTATGCATTTTCCCCTCTCTCGTCAAAAAAAAAAAAAATACAGGTGAGTGAGCGAATGAGAGAGAGAGAGAGAGAGAGAGAGAGAGACAGACAGACAGACAGACAGACAGACAGAGAGAGAATGTATGTGTTCGCATATGTCGGGTCTGTTGCCACATGCGTGAGGCCCCAGGGGGAGTCCATTGTCGACTTGACATGGGCCTCCCCTGCTGCCTTGCGCATGGTGGGGGGATGGCGGGTGGCCGTCGAGCTCGAGACCCTGTCGGATCACAGGTACATCGAGCTCGGCTTGGTCGCCCGTCATCCACCCACGGGGGCGGACACTCAGGGGGAGCGCAGGTGGTCCCTCACCAAGCTGAACCCGGATATGCTGATGGCCTCAATGCAGGCCTCACTATGGGTCTGGGGGGATGACCCTCAGGCCTGGGAAGGGAAAGGAGTGGAGGAGCTGGCATCGAGGCTTCGCAGAGCCCTCTGGGAGGCGTGCGACGCTTCGATGCCAAGGGTTGGGAGGGGGTGTGGGAGGAAGTCGGCGTACTGGTGGACCGAGGAGATCGCGAATCTCCGCGATGCCTCGGTCCGGGCCAGACGCCGGCTTCAGAGATCTGCGGAGGAGAAATGGTAGTGAGGCCTGCATTGGGCGGGCGCGGGGGGAGTATCGAGAGGCCCGGCACTCACTCGGCGTCGCCATCGGTAGGTCCAAGACTAGGGCCTGGGAGGAGCTGCTCACCTCCATTAACGAGGACCCGTGGGGACGCCCGTATATGATGGTTCTCAAGAAATTGAGACCACGGGCGCCCCCGACCACGGAGTCCCTGGCCCTTGGCTTCCTCGGGGAGGTGGTAGAGACCCTCTTCCCCGGGGGAGCCGGGGGCGCAGTGCCCTTCCCCCTCTCGGGCCGCTTGCCTGAGTGGAGGGAGGGCTGGGGGGTGACAGCGGAGGAGATGAGGGATGCCGCCCGGAGAATGAAGCCGAATAAGGCTCCCGGCCCGGACGGCATCCCTGGTAAGATCTGGGCCCTGGTCATGGGTGAGGCTGGCGGGTCCCTGAGGTACCTCTTTACGAGGTGCCTCAGGGAAGGGGTCTTCCCCTCCTTCTGGAAGAGGGCAAGGTTAGTCCTCCTTCCGAAGGGAGGGAAGGACCCCGGCGATCCATCGGCTTACCGACCTCTCTGTCTTTTGGATGGGGAGCGTCCGAAATGGCCACATTCGAAATGGCCACGGGTAAATTTGACCACGTTCGAAACGGCCACGTTCGTAATGGCCACTCGTTCGTAATGGCCACGTTCGAAACGGCCACGTTCGGAACGGCCACGTTCGGAACGGCCACGTTCGGAACGGCCACGTTCGAAATGGCCACGGATAAATTTGACCACGTTCGAAATGGCCACGTTCGTAATGGCCACTCGTTCGTAATGGCCACGTTCGAAACGGCCACGTTCGTAATGGCCACTCGTTTATAATGGCCACGTTCGAAACGGCCACGTTCGAAACGGCCACACGTTCGAAACGGCCACACGTTCGAAACGGCCACACAACTTTTCACGCGAAGCGAGGGGGACGGGGTGGGTGCGGGAGGGGGGGCCGAAGGCCCCTTGCACCCCTTCCCGTGCGTGCGTGCGTGCGTGCGTGCGTGCGTGCGTGCGTGCGTGCGTGCGTGCGTGCGTGCGTGCGTGCGTGCGTGCGTGCGTGCGTGCGTGCGTGCGTGCGTGCGTGCGTGCGTGCGTGCGTGCGTGCGTGCGTGCGTGCGTGCGTGCGTGCGTGCGTGCGTGCGTGCGTGCGTGCGTGCGTGCGTGCGTGCGTGCGTGCGTGCGTGCGTGCGTGCGTGCGTGCGTGCGTGCGTGCGTGCGTGCGTGCGTGCGTGCGTGCGTGCGTGCGTGCGTGCGTGCGTGCGTGCGTGCGTGCGTGCGTGCGTGCGTGCGTGCGTGCGTGCGTGCGTGCGTGCGTGCGTGCGTGCGTGCGTGCGTGCGTGCGTGCGTGCGTGCGTGCGTGCGTGCGTGCGTGCGTGCGTGCGTGCGTGCGTGCGTGCGTGCGTGCGTGCGTGCGTGCGTGCGTGCGTGCGTGCGTGCGTGCGTGCGTGCGTGCGTGCG